>JAWWEO010000045.1:26212262-26293369 GCA_035582975.1 Ormyrus labotus | reverse complement strand
AGACAGCTGCGGCCCCGAAAGATGGCGTGATTACGCATTCCACATCTCCGTGCTCGCCGCCGACCGGATAATCGTTTAAAAATTAGAATAATTAATAATTAAAAATATTAATTGAAAACGAGCGCATTACAAACTTATTTTAAAAAACGGAACACCTATACAAAGCCTTTTTAGTACATAAAATGTCTAAAATATAACATCCATCCTTCCTATACTTCAAAAACAAGTTTTTTTGACATTTAATTATAAAATCATAATTACATCCATTATGAATACAACATTCATAAAAGCCGAATCTACAAAAAATTTTCATATTTTTCTTAAGAAAAATTTAAGAAAAACTTAAGAAAAATTTTTAAGAAAAGTTTAAACTCAGATTCTTATGTATTATGTTATATACAGGTTATAAAAATATATCCTAAAGTTTGAACTAAACTTAGGTTCCAGAATCTACAAGCTTTTAGTTATGAGTCATATACACAAAGCTTTACATCATCATAAATCTAAAATTCGTGTTTAGGAAAAAAACGAGTTTATTAGTAACTGACAAATCGTGAGAATTAATGTTAAGGTTACGTAGGACTAATAAAATCCGTATATAAAACATTAAGCAATTCATTTTCTCAATAATTTAAACATTTTTTTAGTTTAGTCTACAGTACTGAAGGATGGAGTACAAAATTGTTCTTTTCATTGGGTATTGGCTGTACCTCTTTCAAAATGGTAATAAGTATAATGCTCTCGCCTCATAACTTAACATGCAATTGCACCATTTTTCCGATACTTTTAGCACCAACTTCGTTCGCAACTCCAATTATTGGAGGCACGGATGACACGACACATGAATTCAAGATGCACGTTTCCATTCAAACGAGAAGTTCAGTAACTCATCAGGAAGAACTCGTTTGCGGTGGTGTAATCATTAGCGAAAGATACATCTTAAGTGTAGCACACTGCTACTTCGATATATCGAGGGGCATAATAACCCGCTCCTACGATCCAAGACTGCACGATTTAAGAGCTGTCGCAGGCTCAAATCTATTCAACAGTCGAGATGCCATCGAAAGAAGAGTCAGCATCATTTTCATACCGAAACAATTCGACTCTAGCCGTTTGAGTGTCGCGGATATTGTGGTGTTGAAGGTAACCATCGTTTGCTTAATATTTTTTAAGATGTTACTGACCGCGAAATTCTTAGAGAACGAACAAGGAGTGAAAAAAAGTGGACAACGGTATTTGAGCCCACGTCTAGGGGAGCTAACCGTTAACGATGCTACTCGAGTGCATACAAGCGGTCCTCGTATCTCTTGCATAGTGGTCATCTTTCACGATTTGTATGCGGATGATGTCATCCGTGACAAAGAATAGAATTTTATAGGACAGATTTCTAAAGGAAATTATTTTGTAGATTACGATGGATTGGGGATTACACCAGTATCGAGACAGAATTCAGGCGGCTTATATAGCCGGAACAAGATATCCTCATGAATTGGATAATAAGATAGGTACTTTTTGTGGATTTGGTTATCATGCACTTACAAGGAGAACGCATAGGCTCGTACCCGTGCTATCCCGTCCGAACGTAAGACAAATTTTGAATATTAAATTACTTCCCCAGTCTCTGTGTCCACATTACGCAACAGCAATTTGCGCGGTAAACGAAGGTCGAACGATACGCACAGCATGCATAGTAAGTAGCCGAATTCTTTTCTGAATGAGCGCCTCTAAAAAAATAAATTAAATAACTAAATAAATTGATAGGGCGACAGTGGAAGCCCGCTACTAGTAGGCTCGACGTTAGTCGGCTTAGTTTCTCACGGTCCAGAAAACTGCGACACGAACGACGTGGCGAATGTCTTCACACGCGTTGGTGTCTACGTGGACTTCATACGACGGGCCACGACAGAGCATGCTGACCACTCTGACATGTGGGTTTCGGGAGGAGACGAAACACATATACTTTGGCCAGCTCATCTTCCGGGCAGTGCGAGTCACGGACACCATCGTGGATAAATAGGAGTTCACTAACAAAGACAAAGTGTAATTAATATTACTCGTTAAGGTTGCTAATTTTTGTTTTATATTTTTTATATTTGTTTCTTATAGATTTGAGAAGCACATATTTTAGTGTCTATGAACCATACCTGGAAATTGATAATAATGACACATCTGCACAACAAATCAGTCAATATAGAATTGCTAAAAAGTATGACCGTTTCTGTATTAGCAGATTTAGGTACTTTATATCGTTTTTTATGAAATTAATTAATGTACCACTGAGGACGTGCCGCTGGGGATGGGTCGAGGCTGGACTGATTGGTCAACATCCTCTTACGACTATATAATATAGAAAGAAATATCTTAATATTTGAATTTTGAAAAAATTAATATTTGAAATTACATAAATCATAAATATTTTTTTAAGTCTTTTTAGTACAAAAACCCGCAAAAATATAATATTCATTTATTCTATTTCAAAAATAAAAAAATACCAGCGTCAAAAACTCACGCAATTTATAAGATACTTTTCAGAAATGTTACCTGAAATGTGACTCTAACTTTCTTCATGTCTCGGTACCTGAAAATATATCCTTCAGTTTGAACTAAACCTTTGTTCTGGAATCTAAAAAAATTTAGTTAATAAATAATATTATAACGATTGAAGCTTTTTGGTGCGCGGGACCGCCGCAAAGCTTTCGTTATAAAAAAAAAGAATTTATCTATAGAGAATCTTATTCGTCAAAAAAATAGAATGAAAATGTCCCGCCGACTGAGCCGTCGGAGAGCGGGTGCTTACTAAGATTTACTGTAGTTGAGGAATAGCGGGAGAAAGGAAAATGTTTAATAAACCAATTGCATACTTTTAAATAAAATCACTTAAAAATCTATTCTTAAATTGCGACTAATTCTTACAGCGTATGAAAATAGATATATATAAGATGTAGATTTCCGTTTTCCGCAACTAATTAATTTTCTTAGCGAAATTCTTTACACGCTAGTTACAAATTGTATTTTATGTTTATTCCGCTATCTTTCTGCTTGTAGAATTATAATTAAAGAAAAACGCACGCAAATATTATAATGCTTAAATCCTAGCTTATTTTTAATCTGAAATTCCGCCTTGATAAAGAATATAAATGTATGTATGTATATATAAAACTAATACTTGGAAAAAAGTCTCGAACGTAATAATATTCAAAATTTACTCCTAATAATTCGTGCCGCTGTCCAATTTTACAATTTTACTTAATTATTACCGCTCGAGGAGCTGGGACCTCGGGTTCCGTTGTCGCCACGCTGCTTGCTGCCTGTAGCCGCTTGTCGCCTCGGATTCCGCGAATTACACGTAAATACGCTGGATCGCGCGAGTCTATGCTACGCTCGAAAATGCGTGCACAAGAAAAACGTGCACTTAGCCGTGCCTCGTGGTTCTTTTCGAATACGAAAAGAATCACGGGTATCAATCTAATTTTCCGCTGATGCACTAAAACACCGGTCTCTTCGACAAAATTAAATTTCTTTCCGCGTGTATAATTCGAAATTAAACTTAAAATAACAATATAAAATTTCCGCGATTCAAAAATATCTAATTTCGACTAATAAACTTTCGAACGATACAATTCCGCGATAGAATCCTGAACCCTTGGCTTAATGTAGCACGAGGTTCCGCGATTCCGCGTATCGATAATTAAATCTTTATCTAAAACTAATTCTTACTTTTAGCTTGGCCAGCCGGATCGAAACTGATCTTCGGCTGCCGCGACCTCGCTTTTCTAATCTAGCCCTAGCGCTACTATCGCTCCTTTGGTTGGTCGGCGCTGGCTTCTTCGCTCTTCTCATTGGTGACGACGCCGCGAGTCGAATTCACCTTTGAACAAGAGCGCGGCATTGGCTCGCGAGCTTCGGGAATCGTCAAAGCGCGGCAATCTCCTCTCTCTCTTTACGCATCGACTCGCGCCTGCGAGCGCGATCCATGCCTCGGAACGCTTCGGCTCGAAACGGCGGCGCTCGGCTCCCGCTTACGTTCGAGCTTGCTGCTCGTTCCCGCTTCCTTCCGAGTTGGCTCAAATTCTGCCAGACTTCTATTCGTTTTCATGATGAGTTGCGGAAGGGCTATCTGTTTGGTTGCTGGGAGTTGTAGCTGCGGTGCCAAAATAATCTTGCGTTTCTTGTCGAAACGAGTGCTTGATCGATGCTTGCCGTATTTCCCCGCTCGGGGCCTTTGCCTGCCCTCGCTCTCGGGCTTCATTTTCCCGTGCGTCGTCTGCTATCCATGGAGCCGTTCTCTCCTGGACTTCGGCGCGTTGCTCGATTTCTGCAATGCTCTTTCTGTCGCCGTCTTCAATTGCTTTATTTGCTTTCATGATGTTCCGCTTTTTGAATTTCCGCTTATCGATAATTTCCGCATTAGTTTTACATAAAAAAAAAATATAAAAAATAATTAAGAAAAATTCGGTATTTCTATTTCGTGCGCTCGCCTTCCGCTTATCTGTTTCGGGATTGAGTCTCGTTCCTTTGGCCAAGCTAATCTTAATTTTTGCTACGATTTGTAGCGATTTTCAATCGTTACAATATACAAAAAGTTTTATATCACCGGAAAACCAAAATACTATAAAATTTACTCATTGTTTTTATAGTTATACAATCACGATTCGTGATTAGGCAAAAAACAGATTTTATGAGTAAATTACAAATCGTGAGAATTAATGATAAGATTAATAAAATTCGTATATAAAGCATTAAGCACTTCACTTTTTAAATTTTTTTTAGAAATTTTTTTAATTTAGTCTACTGTACTAAAGGATGGAATATCAAATTCTTCTTTTAATTGCGTATTCGCTGAACCTCTTTCAAAATGGTAATAATTATATAATGATCTCTTCTCATACCGTATCATGCAATTGCCATACTTACCCAATTTTTTCAGCACCAATTTCATTAGCAACTCCAATTATTGGAGGCACGGATGACACGACACATGAATTCAAGATGCACGTTTCCATTAAAGTGAGAACTTCAGTAACTCATCAGGAAGAACTCATTTGCGGCGGTGTCATCATTGGCGAAAGATACATCCTAAGTGTAGCGCACTGCTACATCGAAGTGTCCAGGGGCAGAATAACCAATGGCTACAACCCAAGAGATGATAATATAAGAGCCATTGCAGGCTCGAATCTATACACCAGTCGAGATAACACCGAAAGAAAAGTCAGCATGATTTTCATACCGAAACAATTTGACTCTAATTTCTTAAGTGTCGCGGATATTGCTGTGTTGAAGGTAATTTTCGTTTTCTTGATATTCTTTTTAGGAAAAGACTTTTAAGGGATAGATTTTTAAAGAAAATTATTTTGCAGGTTTCGGTGGGTTGGGGATTACATCGGAATCAAGACAAAATTCAGATGGCTCATGTAGGAGGGCCAAGAAATCCTCACGAATTGGATAACCAGATAGGTACTTTTTGTGGATTTGGTTATCATGCACTTAGAATGGGAAGGTATGGACTCGTACCGCTGAATTCCAATCCGAAAGTAAGGCAAATTTTGAATATTAAATTGCTTCCCGAGTCTCTGTGTCCACATTACGCAACAGCAATTTGTGCGTTAACCGAAGGTCAAGAGATACGCACAGGTTGCATGGTAAGTAGCCGATTTCTTTACTCAGCTAGCGCCTCTCAAAAATAAGTGAAACAACTAAATCAACTAACAGGGCGACAGCGGAAGCCCACTACTAGTAGGCTCGACGGTGGTCGGACTAGTTTCCAGCGGTCCAAAAGACTGCAACACGAACGAAGAGATGAACATCTTCACACGCGTTGGTGTCTACGTGGACTTTATACGGCGGGCCACGACAGAGAATGCTGACCACTCTGACATGAGGGTCTCGGCAGAAGGAGGAGGAACACGTCAACCTGGGTCAGCTCAGCATCACGGCAGTACGAGTCGTAGACAACACCGTGAATAAGTAGGAGTTAACTGACTAAAAGAAAGTGTGAATATTACCTGTTAAGGTTGCCAATTTTTTTTTTATATTTCATATTTTATTTGTAAGAGTCGAGAAGCTCTATGTAATAGTAAATAGCATATCAGCTAATGTAAATTGTCAAAAAGGATGATCGGCTCTGTATTAACAGATTTAGTTATGTGAAATTGTTTTTGTAAACAAGAAAATGTTTCGAAAAAAAATTAACATTTGAAATTACATAAGTCAAATATATTTAGTTCCATGTAAAGCCTTTATAGTATGAAATACCTCTAAAATATAATATTCATCTTTCCTATTCCACGAATGGAAAAACGTTAGCGTCATCAGCAATTCAAGGAATTTTCGTATCATAAGCCTTCAGGGGGTACAGGCCCCAAAAAGTACCGTACAGGTGGTTATTTTTTGAAAAATCGAGCTGCACATTTGCAATTTTGATAGTCCGCCGCTGCTATAACGATTATACTGCGCTGCAGAGTCATTTTTTCTCTCGCTGCGGCTTCGTTATGCTCCAACGCTTTAATGGGACTTTTTTCGGTACTAATGAGCCGCAATTGCAGCTCCGTCGCTGTGCGTCTTTATATTACGAGCGCTGCTCTTCCTTCTTTTTGCGGCTTTGAGTTCTACGGGTTTAGTAAGGGAGGCAATGTGTGTGGATGGTAAATGTTTGAGATAAATTTTTAAAATTTCGTTTAGTTCACGCGTTTTTGGAAAATGATTTATGGTTCTAAAGATACAGGATTTTTTATTTTGCTTAATATTTTTAGATCGTGTATAATAGTACTTACCTTGGGTATGTATATGATCTTTTTCAAACATCTATTAAAATGTTAAAAAAGGTATAGGAAAACTTATCAATCGAATTTTATTTCTTTTATTTTTAAAATTCGTTTTAACATTTACAAAAATAAACTACGTGTGTAAATCAGTACATCAAAACAATTAAATACTTTAAAAACAATTTTATTGTAAAAGCACAATTACATTCGTTATGAATACATTCACGAAAAGCAGAATCCACAATACATTTTTATATTTGTTAAATTAAATTCAGATTCATGTTCTCCTTTTTTGTATTACCATTTTGATTTTTCTTCCAAGAAAAAGAATTTTATAAAATAACAAAAATAACTAAAATTTGCAACATTTTCTCCCTATCCTCCCAAGTACATCCTTTCTAATCCATTCTCCCAGCCACCTCGGCATCTTTATCTCGAGCCGTAAAACAACGTCATCCGAAGAGAGCGACTACCCTCCGTACCGCTCCGGTTCGCGTTTGCGACACTCGTCGTAATTAGCCGCTACTCCGGCGGCTTGTTGTTAAAGGAAAGAACAGCCTCGGGCAGGTATATAATACGCCTCCCCCCCCCGTCGTTCTCTTCGCGAAGAAGAAGATAGCTGGCGCGCAGTTTCGCGCCGAGACGACGAGTTAAACTTCGGGCCTCGCTCCATTGCGAGAGATGAGGAATGGCTGCTGTGCCAGTCGTTTGTGCGAGCATGGCGATACTCGCCGTGTAAAGATGCCGAAGCCGAAGTCGTTCTCTCTCTCTCTCTCTCTCTCTCTCTCTCTCTCTCTCTCTCTCTCTCCCTCCCTCTGTCTTTGCCGCCAAGTTGCAAGATGCTGCCGAGACTTTGCCCCTCGCGACGAGATGCGAGCTTTGCACAATCGATGAGCTGCCTATTCAGGGAGATGAAAGTTTAAGGCTGGAGACTTTGCTCGATTGTTTTTTAGCTCTGCGAAAGAGCGATGTTTAGATTTTGTAGTAATACAGATGAAATCTACTGCTTCCTCCTAGCGGAAGCTTTGTGATAGTAATTTTTGAAGTTGTTCGAAAACTTTCTCTAGCTAATAATTACTAGAGAAAATTCAATTTAATTGAAATTTTTATTTAATTTTCTGCTAAAGGAAGATGGTGTGAAAACGTACCACCAGGATAAAATCACCTTTTTGCTCTTCTATTGAACATTATATTTTGATACGATTTGTTCAAAGCTTGATTTAGCACGTGCATTTTTATTTAAGCTTGCCAAAAATCGGGCTTTGCGCATAGAAAAACAAAAATTTAAAAATTCTGTAATTAGGACTTTAAATATTCCAATAACAAAATTTTTATTTAAATTTTGTTTGCTGCTCATTAAATTCTAAAATGGACATAGAAAAATAAAATAATAATACAAAAATAAATAATTCATTAAATATAGAATAGTATGAAATTATGTTGTTGAAATCGATTGTTTTTAACGAATATCAGAGATAATATTGGAACGATAAAGTAGTCAGGAGGAAGCTAAGTGCCAATGAATTGGCAGCGGTTTTTGTTTTCTATTCCAGATTAAAATTCTGTTCCGTTGGAAACATGAGTGTTTTATTATAAAAATTAATGCTACATACTTTTTTTATTCTGAAAAAAATTTTTTTTTTTTTTACTTTTGTACATTTGCACTTTATCTTCAACAATTTAAAAAAAAACTTTTTACTATTAAAGCATATAAGCTAAAAGTCGTGTAAAAATTCTTAATTAAGTAGAGCAAACATAGTTTAACGAGACACGGATCTTTGTTCGAGTAAATTTTGAATTAGAATAGATTTTGCGATTAAAATATGTAAATAAAGCTTAAATTTTCCAAACGAAGTGTAACTAAAATATTTATAACTGCCTTCCACTTCCAAAAAGCAGCGGCGAGATATCTTAAACAAATCCAGGCGACAAAACCGCGTCTTAAGCAGCATCCCCAAAAACGTCTAAAATTCCAGCTCGCTCTCGTCTCGTCGCTCGTTAGCCTCGACCATTCCGCTCTCCAAAAACAGGCGCCCCAACCCCTCGGTACTTTCGCCGAGCGCATAATTAGCCAACAGAGCAGAGCCTCCCCCCCGGCGTCAGTCAAAGAGGCACTACAACGGCATCCCTCTCTCTCTCTCTCTCTCTCACCCCCGTTTCTTAAGACTCAGCCAAAGAAGAGGCTGCCTGAGAAGCGCCCGAGGCGGAGCCTTCCTCTCTTTGAGCGGCTCTCTTTGAGCCGCTTCTTCAGCGAGCGCAGCAGTCAGCTCTTACGCGCCGTGGGCGGCTTTATTCTCTCCGTCAGCGAGTCGAGAGCTCTCTCTCTCCCTCTCTAGCTCTATTTTTGTTGCATTCAAAGAGATAAGAGCGGAAGGAGGCTCCCGCCTGACGAGCTCGATTTTCTAGCCAGCGAGGCAGGTGAGACGGGTGAGACTTTGTTGGGAGGCGCTGTTTTGTGAGAGGTTATTTTCGAGGAGATTGGGGATGATGGAGGAGGAGTTTCACGAGGTTGGATTTCTCGGAGGGTTATTTTTAGACGTAGTTTGCTACGCTGCGAATGAAAGTAACGGTTGAGGTGACACATTAAGTTAGGTATTAGTAAATTTATTTAAAGTCGTTTATCAATAGCTTGTAGTGCGATAGAATATTTACACTGTGAAATGAGATGTTATCACAAACATATAATATATTCTAATACATATTTATAGAATATTTATATTTTTATATAGGAGGCGTTCAATATTAAATGATCAAAACAGTCTTTGAGTTGACGAAGGAATAGTATAGCACGGCATAAATAGAATATTAGAATATTTTCCGAGATTAGATTGAACGAATATCCAAAAGATATTATATGTGTTTAAAAAATTCTTAAGTAAAACTTGCATACAAATTTTTTCCTACTACATTCCTTTCTCTTTCTAATTACCATAAAAAGGAATGCAACCAGTACCTTCCGTAAACCAACCTTTCATTCCCAAACCAACCGGACCGCGTTAAAAAATCTATCTTCCTCTTCACTTCCAGCATACATCTTCCCCTTTTTTCAGATACGACATCAAATTCCCATCTGAAATTTCCCAGGCCTTAACCCCCCACCCCCGTGCATCTTGAGCTCGGCCAGCAGCAGCAGCAGCGGCAGCGGCGGCGGCGGCTCCTGACCTGAGCTTCTCGAAGCGAAGAGAGCGGCTGCGGAAAAGCAAAGGAAAGCAGCGTCGGCGGCGGTGGCGGCGGCGGGAGCGAGCGGTGGGGGGGTTAGGATGTAAGACGCGCGAGTAGTAAGGGGGCGTGGCCCCCTCGGCATTGATCCAGGGCTGCTGCCTCTCCCGCCCCTCCGGCGGGGGCTCGCCTTAAAAGTACGCCGCCACCCCCCGCCAAGGGTTGGAAGCTGGGCCACGACCCCCGGCGCGAGCGCGAGAGCCTGTAAGAAAGCGCCGAGAAATGAATATTCATAAGCCGCCGTCCGCCCACGCCGACCTCTGCCTCCGTGTGTGTATGCCTGTGGGTGTGTGTGTGTGTGTGTGTGTGTGTGTATCAGGCTGGGTCGGGAAGTTCGAGGGGGTGAGAGTCGTCGTCGTTTTCGTAATTTCGAAGGCGAGCCGAGCAAGCAGCGCCTCTGCCTTCGAAGAAGCTGTACATGTGTATAGGGGGACCCGGAGGGGCAAAAATCGTCGCCGCGCCCGAGCCTTTGGAATACTGAAAAGCCGGGATGGCCTGACTTGCTAATGCCGGAGATGAAACTGCCGCCTGCGGGAAGAAACGATGATTTTCGCATTTTTTTTTATTGGACCGCTGTATTTGCCCACTGATACATTATATTTATACCTTTTTTTGTAGATATTCATTTTCTTAGAGTAAAAGAATACTAAAAAGTAGATTTAGCTTTAACAGTTCTTTTACTTTTTGAGTACTATTAATTTTTTTTATGATATTTAATCTCTTATTTGGTCATTTTTGTTAAAAAAAGACTTTTATTTTTTAAGTTTAGTTCTAAAGTGTCAGATCAGTACTCTTAAGAAAAGATTGCTTGTATACACGTAATACCTGTTTTCGCGTACACAACTCAGTAGAATACATCAACGTATGACCATCCTACATTTTATATTTTTACAACTTTACGCTTCTTCGACATTTCATTTCAGAAGTAAACATTCTAATTTTTATATCAAGACTTGTATACTTTTTGGAATTATCTCCAAATCAGTTTTTTTTTCAATTTAAAAATTGTTTATAGTAAAATATTATTTCGCCGTTTCCAAATGCTTATTGTTCATATTTTCAAAATTCCAATACACTCAACCGAGATCTCGATCCTCTCAAGCTTCAAAAATCCATCGGCACCCGCATCTCCCTTCCAACAGCGAAGCCTCGCGGCTGCCCCTCAGTTTTTTTTTTCCACCGTAACTTCCAGATATTAATCTCCTTATCGAGTGCATGCTCCTTCGGTGGCTGGCATCTGGTCCACCCGTAGAACTTCTCTCTTTCACCTCTCACTTTCCGGGGGTGGCGGCTGAAACAATTAAAGCAACGCCGCGCGCGCCCGCGCTCGAGTTATCGAGGCAGCGCTTCGTTCAGTGATTATAATACGAGAGAGAGAGGAGCCGAAACTTTGGGCTCTGCGTCAACTTTGAAATACGCGGACTGATGACACAACGTTATAAGCCAGCGGCAGATAGAGAGAAAGAGGGTGAGCTCGAATCGAGGGTGGGAGAGAGAGAGAGAGATGGAATACACGACGTTTCTAGAATACACAGGGAGTTTGTTCTAACTTGCAGCGCCGACGCTAGTTCTCCTCAAACAGGCTAGATTATATTCTCCTTCATCTCCGCCGCCCGCTTCTTCCGCGCGCCGCGGACGACTCTGTGTGATGCCAGACTTCGTTTGTTTGTTTGCCTAATTCGGAGAGAGAAGCGAGCTGCCTGCCTGCCATTTGCCTGATTGTGAAAAATTGCGCCGTCTTCGGGTGATGCTTTCTCGGCGATCCTGGCGGCTTCGGGGAGCTGCTTGGCTGAGCAGCTGGAAGAAGAATAGGCTGTTAGTTTCTTTCTTGATTTGATGGTTGGAGTTGACTGTTTTAATGATTGCGAATTTGGAGCTTTTGAATTTATTAACGTACTTTAATGTTCTATTTAAATGCAATAACGGTTCTTAAAGTCAAGTATAAATTCCCGAAGTTAATTGAGATGTAAATTATTTAGACTATTACTGGCAGTAAACTGGGCATATAAAATTTAGATGCTATTTCAGTAATTAATGAAGCTTCGCGAACTTAGAAATACGCGTACAATTGACTAAGAAGCCTATGTACCCCGGTAGCAAGTTTCCGATAAGTTCTAGCCAGAATTCTAGATTTCAGATAGATCCGCTAGATAGAATATACTTAAAATTGTAAGAGGATTTTAGTACAAATATCGGTAGGATATAGCCGAGCCTTTGCGCATGCAATGCAATGTAAAAATTATCTAACTAATAATTTTTTATTAAAATAAAAAAATATAAATAATGCCATAATTATTCAATACATTTATTTAATAAAATTTAAAAAATTTATTAACATAAAAATCACTTTACAATGCTGCTTTTGCTTGCAATATTTTTGTCAAAATCATCATCAGATCACCGATGATGATGTCCAGGTGGTGCGCTCCGTATTTTTCGGCGTTGAAGTGTCGATTTACCTTGAGGTGTTTATCTCCAAGTACTAGGTTGCCGATGATTATGTCCAGGTGATGCGCTCCGTATTTTTTGGGGTCTAGGTTTCGATTTACCTTGAGGTGGTTATCTCCAAATACCAGGTGGTCGATGATGATGTGCAAGTGGTAAGCTCCGTAGTTTTCGTCAGCATCATCGGCAACCAGATACTTGAAGATACCGAGCTCAAAGTGAATCGATACCTGGACCCCGAAAGCTATGGAGCGAACCTGGACATCATTATCGGCGACCTGATGATGGTTTCTATAAAAAGTATCGGTAGAACATAGGGTAGGCAAAGAAATCGGTAGAAAAGCAGCATTCTAAACGGATTTTTAATTTTATTAAAATTATATGAAATGAATTTATTGAATAGTTATCACATTATTTCTATTTTTTATATAATTATATTAAATATTATTATGATTAACAATTGTTTTAGTTAACATTTAAATTAAATTAAAACTAGAAAATATAAATAATTTATTAATATATTATCGGAAACTTGCTACCAGGGTAGCAAGCACTTTTAATGTAATTAACCACAACATAATATACGAGAAATTGAATCTATTAATTTCAGAAAGTGCTCAGTTATAAAGATAATATTTTTTATTCTAACTTGATTAACTATTCTACATATATCATATTATATAACGTTACTAATTCAATACAAGAAAATTTTTCAATTTTTACTTCTCAATCGATTGAGTCTCATTGCACTCGGTTTATTTTTTGAACTTTAAAAATTTCAAAATCACAATTCGAGTTATTTAATAACTATTATTATTTTACGGATCTCTATACCTTTTCTTTACTTTCCAAACGCCATTGAGCTTATATCCGCTTTAAAAGACCCCCTAAAAAAATAAACAATCTATTCCCAACTTCATTTTCGAAGCCCTCGATACGAATTCACGCGACCCAAGCTCCCCCGACGAGAAACAGTCAAAAATCCCGAAAAAGCAGCAACCACCCTGGAATTTTTCCCTGCAGCCGCTAAACCGCTGCGCCGAGCACCTCTGCGGCAATTCCAGCTCTAAGACGTCGGATCTGGAAACGACGCCTCTTTCGCTCTCCACAGTTTAAGCGGGAAGGAGGCGAGGCGGTCGGGTGGGAAGGGGGGAGGTGGGAGGAGGGGGATAACTCCGTCGTCGTCTCAAATCGTTAGACGATAGCCGCACGTCGCAGCGCGTTAAAGCTCCGGGAATGGCTCCATGCCTGATTTACGAAGCTGTTAACGTTTCCGATAAAATACAATCCCTCCGGGTTTTACGGCCGGGCCCGTCGTTCTGTTATAGTTTCGCCTCCGCGCGCGTCGACGTTTCTATCGTTCAGAGAGAGAGAGAGAGAGAGAGAGAGAGAGAGGCTGTTGCGGAATGACGCGACTCTAAATCGCGAGCGGCGCTGCGACAATTCCCGAGGTGCTTAGACGTTTCGTTTTATAAAGCCGTACGTGAGCAGCGGGGTAAGAGGCGAATTGTTACCGCTGCTCGACGAAGAGCTGTAAATTTCGGAGGGATTTCCCTGCGATTGATGCCGACGAATAAGAGTTCTGCGGGGCTTTCGCTATTGGCTCCTGGATGGGCTTCGGAATTCATTTCGGGGGGAGTTGTGGCTATCTTGAGTTTTTCGATGAAATTGAGGTTTTGCTTGAAAAATGAATCTGCTTCGAGTAAATTTATGAATCATTGGCGTAATGATTGAGTTTTTTCAGAGCTAAATTATGTTCTGAATCAGTTTTGAAAGGATTTTTTTATATTTTTTAACTACATTTACTATCAAGAACATTGTTTTTAGGGTTTCTATATTCATTTAATCGGAAAAACAAAACCAGTTATCATTTAATATGTTGAATTTGACAAAATGAGTGTTCCAAATTAAGAAAAGAAACAAATTCGAGCAATATAAAATAAAGATAATTACTCTTGATATACGTTTTTGTTTATTTTGCGAAAAAGTTTTAATAAACTTTCACTCAAATTTAAAATTCAAAAGCGCTATCTAAAATTTTGGACCGAGTTCGTTACCAGAAATTGCAGTCTAAAAAAGTTCCATTACTACTGAAAATACTATTTCCACCGTTTAGCCACACAGCTTCCCCGCTCTCCAAAAACAAAACCATTTGGTTCTACAGACCGCATTTCCAAAATTTATCACAATAACCGCCACAAAAACTCTCCTCCAACAGCTTTTGAGCACCCATAAACGCCGACGTTTTCTCCCTCAAGCCACTAAAAACGAAACAAAGTCTCCCCAGCCCGCAGAGGCGCACACATACAACACCTTGTGCACTGCGACTGCAGCTCCGAGGAGCGACAGCGGGCGAGCGTTTTATTTACGTCGTCGCAGGATATGAAGGCGCTGCCAGGCTGAAAAATCGCGGCCTCTTCGTCCGCGTCGCATTATAACGGCGTGCAGCTGAAATATAGCGAGCCGCGCTCACACGAGTCTACGCGAGCGCGCGCGCGCGCTCAGAAGTATAAGCTTTCCTCTCGCAAATGAGGTAATATATATACAAAAGCTAATACGGCCAAAAGTTGCCAACTTGGATGAGAGTCTCTCTCCGCCTCTGCAGCTTCGTCTATTTCTCTGCGGAGCGCGGCGCGCTTCTCTCTCTCTCTCTCTCGTCTAAATATTTAAAAGGATCTCGAGGCGAGCGCCAGTCGCGGTGAGTCGAGGGGTATAGATGGGAGACTAGACGGGTCGGATGTGCGGAGAAAAAGCTAAACTGATGAAAGGGATTAAAGCCCCTTCAAAAAGGTCCACTACGCGGGCTCTTACCGGCCGCGGCCCAAGAATTTCATCAGACTGCAAATCCGACGAAATTTCGTTTTAAAGTTAACGCAGGAGAGAGAGAGAGAGAGAGTCGCTTGTTTACTCGAGCGAGCAGTTTTTTTCGGAGCTTCATTGGGTTACGGCTTTTCTAACGTGTTTCTGTTAGTGCGTAATGGGTAAAAGCTTTTGTTTTTGAATTCTGCTTCGGAGCGAAAGAATGGTCTTAAAAAGAATATTCATTTTTTGTAGTGATTTACGCGAATCGAATGAAAATAAAAAGGATCATTTTGCTTCTGCCGGATGATAGAGTTTAATCAAAGATTTAATTTATTGATCAATGATTATATAAAAGTTACTTCGCAGAGTAATTTCTTAGAATTTCTGACCTGTGACGTTAAATTTTCTTGTTATAATTCTATTGGAATGAGTTAATAGAACAATCTCATTATCTCTATGCATAATCGAAAAATAATTTTAAATCGAACCTTTTCTTCATTTCAAACAAGCAGAAAACTATCCAGTAAACATTATCTTCCCCAATAAACGGGAGACCCCGATTACGAAGACTCGCTCGCAGAAAATTCATTTCTTCCATCGGGCACTCACGTCCACCGGGCTCATCGGTTCGTTAGCCAACGGGCGTTCTGCCGCTCGCGCGAAAAGTGATAATGATAAAAGCGAGAGGAGGGTGATTTACGCCCGGGCTCGAGCATGAATTGTTATATACGAGCTTAGGCAGCGGCGGCGCGAGGCTTGAGAAATCTGGAGGTAAGATAGCGCCCCATTCAATCACGAGCCGCTTCTTCGCGTCATTATTCAAAGCGCCGGCTCTTATCCTTCGTCCTGGCCTCTCTCTCTTCTCGTCTGTCCCCCTTCCCCGCCCCCCTCCGATATTCATCAGGAAGCTGACGCAGAAAATGCGCCGACGCCGCCGTTGCCGCGCGGCGGAGCTGAGACGGCTGAATGATGGCACGCCGCAATGGCTGCCTTTAATAACCGACGAGCCCACCCACTTTTGGCCTTCCGGTGCAGTTGGGATTTCGGCTTTCGGGAAGAAAAATGAAGAAAGACAGTTTTCGGGGAATGGAATTTTTAATCGTTGAGAAATGATTGTACAACGCGTTTTACGAGGTATTCTAATTGTACGGTGTATTGTACTTGCATAAGAATTATTTTTGGGAAAGGTTATTATGTTGTACATTTCGTATAAAGCATAGATTTTGAACGTTTTTTAATTTAAATTATTTATTAAGTTACTTTTCTAAATAAAAAAAAAAAAAAAAATTAAAAAAAAAAATAAAATTACTGGAAATTGCGCACAAGAAATTTTTATCAAACGTATTTATTTTATGAATTAATAAATATTAGTGTTAAGAATAAGATTGTTAATTTTTGGAAGAATTATTTGATTAAGATAAAATTTTCTAACTAATAATAACGTAGATATTCGAGAACGAGAAGAAATTTAAATATTCAAATTTTTAACATAATTCCGGTACTTTGAGGGAAGTGCGGCTTGGCAACGCATCAAAGAAAGTTCTATATTAAGGAATATATCAACGTCTAACGGATTTTCTTCCTCAACGACGCTTAAAGGGACTGCTTTATGACAAAAAAGAGCTTCTAGCCAAAGACGAGGCATAAAGTGCTTCATTTCAAAGGGCTGCAGTTATAAAGGTGCCCTAAAGGTGAGAATAGTTGAAAGCTACACGAATGAGTACAGAGTAAAGAGATTTTCATTTTTAAATATTATTTGAAGAGGTAAAGTTAGTTTTAAAAATTAATAAAAGTATTGCGCAATAAAATCAAATAGTTTATTTCCCAAATAAATGCCTTTGATCTGAACTCAATTTATTATTCTTGAATAATTAAAAAAAAAATTATTATCTTTAAGACATATATTTAACATTATAATAACTTTCATATATCCTTTTTATTTTGATATACTTGTTCGTTTTAAAATTATTATAACTCTTCTTAGTTTTCATAACATTGATTTACTATTTATAATAAAACAACGCTCTCTCAATACACCGTAACAGTTCGACCATACAGCCTTCGTTCTCAACTTCTCCCAAACTCCATCGCTTTTCACCTTCCGAAAAGCCGAAAAACGCGAAAACCCTCTGCCCAGCAAACGTCCTCGAAATATAAGAAAAGCCATAAACTCGGTCGCAGCTCCGCGGTCCTCGAAACCGAGGGGGAGGGTGAGTAAGCTTGGTTCGCGCTCGCATCGAAGGGGCTTTCGCAGTCCGACGCAGCCCCGCTTACACCGCACGCGCGCACGTACAGCACACGCTCTCCCGAGGACCGGTCGGAGGATCGCTCGAGAGGGGCTCGAGGCATTATCTCGTTAGAAAATACGACGTCCCGGCGAAATTTCGGGCTTCGCGCTTTCTCCCCCTTCGCGGGCCGAGCGTCGGAGAGAGAGAGAGAGAGAGAGAGAGAGAGAGAGAAAAGGCGAGCGCGGGGGATACTTATGACATCCAGCGTGTGCGTGTACTTTCTTGCTGTGTGCGCGCGAGCGAGTGCTTGGCTTTTGTCTCCGGCATTGATTTCTGCGGGGCCAACTTCGTTGCCGGCGTCGTTAAATTATAATCGCGAAACAGCCGCGGCGTCCTGAAGTTGCGGACAAAGCCGCCGGGTGGGGGGGGGGGGGGAGGGGAGGAGAGGAAAGTTGAGCGAGGCGAAAGAATGGAGAGAGAGAGAGAGAGAGAGAGAGCAGGGCGGAGGCAGGGTGGCACCGGATGCCTGCCAAGATGAAGGAAGAGAGAAACTTCTTGGCTTGACGCGTTTTCGGATGAGATTCTTTTCAATTCAAGAGCAAAGGCCCGGTATATTTCGGTTCGATCGACGTTGCAGTTTTTCGGGGGGAAGGTTTGACCGGTTCGTGTAAGATGAGAGAGAGATTGGCGATTGGAAATATTGAACTGTTTTAATGCGGGCTAAAACATTTTAAAATGCGATTGTGATTAATTGTTTTGGTGCTTTTTTTTTTAATGATTGGCATCAAATTCGATCGGCAAAGCAAGACAAATATATACGCGTGTAAAATAAATTCTTCTCATTTTTCTCAAAATAATCATCATTTTCCACGTTAAATCCTCGCGTCCATTTGTTTATTTGTTGATTCCAGCGCTCATCCGGCAGACTTTTATAACAAAGAGGCGTAAAAACAACAAGCGCATTACACGAACTGTCTAGACTTATTAAAATTGTAATTATTCCTTCATAATAAAATGCGTCTATCGATCCAGAACGACAATGGGCGAGCGAGCGGAAATTAAAATAATTTTTGTTCCACAATGCGGCCGCTTCCACGGTTATATTACGGACTGTCCTCCCTTTCGCTCCGCTTGTCGATATACTGCAACTTTTTCGATAAATTAAAACGATTGAAAACGGCCGCCGCAAAAACACGCCGACGCCGCTGTAAAAATAGTCCAGGCTGCTTGTGCTCGGTGCACTTTCCAAGCTTTGTATAAACATCGAGAGCGTTGTTAGTTCGCGAAAATTGCTGGTAAGCGAATTATGGATGTTCGAATATCCGCTCGTCGATGGTTCGAATGATTTTTTTTTTAATATCGTTTGGCTGATGATGATTAAATTTCAAAAAGGTTTAAATTGATTTTTATTGAAGTTTATGTGTCGAATCGAGACGACAACATATCTGCTAGTATCAAATCGGATTTACAAATGAAGCCACTAAAATTTTCTGATATTCTTTACTAAATTTTACAAAAACCTTTCTATTTATGCCGCAATAACCCAAACCCCAAAGCATCCAAAGTCCTTAAGTAATAGCATCTCATTACCCGGCAAAATCTCCAAAATCACCGCCTCTCCCCGACAGCGCCTAAATAGTGCCTCTCTCTCTCAGGCGGCGCAATCGACGTCCCGGGGAAAAAGGCCTCGCGCGCGCGTCTCGTGCGTCGCGCGGAGGAAGCTGCACGGAGGCTGGGCGAAGATGGAAAAGGAGACGACGCGAAACTTTGCCTCGATTCCTTCGCCAGGTGGCGAGAGATTCCCGGAGAGCGAGAGAGAGAGGCTCGTTATTCGAAGTTCTCCGAGGCGCCGCGCCGTCTCTCCTCGAACGAGTTCCTTCGCGCGCACGCTAATCGATATACTTCGCGCTGATGAGTTTTATGTCAGTTCGAGCGCGAGCGGGCTGCGCCGAGTCTGACGCCGAGAGAGGCAAGGCTGACGGGACTGCGCGAGGCATTCCTTGATCTTTGAGCCGAGGCAGATTGGAATTTCAGGCGTTTGGCGGTGTTTTTCTTTTTGGGTGTTTACCTTTTGGACGATCTGTAGTCGAGTTCTAGATATGGGTTCAAATTTAGTAATTATGTTTACGTCTTATTGAATTTGTATAGATAAATTACTTTACATTACTTATATTGCAATGAATAAAAAGAGTAATTATTATTCGAATAAAATTAAATATCCCGAAATCGAGATAAAGAAACAAACAAATTCGTAGGAATTACGAGTCAGACTACTCTTTCAGCTCTATCTTCAATCTAAATACGCTAATAATAAGAACAATCTTCCCAACAACTAAACCAGAGCGCGCGTAAAAACTCGAAAATTACAAATAGTATATTCCTATCCTCGGCGCAAGCGAATGCGAACAATGCCTCGCGGGACAATAAATAATGCGAGAGAGAGAGAGAGAGAGCGCGCAAACGCTGCTTAATTAACTCGAATGCAGCCGTTAAAAAAGCTTCATCCACAAAAGCCGATTACCCCAGCCTCTCTCCGCGTTCCGGCGGCCACTCGCTTATTATGCAGCGACGTTGCAGAACGGCTTATCCCCCTGTTACGCGCAAGAAGGGTAATATCTTTTTCGGGGAAAATTTCAGCCGGTGGCGGCGCCCACCCGAGCGAAATCAACGCGCGATTCGGACTTTCAAAGACGCGGCGCGAGACGGATTCCAAAGGCGAAAAGTAGTACACTGTTTTGAATGAGGGAAGGTTACAATGATGCGGCTCCTCCGTAGTCTGAAAAGGAGGAGGCGCTTTGTGCGGCTTATGCAAGAGGAATTCATTTTGAGGGAGCGAAATTGCGCGGGACATTTTCGTGTAAAACCTTTCTTCGCGAGGAAGCTTCTCGGATTGGTGCTGATATTCGCACTGGCGAAAGGGTTCCTCGCCTTACGAGAAAAATTCTCAATATTTAAGTGGGTGGAATTTCTATTTGTAAGGAAAGGATTCTGCTCCTCTTAAATGGATTTCTATTTAATTGGAATAACCTTCATTTAGTCTAAAAATCAAATTTATTCCTGACAAACAGTATTCCTTTCGTTATAAATAGAAATCCCGCTGACTTAAATATTGAGAGGATTCCGTACGATCCCCTCGTACGAAGAGGAACGTTTTTTCAGTGTGTCCATTTACTTTTTTAATACTTTTGAAACACATCATCGTAATTCATCGAAATTGCAGAGTCCATCATTGCTATCAAGTAAATATTCCAAAAAACAGAAGACCAAACCCTCATTCAGCCCGACGTCATCCAGCGTCGGCGTTCTAAAAACACGCCTAGCACATCGCCACGCGACAGCGAAGTCGTCGAAAGTCCCGAAGCCCAGCCCAGTCGCGCCGCGCGTCTCTCTCCCCCATAGTGTTCTCGCGTCGGTCCCCCCCGAAGACGTCGGAAAAGCGGGGGAGCGAATCTTTGCCCCGCGCTTTTCTCTCTCGCCTCCTTCGCTCCTCCTCGGTGGTGGGTTCGTAGTCTCTCTCTCTTCCTCGCGCGCGCCTTGAATAAATGAAAGTTCGCGGCAGTCTCGCAGGCGGTGCCGCGCGCCGTATAAATTCTCTCGCTTCGTAATTTCAAACTCAAACATCGCTCTCTCGCGCGCGCGAACCGGGGGGGAGGGGACTGCTTTCGTTTGTCGTCGCCCGATTTCTCCCGGCGACGACGACGACGACGAAAGGCAGGAGAGAGAGTACACGCGGAATTAATGCGGGATGGAATTTATGCGAGAGGCCCGCCTTGAGAAAGAGTCGAGAAGAGTCGGGAGAGCGAGAAATTAGGCGCGAGGAAGCAACGGCTTTGCGAGGGTGGAAGAGAGTCGGCCGAAGGGTAGTTGACGTTGGGGAAGGGACGGTTATTGCTGGAGATGGAGGATTTCTGCTTTTTCAATGTCTTACTCGGAGCGGGATGCTGGAACTTTAGTCTGTTATTAATTTATCGAACGACCGAGAGTGTTCTTGTACAAAATTAAAGCTTCGGTTGTCAATGAAATTTATTTTAGAGATTCCTTAGACTGTTTATATATAATATATCCTTAACATCGACAGCGGAACTTCCAGTTATCGAAGTTTCTCTCCGATGCCGTCGATTTGAATCTTGAATGAAATAGCAATCACCGGCGATCGCCAATAAGATAATTTTACCGTTCTACCTCCGTTCGCAGTCTACGTACAAAGTTTACCCATTTTTAATAATTTAAATTCCCATCCTCCTCGTTTTACCCTCTCCAAGAATCCCACATTACCCCGCCGTCTGGCGTCATAATCCCCAAAACAAAGCAGAAGTCAATCTAACTTTACGAGCTCCCGCAACTATTTTCATAAATCCAACTTCTTCTCCGCTCGGCCTCCGAGACCCGAGCCATTTTGCCACACTATCTTTTCCTCCGCCCTCCTCCCCCCTCGTCTCGGAGCAGTAGGAACCGCTCGGCGCGGCGATAAACCGGGCACTGCGTGCCCTCCGCCGCCGCAGAGCCCAAGGAGACCCGCGCCGAGATTTCGGGGCGAGAGCGGCCCGCCCGCCTCGCTTTACAATGCCGCCCGCGCGATAATTATCGGCAGCAGTGTACACCGACCTCTCTCTCTGTCTCTCTCTCTAGCATTAATTACAAGACGCGCGGCGCGCGCGGGAAAAGGCTCCTTCGGCGCTCCCCGGCTTGCACCGAGGCTTTTCGCGCGTTCTTACTGCGCAGAGAGAAGGGAGGCCTTCTTATTGTTTCAGCCCGGGCGACTGCGCAGCTCTTTCTCCACTTTCCCGGGGCGCCGGGAGACGGGGGAAGGGGAGGAGGCGATGGCGCAGCTCGCGCTCTCTCTCTCTCTCTCTCGCTCTCTCTGTGCTTAGAATTTTAATGGACCGGCTTAGAAATTGTTGGCGGAATTAGATTTTAGAACGAGATTAGGCGGGCGCTGCCTGCCTGCCTCGAGTTCCTCCCTCCGAGTCTCGACTTAAAATTACGCCATGCCGCGAATTTATGCCGTTCCTTGCCAGGCACCGCCGGAGGCGCCCAACTAATGCGCGACCAGAGCTGCCGCCGCCGCCGTCGCCGCCGTCGTTTTTTATTCAGCAAGTTTGCCGGCGCGGCGTGGTGGTAGTAGTAGTTGGTGTGGAGGCGCTTGCGGGGAGCAGCGAGATCGAGATTTTTGACCGAGCGAGAGAGAGAGCTCGAGCTGCGAGGCTTGAATTTTGATGGAGTTTATAATTATGGCTCTTCAAAGTTGAATTAAGATGCCGAGCGCTGGTTTAGGTTAATTTTCATTTCCTGCGATTTTGCGCCGCGACGCTGCTTGAGGATATATTTCGAAGAGCGTAACTTTCGTCGGGGGCTACAGTTACTGGTTTAATGCGGTATCATAAAAGTTTGTTGCTTAATTTAGTCGGAAATCAAGATATTTTGATTCGGAGTCTGTATAGAGTTTAGTTATAAAAGCTGTTATGTAAGATTCCTTTGGTGGAGATGTTTCTAATATTAGCTGATTCAAGCGGACGTAGAATCGTAATAAGATCGTAATAATTAGAATCGCAAGTCACCACCATCTATAATTATTCTTCTTCTTGCAAGTCGTGAATGAACTCCTTGAATTATAGAATCTCGGAATATTCTTAATATCCGAATGAAACCGATGTTTCTCACGATGTCTGGTGTCATGATATAATACACATCCGACTCTCTATTCGAGTCTTAAGCAATTGAATTCATCTTAACTATTTTCAGCGTTTCCTGCGGCTTTAAGACTGTTTATCCAATAATATACGACCCAGTATTAAAAGCTCAACGTAAAACACAATTTCCCAAAATATACAAGTAGGATATAAACGAATTGTCCTTTTCCCTTCTTATCAACCGCGCCAAATTCGCTAAACAAAAGCAAGGTTCGTATAAACGAAAAAAAAGGTCGGAAGACCGGGCCGATAATAGAGCCGGGGCAAAGCAAGTTGGGTTCGCTGGGAGCGAAGGAAGCTCGACGTCGACGAAGGACGAGCTTCCTCTCTCCGTCTCTCTCTCTCCTACCCTCGGCTCTTCTTTCGTCGATTTTCCCTCAGACTCCAGGCGGCGGCGTCTCCTTTATGAACCGACGGGCAAATGCAGGTTCCAGGTTGCTTCGCGTGCACAATTACCGGGCACAGGAGAGGCGAAGCTGCGGAGGAGGAGAGAGCGCGCCGGATAGAAGGAAAGCGCCGAGGGGATGGAATGAAATTTCGTCTTGTGCATAGAGAGAGAGAGAGAGAGAGGAGCAAAGTGTGCGCGCCGTTCTGCTCGACCTGGGAATTGAGTTTCGCGAGGCAGCGGGGGGTGGGAGGGCGAGGTGGGAGAGAGAAAAGGCAGGTAATAGAGGAAGAGAAGCAGCAGAAGCCTCGTAGAGGCTTGTGGATGGGCTGGTGTAACGCTGTTATTGCCAATAATGGCTCTGTGCGCCGAGGCACAGAGCGAGCCCCGCGACGGCACGCGCTCTCTCCCCGACTGGGTGTGTCGGTGTATCGGTGTGGGTGGGTGTGTGCGACCGAGGAGACGCGAGCAAGCTCGCGTGTGTCTATGTGTAGCGCGTGTCGCGAGCGGGACGATCGCGAAATTGATTTAGCGGCGCGGAAAAATAAGCGCCACGAGATGCACGGCGGGATCTCGACAAAAGGCCGGCGGCGGCATATTGTGGGGGGGAGCCGCGATGGAGGCTGTTAGCGGACCTTCGACGCAGCCTTCTGGTTAAAAGTCTCGGTTATTGATGGACTGCTTGCCAAGTTATTAAATAAAGGGCTTTTTTACTTTGAGCTTCCGGTGAGCGGGAAGGGTCGTTTCAGAGGCGACGCAGTGATTTTCATTCAATTTCTTTCTCGTTTCAAATGGATATTTCACGGTTTATTTCCTAACTTCTGCTTTTGCGACAAAACGAAATAGTGCGTTTTTACAATTATTATCAGTATTAGATCCAGTATCAACACTATCTTAAACGAAATGAATCAAGACCCTGAAAAACTACCTCGCGTACCCGCATCTCCAAGAAACTCAGCGGCGCATAGGGCCCTCGGAAAATATCCGAAACTCGTTGCTCGCTCGTCGCTCGTCCCGCCTCGCACTCCGGCGCTCCTAATTCGCGAGTCGAAGCAAATCGAATGAAGCCTCGAATTAAATAGAAGCGTATCTCTCGCTCGCGTCTCTCTCTCTCTCTCTCTCTCTCTCTCTCTGTATTCCGGACTCGCCTAACGCCGCGCAAGAAGAAGAAGCGACGGCGGCGGCGGCGGCTCCGGGGGGGAAAGTGAGAGATAGAGGAGGCAGCGGCTGGCTGAGCTGACTCCGGGCGAGACGAGGCGAAGCGAAGCAAGGTTCCTTGTATTTAATTACCAACTCTAAGTCTCCGGGACCGGGAACGAGGAAATTCTCCCTCTCTCTCCCCGAGCGAGAGAGAGAGAGTTCGCCTCTCTCGGTGTTCTTCTTCTTCGCGGGGGCGCCGACGCCATCCGCAGCCTTCTGCAACAGTCGCCGAGCCAGGAGCCTTTCACCCGCACCCTCTGTCCTTCCGACTAGTCGGAACGAAAGCTGCTACTCGCGGATTTCTGCGACGCTCGGGGCCCAGGATAAGAGTGGAGCTGCCTGGGCTGAGAGGGAGGAGGGCTGAAAAATCGAATTTCACCTTTTTCGAACGATTCTGGATTTTGTGGAAGAGAATCGCCTTTTTTTTCGTGTAATATGCTTCGGAATGAATTGTAAACTAATAAAAGATATATAATTGTTACAATTGTTGATAGTTTCATTGATTTTTTTTTATTTATTGACATTATACTGCTATAAAATCTATAAAATAAATGCTGCAATCAAAGGAACCTTTGTCTCTTTTACTTTCAAGTAAACCGAATACAATCAACCCAAAGATCATCAGAGCGCGTCCAATAAATAAAAGCTTC
This sequence comes from Ormyrus labotus, assembly GCA_035582975.1. NCBI lineage: Eukaryota > Metazoa > Arthropoda > Insecta > Hymenoptera > Ormyridae > Ormyrus > Ormyrus labotus. The sequence goes on along the minus strand of JAWWEO010000045.1, from coordinate 26,267,989 downwards.
AGCCCGACATCTGCGCATATAAATAAGTCTAGCAAAAATTGTATCTCCCGATGAAAGGCCTCGCTTACACAATCGCATCGGCCACTTCCGCGTAATACCAGTTTGCCCGATCAACAGCCGCTCGCGACTGACCACTCTCGGGCCAAACAGGCCTGACCAGTACGACCGGTCCGATCGCCTCTTCTTCCCTAACCCCCTCGCGCGCGACTATCTAACCCGAACGCGAAGCACGAAGCCTCGCGCTTCCCGTCGGCTTTTTTAATGAAAACTCGCTCGAAAAACCAGCTCGACCGATCGCGCGGCGGTCTCCTCCCGGAATGCGTCTCTAATCGGCCCCCGGGCCGTTCTCGCGGACCGCCGAGGCTCGCGAAGAATCCGGTTTAAAATTCGGCCGGAAGACCGCAGCCGGGTGTGTGTGTGTGTGCGCGCAGAGCAGTATCTCCGATAAAAGCGTCCTGCTCCTTGCCGCTCCTCCGAGTTGTTTAGTTTTCCGCCATATTTGCTCGGCGGATAAGGGGAAGGGGTCGAGTAGCTGCCTAGCAGAAAGAGAAATAGAGAAGCTAAGGTCTCGTCCTCTCCGCGTCCGTATGTGTGTCTGTGTCTGTGTGTGCGTAAATCGACGCGAGGGGGGGAGTTGGCTTGTCCCCGAGAGCAGGGGATCTTTCCTGCGGGAGAGATAGCGGCGCGCGGCCCGGGTAAAGCGAGGGTGGGACCAGCCGGCGCAGAAAGAGGAGGCGAAGGAGAAGGCTCCGACGACTTTACTTACTTATAGCCCCACCCCTGCGCCGCTTTCTCTCTCTCTCTCTCTCTCTCTCTCGCGCGCGCCACCCCGCCTCCGCTCTCGGAGCGGCGGCGGCGCGCGCGCCCCGACGACTAAAAGGCGCCCGTAACGATTTTCTGCTCCTTCGAAGGAATATGAAAGGCGATATACCTGGACGCCCGCTGGGGGGGTGCCGGGACATATTTGACGCGCGCGCGGGATGGCTGGAGGAGAGAGAGAGAGAGAGGAGATGCACGCGGGGTGGGTGTGGGATTTGAAGGGATGAAAGGCGCCCTCGAAGCCTTCTTCGGGGCGACGTGTGCGACACGAGTTTAGGCCGGGCAGCAGGGTCTTTTCGAGGCGGTTTCGACTTACGCGGCTCTCGGCGGAGAGAGCCAAGGCCCTCTGTCTCTCTCTCGGTTTTTGCTGAGTTGACACTGCCTTTGTCAACACTGCCGCTGAGAAGAGGGCCGTCAAATTACTTTCTTCTTGTGCAAATGCGAGAGGAGCCTTCTGGAGAGGGAGAATGCGGACGGAAAAGTGCCTTCTTAAATGTAGTCTCGGTTTAAAAAGTGCTGTTAGATGTTTTTACTCTTCTCAATGCTGGTTTACTTGGATTAGAATTTGATGCTTTTGGAAAAAATAAAGATTCTGTAAAAATATTGTACTTTATGTTTCTTGGATTCTATTCATTTCTACACACTTTTTAAGAAAAAAAGTTCAATAAACAATTGATTTATCTACTATTGTTCCTAAAATGAAGCTGAAATGAAACTCTACATGATAACGTCAAGTGAAAGAAAATATTCAAACCTCTTCGATTATTCGAGGCAGCCCCACTCAAGTATATACAAAATAATGATACATTACATTTACGTTAGTATAACTGGTTTTCGAAAAACAAGAATGATATCAACATTTTTGCCGTAAGTGGTATTTCCGTTTAGTTGAAAGGATGCATAAGAATTTGGTGGAAAAGTAAACTTTTATGCAAATGATCATTCCATTTCCTCTCATTTTCCAGTTACCGACCAGAAGTTAAGCCGCAAAAAGGCAAACTTGGAAGAAAAAAAACAGGCCTTTATCTTAATACGACCTTCGAAATACTCGGCGTAAAACTCGAGTATCACAAAAGAGGGCACCGAGGGCTCGCCGGAAAAGCATAATACCCCAAATAAACCCAAGAAATAATCTTGCCCGCTACTCGCAGAAGCACCGACGGAACTTCTCTCTCCCCTCCCCGTCCCCGGCCAAGATAAACTCGTAAAAAGCCGCCGCAAGCCAGCTTACTTTCTGCTCCCACCCCTTCGCTCTCCACCCCCTTCCACCCCGGCTCACTCCGCCCCCGTCGGCAGCCGAGAGCCAACTCGCAAGTTTCTTTCCGCGAAACCCCCCACCAGCGGCGAACTAGTAGGCCAGCCTCCCCCCGAAAACTTTGAGCCCGCTATAAATAATCCTTAATTCACCCCCTTCCCCCCACCCCCGCCCCGCCGGCAGCGCCTGACGTTAGAAAATCAAGTGAGGCGGAACGAACGCCCGGCCGAACTTGTGCGGGTAAAAGTGAGTAAGAGCCCGATCTTAAGAGCGCGAGTTTGCAGCGAGCACACACAAGAAAGAGGAGAGCGAGCCCGCAGCGAGAGAGAGGGATATGGGAGTTGCGAGGGAGAGAGAGAGAGAGAGAGAGAGAGAGAGAGAGAGTCGACGGGGGGTACACGGCGGGCAGGAAATTTCTAGAAACTTCAGGTTTAGCAATTAACGTCAGAAATTAACGACGCCCGCCTGCCTCGGAGCGCGGAGCTACGTACGGCAAAGCGCGCGGAGAAATTAGTCTCGGAAATTCTCGTAAAATTTCTCTCGCTCTCTTGCCGTGCTGTATAGGCAGCAGCAGTTACCCCCCTACGCCCACCCCCTCCCCCGCAGCTTCTTCTAGGCGGAAGCCCCCCTTTTCGGGCTATATAACGCTGCTTCTTCTCTTCCCGTCCTATCCGCGGCTTCGAACTGCTCTCGCTCTCTCACCTTTCTTCGCCCCGGCGAGAGGGCGGTAACTTTCCGGAAATTTTCATTAAGCCTGACAGTAATGACGTCATCAGTCAGTGGGAAACGGCGGCAAGCCTCATTTACACTCGTTCGCATTAACGAGCGTTCGCTCGACCTCCTCTCCTCGTCGTCGTCGTCGTCGTCGTCGTCGTCGTCGTCGTCGTCGTCGTCGTCGTCTCTCGTAGCTTTCGTCTTTCGTCGAGGAGCTCGTTCCGGGGAGTCGTCCGTTTTGCTTGCCGGCAGTCGTGAATGCCGGCGCGGTGAGAGGTAAGGATATTTCGTCACGAGAGACGAAATTTCGAGCCGAGCCGACGACCTGCGGAGAGGCGGGACGTATAAGTGCGAACGTTCGGAGCCGCTGGTCATGAGGGAGATGACTCGGGAGAGATTGACGGGCTGCTCGGCCCGACTGTTTTGATAGGAGCAGCGCGACGTGAATGTCTAATGATATTTGGCGAACGGCTGAATTGCGAAGCTTTTGTTTCAAGACAAATAAAATCAGAATTAAAGGAGGCATTGCTTTTTCTTGGACTGTTACAGATTGTTTACCTGTAAGAGAAAATAATGTTTCTAAATGTAATTTTATTCAGTTATCAAACTTGCTCGCGATAGAATTTAAATATTGTTTTGTAATTTCCTTGCCTTTTTGGAGAACCTCAAATTTAAATTATTAAGTATCTAAATGGTCGAAAATGAGCGTTACGACTTGGAGGTTAAAGTTGATGCCTCCACGTAAGCCGCGTCACGGCGATCGAACAGGGTCTTCCGTGGGCGCAGATTTTCCTTCGATCGTTTTGCTGATCTTTCGATAATTTGAAAGGGGCACGGGGTGAGAGAACTAAAAGATTCTCTCGCGGATGTTCAGGCTATAGGAGCGCTCTCTTTCAATTTTTTCGTTACTTCCCGTTTCCCGAGAAATAAATAAACAAATAGTTGAAGCAGGTTCTCCAAGGAAGCAAGAAAGAACTGTTCTCTTGTTCATTCGCCTTACAGCTTCGAGGACAGGCCTCAATAACGTTATTATTTAATCGGATCGAAAATATTTGTTCTGCGTTTGTTTCCTCGAGTGCTTTTTTGCGCGCGTTGCCCTTTCGTTGGTAACAAAACTGTTCCAAAGTCAAGCCACCGCTCGACAACAAAAGCAAATGCAAATCTCTTTCTTGCAACCGCAATTTCAATAAAAAAAAAAAAGTATCCACCGCAACAAGCCCGATCACGAGAGCAGCGCAACCCCCGATAACACGAGCAGCCACTAAAATAAATCAAGCATTGCAGTGCTCTCCTAACGCAGGGTTCTCGAGCGCCTCGGCTATTTATCGGTCCCTTACACACCTATCGGAAAGCAGTGCGGATGCAGCCTCCTTCGGGGGTTACTCTCTCTCTCTCTCTCGCGCGCGCCTCCGAAAATCGAGCCCCCGAACACAGCAGCAGCAGCAGCAGCAGCAGCAGCAGTAGCTCTGGGCCGCCCAATCGAACGTTACGTCATTAGAATCGATGCTCCCGCGGCCCTCCGGGAATAAGCGTAACGACTCGGGCAGGTGTGTATACGCGGGGGGAGAGATGGGTAGCGCATACGTACCCCTCCCCCCCTACCGTATAAGGCGCGATAGCGAGGCAGCGATCGCGCGCTTAGCCGTGGCAATATAACTCGAAAATGGTGGCTCGCTCTCACTCGCGAGTGCCGTTATCATTTCTTAGCTCGGTATCGCAGCCCCCGGGGGTGCAGTAATAACCCCGGCGGAGGGCGGCGCCGCGCTCCGTGGACTCTTAGATAAGCCACCCGCCGCGAAGGTGTATTGTCTGCTTTTCCCTCGCCTGTATTCGTCTCCGAGCTGTATATTGCCGCGGCTGCCGCCGCCGCCGCCGCCGCCGCCGCCGCCGCTACTTCTTCGGGCGGGGGTTTCCAGGGGGTGGCGGAGTCGGCGCGTATAGAATTGTTTGAGAATCGCCCCGGGCTAGGCGAGATTACTTGGGAAAACGGATATGTCGTTCGACTCCGGCTGATAAATTCGCGCGGAACGAGTAAGAGAGAGAGAGAGAGAGAGCTGCGTCGCGCCGAGAGTTGGGAAAGCGAGGAAAAGGTGTGCACCGAGGAGCCCACACCCTCGAGCGGCAGATATCCGGCGTTCTTGATGCTTACGCTCCTTATTCTCAAGCTTTGCGGAGAACCGTGCAATTTTCCGAGGATTCGCAAAGCCGAGCTCCGTTCCGTGTATTGTTATTAATTTTAGAAATTATATTGTTACGGATGCGATGTACTTTTGTGTGTAATAGACAATTAAAATGTTAAAAGCGTACATCAATATAGAATATATTCGAATATCAAGTTCATATCGAAGATAAGTGAACTTCCTTATGTAGTTGCTGTTGTTAGTTTAGATAAAAAAAGATCAGTTTTCGTTTTCGGAACATTTTTGGTTAGTTTTGTAAAGTTGTAATATTGAATACACTTAGAATTAAGAATAAAAGTCATTAAAAAAGAATAGCGCTTGTGTTTCTTTTCTCGCGTAAATTCCTGATTTTGTCGCAAACAGATATACATTTTATAACATTTAGTTTCGTTTTACTTAGATTAAGGAAATTCAGTAAAATACAATAAATCAAGTCAACTTATGCATAAGCTATTTTTACCCTATTTAAAAAAGTAATATCCAAAATCCCAATAAAACTACGCCTCCAGCATTCCGAAAATCCCGGCAACCTATTTTCCGTCTGACGTTAAATCGGCACTACTACTTAAACGCTTTCCCTCCGCGGCGCGGTGTCCTCGAAAAAGAGAGGCAGGCCGCAATAAAAAGGAAATCGCGGCAAAAGGTCGAGATGAAAAATAGCGGGGGGGTCAGCGAAAGAGGGTCAGCCCCGGACAGGAATCTCTCTCCCGGGGCTCGCGCGCGGAATTGCGGTTTAGCAACGAGAATGTTTTGCATTTCAGGCGGGAGAGAGTGAGAGAGCAAAGCGCGAGGGCTAATTTATGTGTGCGAGAGGCCACCCTCGTTTCACGCCCTCTTGCCTGGCCGGTCGAGCGTTTTATTTTCACTCACCGGGATTCCTTGCCTCATCTCCGCGAGAGAAGTTAAAAACACGGATTGCTCTCTCTCTTTTGCGTTTATCGTTTTCGGGGGTGGGACTATCGCTTCCCGGTGCTCGTTTCGTTGCTTCGGCGATTTTTTCGCGGCCGGGAGTCTGTGGCAGTTTGGGAGGGATTTATGAGGTGAGGATGTTACGGGGTGACGCGTGGCTCTAATTGGTATAAAGTGCCTTTGTGGGCAGCTTTTAATTTTCAATTTTTTTGGGTCTATTCGCGTATTTATACAAATCGATAAGTAAGTTTGGACAACATTTTCGAAATTAATGTTAAATTATCCTTTATGCACTTTCAATTTTAATTCTACACTTTAATAATCAGATTTGGTATATTTATCAATATTAAAATAGTACTGTTTACAATTCTTACCTTACCATTTACAGAAAATTGTAAAAGACTGATCGATTCTTCAATCGTCGTCATATTTGAAATGTAAAGCTTTTTTTATTCATTGTTCGTCTAAAAACAGATTCGTCTAGAAACAGTTTAAAAAAATATAAATTTCACATAATCACATTAAAATTTGAAATCCTTTCAAGAGGTTTTTACGAAATAATTATTCAGAAATGACAAAACGAGTGCCGAAAGGGCATCAAAAGGCTCGGGGTCTAATTGTGTTGCGTTAGCCATAATCCCCAGCATAAATAAATTTGATTTACCCGTTGAATGGGGACGGATTCCTGGAGGAGGAAAAAGTAGCAAGTGATCCATACGGGAGCGCTTTAAGAGAAAATAAATCCGCGAAAGAAATTTGCTGAAAATTTGGGGTCGGTTAAAGTGGAAGGAAAATAAAAAGAGGATAAGCGTTATGGAATTAAGTTGGCTTTGCGAGGTAAATTGAAAGTTGATATTTTTCGAAATTAATCTTATATTTTTAGCTTTTTAATGTATGTCTTTCGTATTAATACATGGAAAATATACTCTATTTACTTTTTTTATTTAAAAATTGCAAAAGTCGATCGATCAAAAATTCATAAATAAACCGTATGCATCAAGTACTACCAACTCGTACGTCGAGAACGCATTATCTTTCACCCAAATTTCCCATCTCGGTCACCGGCAACACGTTAATTCTCCTACTTTCCCATCGGCGCTAATAAAATTATCAATATAATCCATGCAAAAAAGCGAAAATCCACTTAAAAACTTGCCGTACGTACGACCGTCCCGTTGCCGGACCTCGTCCGGGGACGAATCCTTAAAAGCCTCGCCTCTCGAGATCGGGCCGTCGGGTGTCCTTGCCCGGAAAATTAAAATGAGATTCAGCGCGCGCCGGCGCCGGGCCGGGGGTATATTTAGCACAAAAAGCCTCTAATTTCCAACAAGGGTGTAAAAAGAGGGTGGCCCCGGCCGGCCGCTTGTTGAGTCTATAAAACACCGCTTAGCTTTTTTACCCCCTACCCTCTTTTTCCCGGGGAGGGAGGGTCGGCTTTAACCCCGTTAAGCTGTTTCCCGTCTTTTCCTCCTTTTTTTCCGGGAGCGCGGTGACCAAATTGAGTGAGAGCTTTTTCCTATATCCACCCCTGCGGTCCCTTCGCTTCTGCCCCCCTTTTTCTTCTCCCGGCGCTCTGCTCTCTTTTCAATATTGCGACTCTCTTAATATTCGACATTTTTATGGAGGATTATACAGAGGGGGAGGGGAATTAGGGGAGGCCGGGAGTTTTCTGGCCTGGATTCTTTCATGTTTTAATGCGGGCTTGCGGTCCTTGTAATTATGAGATGATTGAGGGCACATTTAGGAGCGCCCGGGATCCGTTTAGCGAGTGAAGGATTTTCGTCGGTTAAAAAATGATTTATTCCGTTGCGGATAAGTGCTGTTATGCTCGTGATACATCTCATTCTACAGAAAATTTTAAGCTTCTTTTAAGATTAAGGAAAAGACAAGATTATTCCTTTTAATTGCATTCCGTGGTAAACAAAACTGAGACTTTTTATAAAAAATATCCCAAGGCAGAACTAAAATCTCTTTACCATCAGTCACGCTCAATTCCAGCCTCTCTCCCTCTTCTGGCGCAGTGAAAAAAGGACCTCCCGGTTTTTCAGCGGCTCGCAGCGCAGCGAGAGGTAAAAGTGCCGGGGCGCATCGGCCGGGTTGCGTTTCCTAATCACGCCGCAGCCACGCGCTTAATCCCTTGCATTAAAAGTTAACGGGCGCGCGGGGGAGGGAGAGGGGCGAGGCCTTACGGGCCATGTCCTGACGGCATTAGATTTCTGAGTTCGGAGCGCCAAGTTACGCTAACACCGGATCTGCGTTTCAACTGCGAAATTGCGTTAGGGACGGAGAGAGAGAGAGAGAGAGAGCCTCGCCGCCGCCGCTGCTCTTCGACGCCGAGGCTTTCGACACCCTCGAGAGTTTTATATATCACCGAGCGAAAGAATAATTGGTGCAACGGGTTTAGTTAGATTTCTTTTTTGCGTATAAGTTATACGGAGTTTATGCGCGCGGGACGAGTTGCGTTTTTGATTGCCGAGGATTTTGGCGTGCAGTGTTTTATACGTTAATGTGAAAATTGCGGATGGGTCTGTGCTTGCGCAAAGGATATAGACCAATGAAGCTGAAACTAAGCTTTAAGACGTTGTAATACCCGAAGTTGAGGAGAGCTACGATATTACAGAATATTAAGGTTTAATAATAATAATTTCTTTGGAAACGTTCAATTTTTTACAAGTTTTTTTAATTAACGAAGAGCTTGAATCTAAAAATGTATCCCCGTAACCGTCGAAATTGCACCTCTTGGATCGATAAATTCAAACTTTGTAAAATTTATATTGCGCATGTAAAGGAGGCATAAATTTTATTTAGATAGTTCGGGCTAAACAAGTTTTATCTCTTTCTTATTGCCGCCGGAGAATGCAACTTGTTTAACAGAGGTGCAGCTCCGGTTTCCTATAAATTTTATCGCTCGTATACTCCGCCGCTATAAAAATAAATTGTAACAAAATTTTCCGGAGCTCCGTTTCGTACCGATGTTTTAGAAAAAAAAAACAAACTTTTTAACGACATTGTGAATATACCGACGTATTTACCAACACTATAATTATTAATAAAATTCAGAATCATTATTTCTAGAAGCTACACCAATTTACCGAACGTTTCTTTACTTTTTCACAAAAACCAAAGATTATTCAGCAAGCAGAGCCAGTTCTGCAGCTCCCAGCGGGAGAAGAATCGATGCCCGGCACAGCTCTCGGAAAGAAGAAGCCGGCCGCGGCGATAGTCGTTAACCCCGCCGCCGCCCGCCTCGCCTCATATTATAATCCGGCGCTGGGCGTTATCTAAGGTAGCTCCCCGAGAGCTAAGCGCGCGCAGCTCGCTCGGCATTGTAACCGGATATCCGGAGTCAGCGAGGGTCACATAAGAAACTACCCCCCGACATTAATCAAATACTACCTTTGCGCGTTAAAGCCAGCGGTGGCTGCCGCCTCTTGTTGCGGGCCTTCCCCCCCGTCCTCCTCCTCCTCCGCCTCCGCCTCCGCCTCGATATATATAGACGCGAGTCTCCCGGCCGTGTTTGTCTTTTACTTCGGGGATTCTTAATGCCGAATTAATGCGCAGTTCGAGCGTGCGAATAAATACAATGCCGCGCCGCTTCGGCAACGAGGAGAGAGAGTTTTTGTGATGAAAATGACTGCTTCTGGGGGATTCTTATCGCGCGACGAGGAAATTTTGCGTACGAGATTAAGGATTTGATTAAGCGCTTAGTTTCTTTCTGGAATGGGTAATTCGGTCTTATCTTCGTTCGAAATGAGCTTTGCGTTAGAATTTCAGTTTTGCTTTTGTTACTTCTATTTGAATAGCCAAGGAAAGTTGTCTGATTATTTTAACTGTTTCTACTTAACAAGATAATTCGGTTACTTCCGGTTCATTAACGAAGCAAGAAGTTACTCGTTATCCAAGTGCTCTAAAATGCATTAATTTAAGAACGACGTTCATTACAAAAAAGAAAAAGTATTTAACATCCATTTTTACAAAAAGCCCCACAAAAAGAAAAGAAAAATCGACCATGCCTCGCAAATTGCCGCGCGCGCCTCAAATTCTCCCGTTCAACATTCCCGAAACGTGCCGTCGTTGACTCTTCCCGACATTTCGAATCTCACTCGCTCATCCCCCCCGAACATAAGAAGCGCGCCGCACGAAGACATTCTCTCGAGCCTCGCGCCAAGGACTCTCCTCCTCCCTCAACCTCTCTCCTCGGGCGTTCGCGTCTTGAATAATGACTCGCCCGTCGCCTTTCCCTCCGCGTACTTATAATTATTGATGCCGCCCGAACTTTACACCCTCTCTATCTCCTCGAAGAACCTCGTCCCCGCGCCCTCTCTCTCACTCTCTCTCTCTCTCCGCCTCGTCCGGCGGGAGGAAATTGTTGGAGTTTTCAAAGTGCCTGACGCGCAGGATATTATGGACCGAACGCCGCGTTCCCGTTTAAATTCGCCATTCGTCTCTCTCCCTCGCTTTCGGCTTCTATTTCGGCGACGGAAAGAGAGAGAGAGAGAGAGAGAGAGAGGCTTTTTATCTGCGCGGGGAGCGTGAAAGGCGACCTTTCTCGAGCAGCTGCCGCGGCGAGGAGATGCGCCTTTTTCGACGCACCGCCGGAGTAATGTGGCGGATGGTTACGTAAGAAGCGGATTTTAGAGCTGGGCGACGGGCGTTGAAGTCTTTTGTGACGGTGGATGGTTTTACTTTTTTTGGGAGGAGGCACGTTGAGGGGACATTTTTGGGAAGAATTTTGTTCTTACTGGCTTAGTAGACTCCTAATAAAATTAGATATTGTTGTTCTTTTAAATATCGGTGATAAAAGAAAGAAATATTTCGATTTCGGATACAGTATAACAAGATGCTCTTCCTTCAAAACGTAAACTACGTAATATTAAAGCGTGTAACCGCATAAGCAATTCAAGCAACATGTGATAATGCATATGAATCTTGCAGCATCAACTGTTTTCTCATATAATAAGTACCAAAACGACAAGCAATATTTTATTATTCATTACTTTCAGTAAACAAGCTAAATCACAAAGAATCCCTCCAAAATTCCCCGCTTCCCGAAAAATACCCCAACAAGAAAATCCCTCCGCCCCGAAAGTCCAGGCCGCCACTCGGCGCAATCAGGAGGGCCGATTATTGGCCTTCCGGCCGGGCAATAAAGCAGCGCGCGGGTCCGAAAAATCGTCCAGCCGACGCTCTACGAAGGGGTCCGCAGCGGCGTCGCGCGCGGATCCCGCGAGGACGTTTTCCCGGCATTTGCGGCGCGGGTATTAAGAAATCTCGGCGGACGTTTGGCGGTCGTCCAACATTCTCGCGCGGCGCGGCTCGAATTAAAATGCCGGCTGCGGGAGATGGCTTGTCGGGGACACCGGACTTGTACGCCCGGATTTTAAGTGGATGGTTGCGGGGGTGAGGGTTGGAAGATGGAAGGATTTCGTTGAAGATCTGCGTGGGTTTTTTTTTAGTCGGTAGGGGAATGAAGTTTTGTTTCGAAAATTGAAAGTTGATGCACGTTTGCATAAAATTTTGGTGAATTTTTAAGAATTTTTTTAATGGAATTTATAGATTTTTAGTGAAAAGAAGGATCTAAATTCAAGAAAAGAAAGCAAAATCAGAAGGCTAACAGCCAAATAAAGTTGACTTGCAATTAAAATTTTTTTTTTAAATCTGTAAAATCTGATTCTCAACTGATGCTTCTACTTTTTCTCATATTACATTTTTTTCGAGTAAATGAAAATCGTTTTCTCTAACCCTTACACTACTATATATAACCACGATTACAACTTTACACGCAGCTCCGCTGCGAATCCTACAAGCATCTCATTACTCTTCTGAATTCCGGGAAAAAACTCCGTTTCCAAAAGAGGAGCTACAACTCGTAGAGAAGCTATACGGCATCGAAATGCCGGCGTCGACTCTCAGAAATAGAAGAGAGAGAGTGAGAGAGGAAGAGCGAGATAAAGAGAAAGAGAGAGCAACGCGCCCCAAGCTTCGTTGCCATTATCCTCTCAGTCAGCAAGGACGATATTTCTCTGTGGAAGCTTCTGTGGAGTGAATGCTCCTTAATTTCCTTTGAGCCGTTTGCTTCAGAGCAGCCACCTCCCCCCCGCCCCCCTCCCGAAACCTCCTCCTCTGCTTCCCTTGCTTTCCTCGCGCTCACCTCGCCGTTCCGAAACCCGTCACCTCGCGCGACTCTCGTTTTCTCACTATTTTACCTCTATTATCCTCCGCCGCCTTGCCTTCTTTCGTTCGTACCGCTTTGCTTTTTCACGAAGGTTACGAATAATTCCTTGCCGTTTCGCATTTTTCGCGCGTTCAATCTTTTATCACCCGGAGATTCAAAAAATTTTTGCTAAATCGCAACAACTTTGACATTTACGAGATTCGTTTTTACTCTCGAAAAGGCAGAGTTCGCGCAAAAAGTTATCCTGCTTTGTTCAAAAGCCAGAGCTTATTTTCGAATGAAAATCATAACGAAAACCGCTCCTATAACTCACTCCTGAAACTTCAATTTCACAATTTCAGTTCCTCTCTCTCTCTCCCTCTTCATATTTCATCCAGTCCAAGCATCCGTCTCTATTCCTCAATTTTCGAAAACATCCATCTCTCTCAGCGTCCGCCCGTCTCTCTCATTTTGCAAAAGCATCTGTCTCTCTCTCCCGCTCGACGCGCGCGCTCTTCCCTCAGCCGTTGCTGCAGCCTTATTCTGTAATTTCGTTTACAAATGAAAGGGCCGTGAGCTACGACTTTGTGCAGCGCCCGCGCAGACCGGAGAGTCTCTCTCTCTCTTTCTCTCTCTCTCGTCTGCACACACCGACGTCGACTTGAATGGCAAAACGCCGAGCGCGCGCGCGGGATTCAAGACGCTTCGAGATTAGGATGGAGAGTCGGTTTTATACGAGCGGCGAGGTATATAAGGGAAAGCGCGAAAATTGGGAATAAGGCGCGTTATCTCGCCCGGGCGTCGTAATTGGCCGCGAGATTCAGCCGCGTGGATCGCGGGGGGAAAATTCGCCGGGGGACGAGGGAGGGATCTGCGTGCGGGTCTGAGAGGAAGACAATTAGAGATATTTGAAAGACGATGGGGTAAGGGCCGGCTACTTTTGACTCGTGGGGTTCGGGAGTTTTGTTTTTCAGGGATTGTACGGAGGAAAGCACTTGGCGATTCAATGTTTAATATATTTTTTGTCAGTTTTGACTTTTTTTTTTTAAATAAAATTGGAAATGAATGATTTTTATGTATAGTCATTTACGTTTCGGAGAAAAGTACTTCAACGCTTGTAGAAAAAATTTACGTTTTTTACAAAAATCTCATAAATAAATAAAAGATGAAACACTTCTATATTTTTTCACATTTTCATTACTCATTATCTATAGATCATATTACTTCTGTATTTATTTACATTACAAAACAAACAGAATACTACCAACCAAGAAATCTAAGAAAACCCGCCCTCTCCCCGTTCCCCGATAATTATTCCGCAAAGTGGCAAAAAGTAAAATTCGCAACAGCAGCGGCAGCGGAAACCCCGTAAAAGCCCGAGCGAGCCTCGGAACAAAGAACCTCTCCCATCTAAGATCCGGGCAAAAAGGCGGCCGCCGCCGAAGCAGCTCTCTCTCTCTCCCGCGGGAAGCGAGAAGGTGCAGCGAGGCGGCGGGCGGCGGCGGCATTTCTGCCGGTCGCTCCTCGTTTTTCATCCCTTATTTCGTGCTCGGGAGCGGCAACGGCTCCCCCCTCCGCTGCGGCGGCGGCGGGCCGTCTTACGCCGGGGGTGGCAGCATGGCCGCTTACGCTCGGGACTCCGCCCTCGAGTGGCTTCCCCCTCCCCCGCACGCGGCAGGGGAGGCAGCGAGCGAACTTGGAAAACCTGCCGCTCTCTCTCTCTCTCTCTTTCTCCTGCACGCGCGCTTCTCTCCGTCTGCGCGCGCGGGCGCGCGTGTGTGTACGTGTGTGTGCGCGAGGGCGCGGGCGCGTCTAGAAATTTGCATTAATTTCGCCCGTAAGAGAGTTTAATTGCGTTTCTAATAAGCCCGAGCGAGCTCGGAGTGAGGGAGCCGAGCGGATTCTAAGAAATCTATTATGCGGGCTACGGAAAGTTGCCGGCAAGGCGCGAGCGAGAGCGATTCGTTCGCGCGGCGGCGGCGACGGCGAATTGGAGTAGGAGGGTGCGAGGAGAGAGACACGCGGCGAGAAAGATATATTTCGAGTGTCGCGCGCTGCGCGCCGGGAGGGTGGGCTCGATATTGGCGGAGACGGATGTGTAATTAAGGCTTTCGGAGGAGGATTCGCCTCTTTCTCAGATTCTGATATTGATTTTTCGGCTCGGGGGGACGGGATTCGGAGGCTCGCGGGTACTGGCGGGTTGAAAGAGTAAGTCTGACTTTTGGAATATGAATTTGAAGTAGCGTGAGGGATACCGGCGTTTCTGACGTTTTCTTAAAGAATTTTTAGGCAATGTATGATTGTCGAAAATAATCCTGCCAGATCTATAACTATTTCTTATAATTGCATTAGAATTGTAGCATGATCTTTCCTTTATGTGTCATTATTATTTACTGATAATATTTTTTATCTAAATTTTGGAATCAACTTATATAAATTGACCAACTCCTACGTATCGACTTAGAGATTGCAACTATTGAATTTCAAGATTTAAAACCTAACTTTTTACATAAAAAAAACTCATTACACCGTATCCCACCAACAAACTGCATTGACATTAAGAAACTCCGTATCCAAAACCCCGTAGCCGAACGAATCCGAAAGACTTGGAGTCGCATCAGCGCCCGGAACAACAACAAAAACAAGCGGTCGTCGAGCCGGGCGTCCGAAACTTTATCCGTCGCGTGCACAATATCTCCTGCATCGCCCACACCTTTAAACTCGCTCTCTCTCCAGCCATATACGTACCCTAAAAACTTGCGGCGACAGCTACCGTCCCGAGGCAGAGTTCACGCTTCAAAATCACGAACTGACCAGCAGCATCTGCGGCTCTCGGCCGCGAACTGGTCATTGCTTCCTCTCTCTCTCTCTCTCTCTTTCTGCGTGCCCCCCTCCACGTACTTTGGGACTCACTCTTGGCGACGGCGGCGGCCGAGAGAGTTGACCGATACCCTGCATGTGGGAAAGGAAACCAGTTTCGGCCCCGAGGCGGGAAGACGAGCGCGAAGATGGACAATTGAACGCAGAGAGAGAGAGAGGGAGAGAGGTCAGTCCGTGTGAAAAGTGCGCGAAACTGGCCGCTCTCGCGGACGAAACCTGTTTCTTTTTCGGCCGCCGGCGAGGATATATGTATATGTATATGCGAGAGAGGGAGGCCTGAGTGACCTACTAAAGGGCCGCGCCGGATTTCGACCCTCGCGCGTGGACATCGCGCGCCGCTCGCCTGCGCCTCCGGCTCGCTTCTTCTTTTTTGGCCTGGCCTCTCCGGTCTGATATTACACGGGATTTGCATTTATGGCCCGATTGCGCGCAGTTTTACGAGGAGAGGGTCGCGACGGGCAGGAATGCGATTTCGAGGGAAAGTTAATTATGAGATTAAAAAACTTTTACTTTATTTACTACTTTTTTTAAATACACGTATGTTCCGTAACACAAAAAGATTAATATATATTTTTTTTATAAATTTATGCGAACAAATTGTAATTGAATCGAAGTAAGAGCTTCGTCACCGAACGAGACGTATTTGTGGACGTTTTCAGCTAATAATTATGTACATCTTTTCGAAAAGTTTTTCGTTTCCACGGAAATCGTTTGTTGCTTTTTTCGTTTAATACTTTTTCTTTGAACGCTTGTTCAGATTTGATTTTGCCTTCGAAGCAAGAACATCTTTAACGTCAAAGTACAATAAACTATTTTCGGTAAAACAATTTTAAGTCTTTTTATTATTCACGAGACAATGTATTTGTAAAGTAAACCGTTATTATATTTAGTCACAAATCGTACAATAATAGGTTCCTTAACAAGCACTTTTGATCGTTAAAAAGGAAAACTGGAAAGTTCGCTGAATGAATTCAATTAACTAGCCGACTAATAACCAGCCCATCCAGGAAGTATAAGTCACCACTTCGAAGCACACAATGTATCCGAAATCCTTCAAAACCGCCTCCCAACAAAGCCTTCAAAGGCTTCCTTAAAAAAAAAACTCTCCAAAAAGATCATCCCAAGCGAAAAATCTCTTCTCCGGCACGCGCGACCATTTCCCCCTAGACCCCGGGCCTCCGCGGACTCGCTCGAAAATCAGTATAACCGGTCGATGCAGGAAACGCGCCGCCCGATAATCCGCGAAAGTAAAACCGGGTGCCGGACAGACTAGTTTCCGCGCCGCGTCCGGCAGATGCGCGCGTCCGGGGAATTTATTTTTTTATTCAGCCGTCCGACGAGCGAGAGAGAGAGAGAGAAAGAGCGGGAGTATATTTATCGGGGGGCCCGCGCGGTAACTTTCACTTGCAAACGACTTTGTACTCACCTGTTGGGCCCCGACAAAGGCCCCGGGGGAAGAGGGTCCATTCTCCTGTCGCCGAGGAGAGCCCGGGTATCTTTTTAATCGACGCGCCGAGGATGAGGCATTGCGCGACGGCGGCGGCGGCGGCCGGCATCGATTTCAATGCGGAAGGAGCGCAGATGCGGGAGATACGGTTTCGGGGGCCGTTCGATTGTCGGAGAGGATCGAGGAGGAAAACGGGCCCTTCCTCGGAGCGGGTGGCCGATCTGAAAAATGGGACGAGCGCTGCAAGGGGTAAACGACGGTTTGTTAAAGAGGCGCTGGGCTTTTATGCGAGCTGGCCGCAGCTGCTGAGGGATATACTCACTTGTCGGAAAGTTTGTTGGATAAATTAATTGTTTAACCGAGTACGAAGAAGTGCCTTCGGAGAGGCGAAAAATATAACAATTTAAAAGACAATTAATATGAATTCTTGATAATTACATCTATAAATCTTACGATTCTAGTCTGACGTTAATTGACTGTTTTAGATCAGAAAAAAAGAGTAACCGAGTCGAGTCACTTCAAGTCCCTAAACCCGTTACTTTTTAAAATAATCTTATATCATCCCCACAAACCCCTCCGAGCTAAAATCTCATTCGAACAAAGCTAACTCTTTGAACGCCTCCCTAATCCAGATCTCAAAATCTTTGCACAATTCCCAACAAAGGGCCGTCGAAAGTATCAGCGGCCTTCGAAAAAAAAAAGAAAGAAAGAAAGAAAGAGGCTCGACCCACCGGTCACTGCATCTAGCCGTGCGGTCAGTCGGTCATTAATAAGCAATTATTTGCCGCCTCATTAGCTCCCGGCTCCGGCCGGCAAGATCCTCCGGCGGGACGGCCAAACAATGGGAGCTTTGCATAAGGCCGCGCGCGCGCGAACGCCCGGAGGCATCACGGCCTCGCGCCCCCCACTGGACCGGACTAACTGACCGCTGGTCAGTCTCGGGAGAAAGATTTCGACGCGACGAACGGGCTGGCTGTTGCTCTCTCTCTCTCTCTCTCTCTCTCGACTAATCGCTCGCGCGGTTTATTGGCTCGGAAGTCATTAGCCGCGCTTATTTTTTTTTCGTCGCCTTCCTTTTTTCGTAGCCGCAGGGGAGGTAATTGCCGAGGCTGTTAAATTGAGTAGTGGGATTTGAGTTTTGACTTTTCGCCTGGATGATTCGGATTGGGAGTTTTTTTTTGAATGGGAAATCGAGTTGTCAGCTTTATTAATGCGATTGACTTGCTATTCAGTTTGCTTACGATAAATTTGTCGTGATTTCGAGCGATGGGATGTGCCTTCCTATTGGATTGAGACTTACTGTACAAGTTTTGAAAAGACACTTTTAAAATACAATGTTTTGAATGTATTTTATTCTGTTTTAGTTGTATTACCGAAACAAAGATTCTTTTTTTTTTATTATTATCACCTACAAACAAAGATTATATTTTAAATTTTCCGGTTACATTGATTATTTTTAAAGAAATATTAAACTTACTGGAGATTAATATAACATGATATTTTGTAAGCAACTATCTTGGAAATTTCAGGTTTAAGCTTCTAACTTACAATCTCAGTAGGTACTGAGATTCCATTTCCTTCCATTTCCCTACACACCAAAGCGTCTTTGTCCCGTCGTCTGATTAACAACTTAATATTACAAAATAACAATTATTAAACAATACCCGAACAAGAAGTTCCGCGAGCGAATCCTTATTACCCGATCTGGGCTCGAATTAGCTAGTTGCTGAAGCACAATATCTCGGCGTATATATTTTTGTGCCCGACGAGTCTAGGTTTAATTGAAAGTACACACAGGGCGAAATAATACCCAGCTCCCTCACCCCCTCCCCCACCAACCTCCCTCTCCTAGTTTTATTCAGTTTACGGCATACGGCGCGTACACTATAACGTCAGAGCGAGAGAGGCAGCCCTTCTCTCTCTCTCTCTCTCTCTCTCTCTCTCTCTCTCTCTCGCCAAAGAGAGCTGCTCGCTCGCGAAGGCTCGGGGCATATTTATGTGTGCGTGTTCGTTCGAACGTAAGTATGATGAGAAAGGGATGAGGGATGAGAAGGCAGAGAGAACGAACGAGCGCGCGCGCGAGCACGAGAGGGAGAGAGAGAGAGAGAGAGAGAGAGCGGCGCATGCGGAGAGTAGTCGCGAGCATATAAGTAAAGTTTGTTCGCAACTTATAATAGGGACGCCTCCATCACGAGAAGGATGAGGTACAAGGTTTGAGGTTAGGTTGCCGCACCGCCGCCTCCCACCGACAGAGAGCGCAGACGAACTTCCACACGATAATAGACCATGCAGGTGCAATCTACGACGGTAGCAAATTGCAAAGAGCAGCCCCCCCCCCCACCCCCTCCCGCCCCCCGAGCGTACGTGCACGAGCCGCCAAAGCCGCGGGCATCGATTGCAGCCGGAAACATTTTTAATTCTCCTTCTTGCGCAACTGAGGGAGGAGGCCGCGAGCTGCACTACTGGACGGTCGGCCGGGCGAAAGCGTCGGCGACGGGGGTTCGCCTGCTCGGGCTGCTGTTTTTTTTTGTTCTCGGTGCGAGGTTGTCTTTTGCGATTACTGACGTTTTTCTGTAGATTGGTTGTTCGCGGCGCGTGAAAGGATTCGGTGCGAATCGTTGGAAAAAACTGGAGGCCAAAGAATGGTTTGCAGTCCATCTGCATTTTTTTTGTAATCGCAGCTTAGACTGATAATTTAGATTTACCTCCAGGCGTATATGCAAATATTTATGAATTTTATTATACTTATTATATGATAGTTCCTGGGAAAGACAACTAACATCAATATGCGTTGACAAAATATAATTTTTAAATATTAGACAATGTAGACAAGTATAAGAAATGAAATCGGCTTTCATCCAACAAGTTCCAAATAAACGGAATACTCACAGCACTATAATCGAAGTTAGTTATCTTTGAATTAATGTATTGTATTATATTAGTAATTAAACATGACACTGTTTTTTTTGTTTTACTGTTTCACTCGTTAAGTGTATTTGGGCACTTGTAGATTTTCAATGATTCTATAAAAAATTATGGTCTAAGTACATTTTTGTGTAAGGAAGCTTGGAAGTTTTTCAAAAAATGGAAAGTGAGAATCACTGCAGTAAAAATGTCTTTATTATAGATAAAATTTATAAAAAAGTCTATCGACGTTTCAACTCTCTTCGGAGCCCTTTACAAGGGTAAAAATTTCAGTGTGATGTCCCGATAGATTATTATTAGTAATTAATGTTAATTATTTTTAATTATTGTTAAGCAGCTCGGAGCTACCTTTTCTCGAAGAATTATGCACTATTGTGTAAATAGAAATTTTTGGTCGACGGAATACGCTCGCTCTCGATCCGTTTACCATTTGATTTTGATTATTCTCTCTCTCGATTAATCCATTCTCTATTTAGTCTGGTGACTCTGGTGCATTTATTACATTTAGAAAAGCTGCCAACGATTTCACCTTACAGGCATTCTCAAGTAACAAATTATTAACAGTGGAGGAGTAAGATTTTCAAAAAATCTACTTCCAATGATAACACGTACTGCAAAACGGCAGTAAAATGAAAAAATCTCTGAAGCAGTCTCGTACTTGCTGTGCGTAAAGTTTGTGCGCTTTATTTCAGCTCTGAGAAGAACAAAAATGATTTGATAATCATTTTCTATGCAACTTGTTTACAAGTCTGCGTATTTTTACATATTTTAATGTATTTTTTTAACATGTTTTGTACATGTTTCAGTAGTACGTATCTCTTACATGCTTTTTACATGTTATTGACACGTCAAACATACGTTTGATGCATGCTTATATTATTTACATGTCGTATGCATGAACGACATACTTTTAATAAATAATGTATAAAATATATTATGTATTTAATAAGTGTGAGATTGTGAATTGTCTCGTTAGCTATATGTGCCATACATGTAAGAGTTTACATGTAGCACACATTCTTTATATATATTCTGCATAATTTTATTTTTACCCGGACGTGAATATTACTAAGAATAATATAAGAAATATAACAAATATAAGAAATAATTATTTAATAAAGATATTTTGACAATGACCGATAATCTCACTTTCCATTTTTCTAAACATTTTTGTTTTTTTATAGTATTATATAAAAGAGTTCTGAAATGTATGACGCAAATCATATATCTATTCGTTGTATCTTTCCAATGCAAAAAGACGTCAAAATATAGTCAAACTATGACGCACATCTTTAAATCAATGGTTCTTCTTTCTCTTTTCAACGATTCATTGTGAGTGTACTATTATTAAAAATAAATGAATATTCTCATATAAAATCAGTACAGAAAATAGATAATAGATCAGTACAGAAAATTAAAAGAAAGTGCACTGATAATTTTAATTTAAATCGAATTTGTATATTTGTTCTTAGTAAAAGTTGGTATTTCTATCGATGTTAATATATATTTCTTGTATTATTTAATTATTTAAAATGAAACCTGCTTTTACAACTATTTATAATATCTACTGATTTATTTGTTCCACGAGCATCACAAATTTTGTCTAAAAAAAACCTGATCTTCTTTATAAAATCATCCCAGTCTAATTGCCTAAATAATTCGGTTGAGAACCGCATCAAACGCCCGGTCCCGCAGCAGCAACAAGCCCCGGACGTAAAATACGTGCCCCAGCCAGTCTGCCACTCTCCGGCGGGCAAAAAAGAACTAGGCCGCTCGGGGCCAGCTCTCTTCCGCTCCGATTTTTCTCGTTCCGCACACGCACGTTACCCTGCCCCCTCGGCCGCGGCCCCCGTCGGTCGATGGCCGGACTTGCCGCGCCCCGCGGCAGATGTCGCGAGCGGCCAGTTCCCCGCGGAAAAAGGGTTGGCGGGCGCGCGCCTCGGGATTCGAAAGAACGTCGCTAGATGCCGCGCAGGCGCCGCGCGCGCACGAAGAAAAAAAGATGAACGCCGCCGCACGCGAGCGAGGGGTGGACCTTTTTGCCGGGAGTCTATTTTGTGGGTCAGAGAGCTCTGTTGTGTCACCGAGAGGTTTTTTGCTGGTTGGCTGCTTACCCCGGCAGAGGTGACCGTAGAGGGCTGTGGGGTGGGGTTTACTTCGGGGTAAGAAGAGCAGAGAGTGGATTTGTATGGTCGATTTTTTTTGCCGAGGAATACGGTTTGAAGTCAAGGGGTTTATTTGTTTTTGAATTAACTTATTGACATAATTTTTTTAAGGGTTTTTTTTAATGTTTATAAAGAATATTCATGAATTATAAACATTTGACTCTGTTATTTATCGTAACATGCTTATACGTTATAAAAACAGGTTTTCAATTTTTCTTAATATATCAAATATTATTGTAATTTAAAAGACACATAATTATCAATCAAGTGAACGTTTTGATCAAGGTTTGAAACTGTTGAATATTAAAGTTAATAATAAATTATTTAATAACGTGTAATATTTAATACATATAAGTTTCGAGTAATAGTTGTAAATTTGAACTGTTAATATACTTTTTGCAAATTAATGGTAAACCAAATATTTTTAATTAACAATGCTTTAAGGCTAACAATTTACAGTGAATTAATTATTGTTATTCTCGCACTTTATCGATCGCAATAATTGGATTCTATTATATGCTAATTTACAATAGTACGTTGGACTTTCGTCGAATTGATCGCTAATTCAATGCCATTTAGGGCTTTAATCGCATCGTAAATGCAAAAACAATTCTAGCAGTGCACTTGATTTCTGTCAAATGGTAATCGAGGATTGTTAAATTTAATAAGAAAAATAATCGGATAAACATCTTCAAAGTAAGAGTGATTTGTGAATGATGATTTATATACAACGTTCGAAATTGTTACTTTATCATAGGCGAAGTATTATATTCAGAATTCCCGTTAGTTCCTCTGTAAATAGAAATTCACTATAATAATATTCGTTTATTATTTAGGTTAATAAAGCGGCAAATAGAATTCATTACTATTTTAGTTGGTGAACGTTTGACTATATATGGATGGTTAGATTCGCAAGTATACATTTCAAGTATGCAGTAGATTTATTGCGAATTCTCGATAATATAGATACTAACTAATTTTGATTCGCGTAAAAGTGAATGCCTTCTCAACGCACATAATGCTGATTGAGCACGTTTATTTCTGTGAGTATCGATTTATTAAACATTGATTAAAAATATGTTTCAGACCTAAACATATACTAATATAAACTTCAATTGGTTATTTTAGAACATGTATAATATAAATATTTAATTGTCGAATGCGGAAAAAATATTAAGCACATAAATTAATCACTATTTTTTCAACCGCATTTAGCAAATCACAATATTTGCTTAAAAAGATATCTAAATAAATTCATTCCCAATCATCCAGGCACAAAACTCGCTTAATATGCAAGCAATTATTTTCCAGTCTACTCGCGAAGAAACCCGTCCGGCGTAAAAAATCCTCTCATTTCATCGTCGCTCCAGCGGCTCCTCATCGCTCGATTCACCCCTTTTTTCGCCGAGAGCCGACTCCCAGTGCGAAATTCATCAAAGTTCGATTCTCCCGAAGAAGCGGCCGAAAATTGGTCGCTCGGCGCACGATAATAATTATTCGCATCCGTCGTCCCCGGTCGGCTGGATTCTTCCCCGAAATTATTAAAATCCCAGATTGAGACGGCGCGGCGCCGAACGTCGCTGAAAATTTTCGCTCCCAGGCACACAACACCGGAGGGGGGGGGGGGGGTGGAGGAGAGCCGCGGGGATATTCTTTTCCCCGCGACCCCTCCGCGAATTTGCAAACGTAACTCGGCAAACTCGGGCTCGGGGATTGCCCGGCGTTAAGATAAGGGCATTCGAATGTTGTGATGAGTAAATAATTCGGGCAGATAGCGCTTTTTAGGCGGAGGGGCGGCCGAGCTGTTTAGGAAAGTGTGCTGCGGAGATAGTCGATGTAGATTTTTGCGAAGTTTTGGAATAGGGTATTTTTCGCGGTATTTTAGTCGGATTTTTAGTGTCGTTAGAATCGAGTCTGCTAGTGGGTAGACTTTAATGACGAGCTAAAATGCTTTAGCAACTAAGTTTCGAAATAAAAGTCCGCCTTTCGCGCGGAATTAGCTTAAATTCTGATACTAATAAAAATAATCGGAATAATAACATTTGTCATATTTTATGTTTTTTACATTTGAATATAAGGTTTTTACTGCAATGATCATTGAGTAGATTTTTAGAATTTTATGTGTACTACAAATTAATATAGATACTTTTATGACGCAGACGTATTCAGGCGCAATTCAATGGTAACTAATACCGTCCAGTATAACCTTCCTACTTCTTTCGCGTTGCTTCTGCAATTGCTACTTTATAATCGATTATTACAAGAGAACTAAAAATAAAATGCAGCAACGAAACAATTCCACTCCTCTAAAAAGAAATTGCCTCTTGCCGCGCAAACTATACCTCTCGCTTCTCGTTTTCCCTCGGGATTTTTCCGCAAAATCGTAATACAAAAAAAAAAACAAAAAAAAAAAAGTGCAGCCTCGCAGCGAAGTAAAGTCTAACAACAGCCCGGCGCTCGATATCGCGAGCCGTTTCCCATTCTTAATCAACAATGCCTTAATACCGGCATTTACGTTTCATCTAGATCCTAGCCCAGCAACGGCGGCGGCGGCGGCAGAAGCGCGCGGCGCTGCGGACTATATCTGCAGCAGCGATTTTTGCAGCAGCAGCAGTAGCACAGCAGCAGCAGCAGCCATCTCTCTCTCTTTCTATCTCTTTCTCTCTCTCTCTCTCTCCTTTTTCCGGCTCTTCCTGCGAGCACAATGGAGCCCGAATATCCATCTCGGACACGGCCTCGCTCCCTCTCTTTTTCTTCGTATCTCGCCGGAGCGAGAGAGAAAGAGAGCGAGAGAGAGCGGAGGAATAATTCCATTTTCTTGCGCGAGTACAATTTTGCTTTCAATTTATTTTCCCCCCTTTTTCCTTCCTTTCTCTCTCTCTCTCTCTCTCTCTCTCTCTCGGGCTTTCTCCGAGGGGGTGGTATAGGTCGCTTCTCTTTTCCCTTTTCTTTCCCTCTCTCTCCCCGGGACGCCCCTCCAGACTTTCGTTCGTTCTTCTTCTCCCCTGTCTTTTTCTTTCGCCCTCGCCTTTATCTGGCGCGAGGCGAGGCGCTCCGTCCGTTCATTATGTCCTTGCCAACCGCCTCCTCCTCCACCTTCTCCGAGTGGGGCTTTCCTTCCTTCTCTGCAGCTCTCCTCCGACTATCCCCTGCCTGCCTCGACGATTCTTTTCTCCGGACGCCCGGCTTTCCTTTTTTTATTGTTATTATTCCTTTCTTTGTTGCGCGAAGACGGAGCCGGCCGGAGCATCGCCGGCGCTCCTCCTTCCGCGGATGGTTTTAAATATTAAACGTCGCCGAGGAGACCCGATGAAGATACCGTTGCTCCTCAGCCAGATTTCGGGGCTGGGCTTTATTTTGATAAGTTTTCGAGGGGGAGAGCGGGGCGGCACTTTCGCTCGTCCATTTATTTATTTTCAAGATTTTTTGAGGCAGCTGCTTGGGGGTTTTGAATAAATAATCGCCGCGGAGTGGACAGGGAGAGATTTGGATGCGGTATTTTGAATTTAAATAAAAGTTACGTAAATGCTTTCTCGTGTATACTTTACAATTCAAATTTGGCTTAATTGAAAAGTTGAAAAAACATTACTTAGGAGACCGCGAAAGTTATTTATTCGATAAGAAATGAATGCATTTTATTCTGCCTTAAATTGGGAGGGTTAAATTTCTGAAAAATAATTGTTTTGTACAAGTTGAGTAACAATCGTAAAAAGAATTATAAGTATAGTAGCTGCACTTGTTGAGGTATAACTAAAACTTTTTCAATGTATGCAGCAGAGTTCCAAATAATAAAGAAAATGGTTTAATTTTTTTTAACTCTACTATTCATTATCTATTTCGAGGAATTTCGTTAATTAGGTAACATTTACAATTTAAAATTATTTAAAACACGAAAGTTCGAAAGTCTTCCCCAAGTTTCCATATAATTCAAATATTTTCGAAAACCCCCGATTTTTCTCCAAAAAGTTCCAATCGCCAATATCATTTCCCCCGAGGAAAAAAGGCCGAACAAAAGCGCCGAACAAAGGAGAAAAGTAAAGTAAAGCAGAGCGAGTTTCGCGAAATTTTCTTCTTCTGGCTTGCGCTGCAGTTCTTCGCCTCGGCGCGCGGAAACTGAATAAAAAAAGGATAGAGCAGAGAGGCAAGCCAAAGAAAGAGGGCCGCACGATTGCCGCGCGCAAAAAGTGGAAAAAGAAGAAGCGGCCCCGAGGTGGAGGAAAAGCGGACGATCGGCGAACAAGCCCGGCTTTGTCTGGCCGGGAGATAATGTCGTTGCCAGTCGAGCGATTTTCAGTTTCGCGAGCCAAAAGAGCCTCGGCCTCCGGGCTCCCTCTCTCTCTCTCTCTCTCTCTCTCCCCTCCCTTTCGATTCAAAACTTTGATCGGGCAGTTTTATTTTTTTCGCCCGGGAAATCGTGCGCCGCGCCGAGGAGTAACAAACTTCCGGTTATCCCGCTGCCCGCCTCTGTGTATTTTGTTCGGAAGTTTTCTCTTCTTTTGCGGGGTTGCGGATTTTTTTTGGAGGTATATCGATGAAAGTCGATATTGTGGTGTTGATGCGATGTTTTAAGTGAAAATTTATGTTTTGGGAACTTTTCGAGTCTTCGCGCATTGTAGTGCTTTCAATAGATAGTTCTACGTTTGGTTAGACAATTAATTATCAAGAAATTATTAAAATATCGAACAAATTTTATATAACCATTATAATTAAAACATCTAATAAAACATATAATTAAAACATCTAATTAAAACAAAAAGAAATCCCCAACAAATCTAAAAATACAAAGTCAACTCTAAATTTCAAACAATTCTCAAAACCTGCAAAAATCACTTGCAATCCTCTCCCATCTCATAAAACGAAACTGCAGCGCAAACAAGAACCTCGATAACCACTCAATAATCCTCCGAAATTCGAAAAGTGTCAACGCTGACCTACATCAAACGACCAGCGGGGAACTGTAAATTTCGGCCGCCTCACCCCCTCAAAGAGCCTTACGTCCGCGGCGTCACGCGTGAATGGACATCGGCGCCGTCCCGTAAGGCTGCCTTTCGCGCAACGGAGGAGAGAGAGAGAGAGAGAGAGAGAGGCTTAACTAAGTTCCGTCGATAATGGCAATTAACGGAAAACACGACTGGGGTAATTATATTCCCTCGCGCACTCGCGAGTACTTGCGAGCTTGCAGCCTGCATGCCTGCTTTGCTCCGAGAACGCTTCTTTTGCGGGGGAGAGGTGTTTTTTTTTGCGAGGGGGAAGCGGGTAAACTAATTTGGGGAACGATTTTAAGATGCGTTATTAGAGAGGCGGGGGTTTAATCAAAATTGTAATGCAATGTTTGCTAATAAGGATGTAATCAGTGCACTATCGATAATTATTATGTATAGAGCAAAATAATTAGTCAACAGAGATCTGATTGCGGCGTATTATATAATGTTGAATATTTTAATAGTTATTTACAGCGTTTTACATACTGTTTAAGCGAAAGCAATATGGAATATTTCGTTAATTTTCGATAATCCACCTTGCGCAAACACTAAATAAACTTTCCCAATACGAAAACTTGAACAAATACATCAAAAGCCGAAGGCCCACAATATATTTAAAATCACAACTGTACCATAATTCCTTCGTCTATCCAAGAAACCCATCGACACCAACAATAAATACCACAAAACCCCCAAACCCCCTTACAACCCCCGGCATGCGTATACGCGAGTAAGGCCGTCCGTTACGAAAGGCCAAGTGCGGCAGAGCGCCGCGCACAGACTCGCTCGCGCATACACATATATAGTTATCTGTCTATCACTCCATTTATTGGGGCCCCCGGAGAAGATGGGGTACTTACCTTCGTCCTCTCTCGGCATCGCTAATTACCGCGTGCACATACAGGAGGAGGCGCGCGCGCTCGTCGCTCTTCGATCGAGTGGAGTGCCGGTGTACGTTGCAATCTCGTTACCTTATTACTGGCTGTTTATGAAGAGTCGTCGCAGGCCCGATTTTTTTTTTTTGGTTGGGCTCCGCGGGGGTTGTTTATTCGGGTTTTCGTCGTTGCCTCAGAAATGAGGTTACGTTAGAAAAGATAAAGAAATTATTGATTATATAAACCAATCGTATAAACTTTCTCCAATATTCTTCCATTATACTCTTTGATAAAATAAAAGTAGTCAAATGAAAGTAAAAATAATTAAACGAACGATCGCGGGAAAAATCGAGAGGTTAAACGCCGCCGGCGAACCAGTAAAACCGCGCAGCGTCAAAAGAAACAGTATCGTCGAATATAATGCGTTTCCCTTAACGATCGCCCATAATTTCAGCGGGCGCGTAATCGGTGCCTTCGCCGCGTAACGACGCAACGAAAAGCGGCTTATCAAAAAAGGAGCCGCGCGCTTGACGAGAGAGAGAGAGAGAGAGAGAGAGAGAGCTCTCCTCCCCCCGCCGGCGGCATTATAACGCCATAAATATCATCCCTTAGCCCGGGCCGGCGCGGCGCGCGGCGCGCTAGTTTCTTAGCCCGGCCGCGATCGGCGACGATTCGCCGCGATACCCCCGTCGTTTATTATCGGGGCGACACTCTTAAAAGCGCCTCGTGTCCGCTCCGCTGGAAGCAGATACGTATAGCGAGCCGCGAGGGGGGAGGGCCTTGTATACGCGTCTTTCTCCTCCGCCTGAGCTTCGCTCCTTCTCTCTGTTTACTTGATGTATATTCGAGGATGATGGGGAGTGAGGAGCCGAGGAAAATGTACGAATAATTATTCTTCCTTTGAGGAGAGCCGTGTTGTGAAGGATTCGATGCTGCTACTCATCAATAAGTAAAGTTTCGGCGCGTGGAGGGTTTCTTGGAAAGTGCAGGTGGTATTGCAAGTGTCGCTTTTCGGTCTAGTTTTCAAGATGCCGACTCTATTAATTAAATAGGGTAGAATTCTTGTATTTACAATCGATTATAAAAACGTACACGTTTTTTCACGAACCACAGAGAATGAGAAAAGAAACTTTGAACTGTACATATTTTTTTAATCGAAAACCAAGCTCGAAAAACTTTGGTAATAAATTAAAATTTTCGTTGCCCCAGCTCTCGATTCCGCGGCGAACGTCTGCGCGCGGAAAAATAACAAAGAAAAGCTCCCCGTTAACGCAAGAAGCGATCGAAAGCCGGCGGCAGGAGGCACCGGTCCGAGAGAAAGAGAAAGATGAAGAGAACGAGAGCGCGAGGGAGCTCTCTTCTCGAGTAACTCGAAAGAGAGAAGGCTTCCATCTTGCCGATATTATTGACGTTTTTTGCCACCCCTATTTTTCCCTCGGCTCGGCTCGACGAGAGAGAGAGAGAGAGAGAGAGAGAGCCACCCACCGACTCTCCTCCCCATCATCTCTTTCTCTCGGTCTTATTCCCTCGGACTCTCCGGTTCAGGGGGCAGGGGGAGGCTGAGGGGGGCGCAGAGAGAAGCCCTCTTTTCCCGAGAGAGGAAAGGGTGGGCAGCAAGAAGGAGCTGCGAGGCGAACGAAGACAGCGAGTAAGACGGCTCTTATTCGCGCGGGCTTTTTAGAACACTTTATTGACTGAGCCTTCCCCGGCCGGCCGTGATGGTGGTGGGAGAAAACGGAGAGAAAAACATTGGCGGCGTCGGCGGCGAGTCGGCGGCGGCAGCGGCAGCGGCGCGCGCGCGGGCGCTTTCTTCCTTTTCCTCGACTCTCGCGAGATCGTGAGAGAGAGAGAGAGAGAGCGCCTCTCTCTCTCTTTTGCTCTCGTTTTTGAATTTAAATGCCAGCCGCCCCGTGGCTCTGACACTGTCTTTGCGAGAAATTAATGAAGCGAAGTACCGCCGCCATCGCGCGCCGCGCGCGACGCCCCCGAGATTTCCAACCCCCCGGCTTTTCCACCTTGATCTTTCTTTATCTGCCGGGGCGCCGCTTCTTCTTCGTCGCCGCCGCCGCCGCCGAGCGTCCGAGTGGACTTTTGATGCGAGAGAGAAAAACTGGGGAAAATTATTTGCCCGACCACCCCCTCGAGTAACCGGTTTACCGACGAGGCTGCACCAAGTACGTTTCGCGCCGGGCTTCAATTCAGATTTTCTTCCCGCCCGGGGGAGTTAATGGGATTTCGTTTCGTAGAAATAATTTGGCTCAATAGAAATAAAGCGCCGTTTATTTGGATTCGTTAGTTTCTTACGTTGCTTTTGCGTCGAATTGCTTTTTAGATTACTGGCGAAGTAGGCTACACTTTAAGGGCTTCCGCCGGGCGCTTTGTTTACGCGGGAATCAATCGGCGGAATAACTCGTTAATTGCTTTCAATAACTGTTTTCGAACTCGCTGCTTTTTTTTTGTCGTTGCAAGTTTTATATTTTATTTTGCTCCTTTTTCCATCGTTATATCCGTTTACGCGCCGTTCAATCGATACAATTAAAAACAAATCCTAAACAAACGGTATAGAGAAGCATTGAAATCGTTGTTTCAAAAGAACAAACTGACCAGCCCTAGAAGGACTCGCCTACTTTTTTTTTTTCCAGCCGACCGACCGTACAGTCCGATCAAACGCTCGGCCGCGCAAAAAACCCATCTAGCCCATTCAAATCTCGTCCTTCCTCCGGGCCATATGTCGAGGCAGCAGTGACCCAATCCAGCTGACCCTCGTCCGCTCCTCTCCCATTCACGACCACGCCGTTCTCGCGGCTCGCACACTCACACGGACAGCTCGCGAAAAAGTGTTTTTCCCCCGACTCTCTCTCTCTCTCTCTCTCTCTCAAGTGGCTCATTATACCGGGGGGGAGGGCAGGCGGGCGGGCGGGAAAAAGAAAACACGCAAGCGCGGAAAACTGGCGCTTGCTCGCGATATCTCCCCGTTAATGATCCGCCATTCTGCCCGACTCGCTGGCTATAGATGTATATACAAAGAAAAGAGAGAGAGAGAGGGAAGTGGAAGTTGCAGCTCTCGGCGCGCTGCAAAAAAGGAAGAGCGACGCGAGGTCGGAGAAAAGTTAAAAGGAAGACGAGGAAAAGAAAGAAAAGGAGGGTCGAGAGATAGACGCTACAGCTACATCCTCCGCCTCCTCCTCCTCCACCTCCTCCGCCTCCTCCACCGGGTGAATAATGAATTTTCCTCCCGCTGGAACGAGGGAACGTAACGTCGATTTCGTTTTTCATCGCTTCTTTGAAAACCTTAGGAGCTATCTTTCCTTCTCTCTTTCCCCCCTCTCTGCCTCTCGGATACTCTCAAAGAGAGAGAGAGAGCGAAAAAGAGGACGATCTTCGTTCGTCTCCTTCTTCTTCGTCATCGCGGCCTGCGCCCCTCGAGCTGGAAAACTTTCTAATCGAGAATTATGAAAGTTATTTGCCGTGCCAGCCCCCGGGAGGAGGGGGGTGAACGACGTCCGAGGGGGTCGGACCGGCTTCTTCTTCGGCGCGAGATTGGAAAAAGAGGACCGATTTCTGATGCCTGACGAGGGAGACGAGTCGCCGCCAAGAATTCGCAACTTTCGGGCAGAGGAGCCGCGGCGACGTTTGCGAGTCGGCAGACGGACGGGGAGCTGCGATGTGCTTTTTGGAGGGAGAGGCGCGCCGCTTGTTTCGGAATTGAATGCGCAAACGATTTTTTGATTGAATGTTTAGATTTTGGGAAAAGTGTTTATTTCGACTGTATACTGACGTATTTTTTATTGCATCGCGTGAAAGCTATTAAAAAATGAGATGCATCGCGTTTTTTGAGAGAAAAATAATTCAATTTACTTTAGAGTCACAAAGCTCGAGACAGAAGAAGAATGGTTTAATTTACCCGGAGTAACAATTTAGGAATAAAATTTAAAAAGTAAAAGATTATCCTGTTAAGTATTCTGCATTACAGAGTGGATGAATAATTTAAGAAAGAAAAAATATTAATTAAGCGAAATTCATGAGATGAAAATTAAAACGAAAATAAGAAAGTTGAGGCGGGAAAAGTGAAACAAAAATTTTAATCAAGCTTTCTTTTCTGACTTTTTCTAGAAGAAAATTTCATTCTCCCTAATTAACTCATTTCCCGCGTATAATATACAACTTTTTATTTACAGTATATTATTACTGCCAGGCTCAAAGTCGAAAATTCTTTTTTACGTCTCCAAAATAGCTAATTAAATTACGCGGATACAAAAGTTTACAACCACGGCCGAAATTTTAGTGTTTCCCCGACCCTGCAGCCCTCGCATCATCTCCATCAATCCCCAAAACAAAGGAAAATAAAGCAAGAAAGATAACCATCCAGCCCCTATCTCCTGCGAAACATCTGCGAGTGCTCAATTTCCCCAAATCACGCGTCGCTCGCGCGCTCAATGGCTCTTAAATCGCGGCTTTGGCCGCATCGATCAGCGGATGAATTACCATATATACGCTCCGCTCTCTCTCTCCCTCTCCCTCGCTCTCCCAAAAAAGAGAGCGCGCGGCGTGCGCGCCGCGCCGAAGAACAAAAAGCCGGGCACGCACCATCAATCCTCCCCGGTTACGGCCGCCTCTCTCTCTCTTCCTCCTTGCCGCGGCGCGTCCTGCAGTAGCGTAAATAAACGTCGCCTCGTCCGAGGCGTATTTTATTAGAGGCGCATAAGTAAGCCCGCGCCGAGGTGGCGCGCGGGCCTCCGCCGCGCGACCATGCAAATTAAAATCCGCAGGCAGCCGGTGTTGTTCTTATTTTGGTGTGTACGACGCGGCGAGCGGAGGCTTTTTTCGACGCGGCCCGGAGCGTCGCGCGCGCGGGTTTGATTTAGCTGCCCGAGAATTTTCGTGTTCCGATTTGAGTTCTTGCGCCGCGAGGAGCGCGGATTTATGGGAGCGATTGCTGCCGCGGGGACGAGGAAAAATTGCTGGGGGTCCTTGCTGCGCGACGGTTGGTCTGTACTTTATGCGGAACGTATTTATGCGGATCGTTGAGAATATTTTTATTATTTTAGTGTTAAGGGAAGAAGGTATCCAAATTAGACAGAAGGCCTAGAATTGATTAAAAATAATTTTTATACTCTCAGTAACACATATATTTATAGAAAGTATGAAAAAATGTATTTCGATCCACTTCAGGTATTAGTTTTAACTTAGAATATCAGATTTCCGCCTAAAAACTATAAAAATAGAACATATTACAAATTAAAATAAGAATAAAAAATAACTTAATTATTAATAATAATTTATAATATATATTTTAACAAAATATATTCTAAGAACTTATATACATGTTTTGTAACATATATTTCTTTATTCTTATACAAAGAACTTATATGTAAAATTCGGGACATGTCCTTCGAAACCCATTGCGCAGACTGATAATCAAATATTTGGTATTTTTACAGTTTTTTGGGGGGAAATCTAACATTCTAAGTTAAAATTAATATGTAGAGAGGATTGAAATAAATTTTTTCATACTTTCTATAAATATATGTGTTAGTGAGAGTATAAAAATTATTTTTAATCAATTTTAGGCCTTCTGTCTAATTCAGGTAGCTTCTTCCCTTAATTGATACTTTAAGATTTTTAAGGAATTGGAAGAGTCGCGTAATCACGTTGATGTAACGTTATTTGTTATTAATTCGATTAACGATTACACGACTCGGCTTACTCGTTAATCCGTAAAAAAAGAACTTGCGCATCATCAAAGCAGGAAGTAATGACTATATACCTTCTCCCTTACTTGCAAAATATTCTCATTACCTCCCGCGACCAGGAAGAAACGACTATTTGTCCTTCTCCGAATTTCAATTTATTCAAAAGCCAAAAGTAACTAAACGCGGCCGAAAGAAAAACAAAGCACCGAAAGAGGCACGCGCATCGCGTCTCAGCGGACAGAAATTGCCGGCGATATTTCCGCCATCAGCTCTGACCTTGATGTGTCTTAATGGACGCTAAAATCTGCGAGATTCGCCGCAGTTGCATTTGACAACCCCCTCGGCCTCCCACCCCACGCCTACCTCTCTCTCTCTCTCTCTCTCTCTCTCTCTCGCTCGGGCGACTAAGACAGATTAAGTATTTTAAATTGAACAGAGGGACGAGGGTGGAGAGAAGCGAGAGACTGGAGGGGGATGAGAGATCTTTTTCCTTCCTTATCTACCCGGGGGCTGCCCCACGGCTTTTCTCGACCCACCCCCGCCGAACTGGAGAGACCGGAGGGAGAGTTCAGTTTTTATA
Organism: Ormyrus labotus; assembly: GCA_035582975.1. Classification (NCBI taxonomy): domain Eukaryota; kingdom Metazoa; phylum Arthropoda; class Insecta; order Hymenoptera; family Ormyridae; genus Ormyrus; species Ormyrus labotus. Next base: position 26,234,411 of record JAWWEO010000045.1, on the reverse strand, counting down.
ATAAAGGAGCGTAATTAATGCCGCCCTATCTCTCTCTCTCTCTCTCGCTCTCTCGCCTCCCACGCCGGCAGAGTCTTTCTCCAGCCCCCCTCTATCTTTCTGTCTACTTCTTAACGGCTTTTTTTTCAGGCGCGACAGAGCCGCTTAGTCTTCTTCTTCTTTCTTCTTGGCTTATTGCTAACAAACGAATTCGAGATAGTTTTTTGCAGGGGCTCTCTGCGTTGCCGAGCGGTTGTTTTAAGTTTGGTTCAAGCGCGATTTATCGTTGCACGTTTATATATCGACTAGCTTGAGACTTTTCGTTGCGACGTATTTCTTCCGAATTTTATACTGCAAATTCTGCTAGTAAAAATGGAGAGAAACGTTCCTTTCCCCGACAGTGAAGACTCTCCTTATTTTTCTAATTAATTAAGCCGAAGCCAATTAAACAATGCGAAAAAGGGTGGCGGGGAGAGAGCTCATCGCATAAATTTGCATAAACATTTCGAAGAAGTAAATAATTCGGTTTTACGCTTAAAATACGGACGATAAGTTACCCGGGCGGGCAGCCGCGCTGACACTGTCTCTCTCTCTCTCTCTCTCCCTCTCTTTTTCTCTCTCTCCCTTTTCTCTCCCTCGCAACTCTTCCGTTCCGCGAGCTCCGCGGAGCAGTTTTCTCCGGAGCCCCGGAAGGCTCTCTCTCTCTCTCTCTCTCTCTGCCGCCGCCGCCGCCGTCCCGATCTTTCTTTCTTTCTTTTTGCCCTCCTTTCTTTCCTCGAGCTCTCGGCTCTCTCCCTTATACCTTTCCCTCCCGCGCGACTGAGAAGTGCACAATTTTCATTTAAACGCTTTTGTAATGCGCCGACGACTACGAATGAGAATTGCTTCTCTTACTTTTAAGTAGGCTGCCACCCCTGCCTGCCAGCCTGCCTGCCTGGGATGGAGCGAGGAGGCTGAGGGAGCCGCGCACTTTTCCTTAATAATGTTTTTTCCGGCCTTATTGTTATCGCTTGTCTCCTCTGGACGTTCCTTATCGGCTGCTTCGGTTGTGTTTTCGGAAGGAGCTTAGTTCGATTTTGTAAGCAGTTACGGGTAATTCGGGGAAGTGGCTCGTTTAATTTATGGAGATTTACATTTTTTTCTAGGTGTCTTTATGCAGAATTTTCATTCAATTTTGTATTTGCATATTTTTGGAGTAAGAGCGGAATGATGCGTCTTTTTTTTTAAATTAAAAATATCATTTAAAAATATATTTACAAAACGATAATAAAACGTAATTGTATAGATACTTGAATACCTTGTTCAATCTGTGGTATTTGATTAAATGTAAAAGTACACGAATAATTTATGATGAAAATATTAATAAATACGGTTCCAACATTTCTGCGAGGTATTCAAAATTAGTTTTATTCACATTTCAATAATTCTGCAATAAGACAAACGTGGTTCGTTTATTAACAGGATCTCACAAGTTTTTTAGTCTATTTACCTATTCACATCGAATAATGCACGCAAGTTAACTAAACTACAAAGTCCGCTTATTATTAAACAACTAAAAAGGTATATCCCCCGGCAAAGGCCCTGCATTGAAAGGTACTGCAGAATGAAAGCGTCGCCGCTCGAGTGCCTCGAAAATTCTCTCGCATCCTCCTCGTAACGAAATCTGTCGAAGTCAACAGTTGGGCACAAAAGCCGGCTCCGGCAATTACGGCACAGCGATCCATCCATCCGCCGAGATTCTGCGATTAATTCGCATTCGTTTCATCGCCGACTCCTCTGTCCCTCTCTCTCTCTCTCCCGTAACGGCCGGCTGCCTACTTACCTGGCGGTGACCCTTCGGCGCGCCCTTTTCAACGTCCGAAAAAGGGCGAGTGAGAGAGAACCGGTTCCTGCGATTTTTACGGGGTCATCCGGCGCGGATAATGGAACGGGGCTCTAGAGAGAGAAGGATGACCTCTCTTGTTTCTCCATTGAGGTCAGGCCGATCCCTTCGGCCCCGGGGCTCACCGGGGGCATCTGGTCATCGCTAAATTAAAAAGCGCGAGAAAAACTTACCTGACCAGTTTCCGAGCCCGGCGGAGTTTATGCTAATGGGCAGAAGAGGGGCCACCCCTTCGGGCCCCCTTTTCTTTATGAGCGTCCTAGTAAGCGAGGCCGTCGATTGTCAAAGAGAAGCGCGGGGAAGGGTCAAGTAAACGAGTTTCCGGAAGGATTTTTTTATTTTTCTCTCTTCATTCAGGACGGATATCGCGCCGGCGGAGAGGGGGTAATTACAGCTGCGACCGGACGGACAAGGAGGAAGAGGACGGATTTCGCGTGTGGACTCGCGCGAGGTAAGAAGGGGCCCGTTGGCTCGCTGCGGACGATGAGTTTCGTGGCTGTTTGTGCGCCGTTCTGTGTGCTGGGTTTTTGGCGAGGGATTCTGGTGATTTTGTACGTTTGGTATATAGGCAGTGATGAGTTGCGTTTCGAAGCCGTTTTTGTGTTAAATTATCGTTTGAAAAATCGGTCGGAGGCAATGTTGCGTCTCAATTGAGATGAACGTTGAGTGTGGAGGATAAATGAGTGCTTTTTCTCCGACGTAGTTGCTAAATGACCCTTTAAAATGAATTTTTGACGCATTACCAAAAAAGTTTGAAAGAATTATCGAGTCAACGAAGCATATATTTCTTTCTTAAAATTTGTCTTCGAGTGTTTACTACATTTATTACTTGAAATTTAATTAAAATTAGTGTGATTTTATAGTATTTCTCTCGATTTTTTCAGACGTCTTAATGATGTAAATTTTACTGCATGTTTTATTCAAAGAGACTTTTTGAAATTCAGAAGTAATGCTTAAAGTATTAAGATAAATCACCCAGAATCTGTCATAAACCCTTCAGTAAGTTGTTGCGTCATTGTAGGTCCTTGATTGATAACGGTTTTCTTAGTTAGAGAAGGCTGCTTTTTCGATTGCGCAGAATATTAACAAAATTTATTAAGGGTGAAGTTATCCATAATTTGAATCGTAAACTGAAATTTTATAAAAGTTCTTTTCAAGAAAAGAGATTTATCAATTTTTGTAACGCGATAATTCTCGACTGAAAATAAGTTTAAAGTTTTTTATTTTTCAATCAAGGCTTCATCAAAAATTTCATTCAGCCCTTCGTTCCTTCAAAACTGCAGCTCTATTCAAGTCCCCGCGGAGCGCGAATCGAAACTCAGAGAGTCGGAATATTTTCGCCGATAATTCAAGACCTTCGAGCATTCGCCGCGTCACTCCTATTGACTCGAGAATTCAAGCAGAAAAAAAGACGTCCGTCTAAACGAGTATTCCAGAAAACGTTACATCTTCATCCACCCTTAAAAAAGACTCTCCGAAAGGCCAGGAAAGAAAAAAAAGTCGAAGCAGCGCGCGGCGGAGCCGAACCATTTTGCCCGTTTCGCCGCTCCGAGGGTGGAATATATCCCGTGGTGGGGGCCGTCGAAGGGGGTGGCGAATGGTTTTTCCAAGCGCGGGGCGGGAGACGGCTAAAATGGCCGGTGGCTCCTTGCCTAATGCCTAAAATATACACAGCCCCTAACGAAGGGCGGCTCGAAAAATATCAGCGGAATATGCCGCCTTTGGTTTACGGCCGGAGGAGGATACTAATCTAAGAACTTTTCGGCGGCGGCGGCGGCGTCGGCGGCCCTTTTCCTTGATAAATAATTAAGAATCGTCTCTCTCTCGCTTAGATGAATTTGCCTTTCAATCAAAAGGAAAGACGATGCGGCGCGAGTAGGCTTTTCGCGGGGGGTTTTTGTTTGATTGGGTTTTGGATGAGCGGAGGCCGCCGCCTAAAATGGGCTCTCTTTGAGATGATTATGTAAGGAGTAGCCTTATTTCGATGTAAAGTGGCTGTATCGCTTTCAGGGATAAGAGTGTACGGCTCTCGTAAGGTCTGATGGAAAATAAACGGAGGATAAATCTGGGGGGGGGGGGGAGGGATTAAAAATATTGAATTCGCGCGCTCTTTATGTGGGAAGAATATTTTGAGGGAGAAACTTTCATTTGGATTTAAATGTTATTTGCTCTTGAAAATCTTTAAGGAATTTATTCTAAGGGAGTTTTGCAACGTAGCTTCCTTGTTTAAATTTAATTAAATGAAAACTATAAGAGAACTGAGATGTATAAAAAAGCACAAAGAAAAGTATTCTTTAATTTAACAACTCGAAGTATTTTTTAACATAAATATAATTTATTTCTTTTCTAATACAGACAGGCCGTCACAAAAAGGATCCTGGCAAAGAAAACCATCGTTCATTATCGCGCAATTCTTCTGCAACAAACCTTAAAAAAGAACAAGCCCCACATTCTTTCCCTCGAACCACTTAAACACTTCTGCCCCAGCCGGTCATCGCCCACCGACTGTCGTGTCCTTTCCTCGCAAATAAAAAAAAAAGAAACCGATCTCGGGCCGCGCATCAGCACGCGCGTCGCGGCGTCCAAGCTCGTGCGGGCAAACTGGCTTTTTAAGTAAACAAAACGGACACCCGGGCGCGGAGCTCTCGAGCTCGCGCGCCCACTAACCGAATTTGGAATCAGAGCCTCGCGCTCGGAGCTCCGCGAGCGGCAAAAGTTCGCGTGCCGGCGGTCGACTTTGCGGATTGAGTTTCCGGTTAGCGCGGGAAGGGACGGAGGGAAAGAGAGAGAGAGAGAGAGAGAGAGAGGGAGCGACGTATAGGTATATATAGGACCAAGTGAGCGTTTCATAGTTTAATGTCGTTATTGGCCCGATCTCCGCCGATAATTGTCTCCCGTCGATGGATTTCGACTTGCCCTATTGAATTTGTTGAATATCGTAAGGGGATTAGGATATTCCTCCGGCACTTCGGGCTGAGAGCCTCCTCGCGCCGCGGAGGAAGCTCGAGAGCGACGGTTTTCCGGATTTTCTGCGGAATTATTTCATTTATGCTGGATGTTATTTGAGGAAACTCGGGTTTTTCATTCGATTAGGCGATATTATTTTAGCTGCGTTAAGAGCCGATCATCCGAAGGAAGTATTCTTATCGATTGCACGGATATTTGATCTACGTTGGAAAAATTATGCGTGTATAATATGATCACGTATAATGATCAACTTAAAAAAAAAAAGGAATTATTTTGTTTTATATCAAAAAATCTCAGATGAATTATATGAAAGGATTCATAAAGTGTAAAGGTCTAAATAAATAATTTTCAATTACAAACAGTTTTATTTTTCTTTCAATTTAATACTTCGCGGGTTATAAAACATGCCCAGTACATCACAATAAAAATATTTATTGTCATTGGGAGACAGATACTTTTTTATAAAACGAATTCAATCTAAAAAAATACCACTCAAATGCAGACAGTACTCAGGCGTACGCTGTTTTACGTCTTCGTAAATCTACTTACACACTTTTCAATTAGCGTCCAACGGACGCAAAGTAATAAAAGAAAAAAGAAGACAATAAAAAAATCTACTAAAAAGAAGCCATAAAAATGATCGACTAAAGAAAACAGTCTCCGCCCACGAAGCCCAGGCCAGCAGCTCCGCAGCTCTTCGCGCCTCCTCTATAAAAAAGCATCGCAAGCCCTCGGCGCAAATCTCCTTAAGGGCAATTTGCGCGCGGGAGGCGAACAGGCGACGGCGGCGCTCGATCCGAACTTTTTCTCTTTCCGAAATAAAGGCAATTAAAGTTTAAGGCAGCGCTCTCTCTCTGTCTCTCTCTCTCTCGCCTTAGCTCTTTCGGCCGTCGGCGGGAGGAGGGTGGGAGGGGGTGGCTGGTTTTTGTCATTTGAAATATGCTAAGGGGCTGCTGCTGCTGCTGCCGGCGACCGAGGCGAGGAATGATAAAATGGCGTCGCCCAGACAAAGGGGCGATTTTTCCTCGTCCGCCTTGCTCGCGCTCTTTTGTTTCCCTCGGCTCTCTGTAATGAAAGCTACGTCGGAGAGAAAGAGAGAGAGAGAGAGAGAGATAGAGAGAGAGAGAGAGAGAGAGAGTCCCTCTGTCTCTCCTTGCGGGGCGACGGGGGAAGGAGAAGGAAAGGATCTCTCCTTGGGTCCGCTTCCTCCGCGCAGTTTCGCGGCCGCGATCAGAAACCCCCGGCTTTATTGCCCGGCTGCGAAGCGCCCCAAGATCGGCGAGCTTCTTTATTCTTTTTTGCGGCGGCCTAAGATGTGAAATTTCGACTTTTACGGGCGAGGGACTGCGACTCGCGACTGGAAAGGCGGGGAAAAGTTTTATTTACTTGAATAATGCTAATTGATTTATTATTGTTTTTAGCAGGGAGTTTTACGTTCTTAGTTTAGTTAAGAACTTTATATATATTTATACGCAAGTTTTCTAACGAATTAACAAATTTTAAACAAAATATTCCAAGTAAAGTGGCAAGAGGAATATTTATTTAATCTTATTTATTCAATTAAAAAGTGAGAAAAAGTAATTCAAATCCCATTTCAGGACGTCGACTCAACTCCTCGGATAATTAACTTCTTTTTGTAAAAAAAAAAAAAACCCCAAAAAAAAACGCAAAATAATTACTCCGTCTGCTTAATCTTAGCCGTCGTCCTTTTCGGCCAGCCTGCAGAAAAGACGTGGATTGAAGCGGCTCTCGGCCTCCCCCGCCAAAGTGACTACTCACTCGTGCGCCGTCTTCGCGCTCGCTCTCTCTCTCTCTCTCTCCTTGAATCGATCGAACGGCCCCGGAAATCTCGTGAAAAGGGCAATAAAACTTAAGCTAAATAATCCGTTCATCGACGATTTGCACTTGCCGCTCGTAAATGCAGGCGCAAGCCGTACCTATATATATATATATATATATACATATAGCCGAGAGAGAGAGCTACTTTCTCCGCGTCGAATTCCGTCGTAATTCCGCCTTTCCTGCAAGGGCGGCAGCGGCGGCGACGCTATTTTCCCGAGGAAAAAGGAGGGGAAATTTATTGCGATTCCTCCGCGCGCTCGCGCTCTCTTGCACTTTTTATTGTGCCCCGGCTGCGATTTTTCCCTTTTTGCCGTAGCCACCCGCCCCCTTTTTCGCGAGCGGCTCGCCGTCGGGGGCTTTAATTGACTACTTAAAGTTTAATTTGCGCGACGAAGGTATTTTCGCTGGCTGCACATAGTTCAGCTTATTACGATGAATTTAATTCTTTAGTTCGGAGAAGTCGGCGATAAAATTCAGCGCTATTTGTATTTATAACCGGAGTTGGCGCGTGAGTATTGACGTTAAACGGGCGGATTACTTATCTTGGCTCGCTGGATTTATTTACATATTTTTACGATAAATTAATTAAAATAAAGGAGAAAAAAGATGTCCACGAAGAACGAAAAATTAAGGTTTTGTTTTATACCAAAGCGCTCCACGGACAAATGAAAAATACGCTCGCGGAACGAAAATGCGAAACAATTCGGAAGGATCCGCTGGGCCAGCCAGTGCTTTTATCCCGTCCTCCCGGTCGGAATTTAAAATATCCCGAAAATCCCGTAATTTTCCGCGCTCTCGAAACCCCCAGGAAAAATATTAGCGTATTCGCCGGCGAATAAAATTCGCTCTCGCCCTCTGATTATAACAAGCGCGAGCAATCAAGCCCCGTCGGAATTCGAAATCACGATGAGGGCCGAGACGCGAAGGGGAGAGAGAGGCAAGATTTTCATCATCTTGGACGGAAAGAACCGATTCTCGCCGAGCGGATACAAAAGAACGCGGCGGCGGCGGCGGCAGCCGTGGAAGGATCGAGAGGGGTTGTATTTTAAGATTCACCCTCGCAACCGTCTTCTTATCGAAGGGCGGATTTTTCTTCGGGGGCGATGCTAAGGCCGAGGGTTCGTCCGCGAGCCACCCCTTGGATACTTTTGAATATTTTCCCCGAACGAAAGTGTATAGGAGGCGCGAGGCCAGACTGACGCAGACGGGGATATATATTGCCGGAGAAAAAAAGAAAGATGGGGAAAAGGGGAGATGAATTTGCATGGAGACGTCGCGTGTCGGTTTTACAGGTTTTTCTGATGCTGTCGGGCGATAAAAATGAGAAAAAAATTTTTTTTTTTGCAAAGACAGGTACCGGGAAAGGTTAAACAGATGTTACAATAAGGATACGTAGGTATTATTCTTCGTTATTTTTTGAGCTTTTTAATTATTTTATTTTAAAAGTTATTGCAGGCTTTAAAAAGAAAATTATTTCAATATTCATGTAATTGTTTCGATAATATGAAGTCAATATAAGTTAGATATTTGCAGAAATCCTATAAATCTTATGAAACCGAACTATTAATATATATAATCTGTTCTTTAAGTTTCATAAAATGAATTTCAGCGCCTAATTATTATCAATTAATACAAATTTCATCAAAAACAGCTCAAACATATGCACACGATATGAACACTAAAAACAAGCATGAAATCGACAATGTTCTTTGATCGATCAACAGAGCATTTTACTCGGACACGCGCACCGACCACTTGAAAAAAGTACCGGACGCACTCGTCGCGGTAAAAGTGGACGTCGAAAAATGAGTTTTGGCCGGGCGTACGCCAAGTTTAGTCAAATGAAGCAGTAAACACCGCTGCTCGACCGCCCAGTCAAATGTTTGTGTTTGTGTGTATATATACCCTTTGGACGTACTTCGACGGCTTCTCTCTCTCTCTCTCTCTCTCTTTCGATTTGAGGGTTCCATGAGTAGCCTTGAAATCGAGACGAGGGTTCGAGAGGTGTTCGCTCGCGCAACTTGGAGTGTTTCCCGATGTTGTTTAGGAAATTAAGGAGGCACGCCTTTCGAGACTCTTTTCTCGCGAGGCCGATCTTGAGAATATGGAAGGCCCCGAAGTAAGCAAATACAAGGAAACCTGATTGGTAAATAGCTCTTGAATGAGCGCCTTTGATAATTATTGGGCTAATATTAAATATAATGTGGTATTCAAACATTGAAGCATTTGAGATAAGAACTCGGTGTAGTTTTAGTAAAATTAGAGTACTTTCGAAGTGATATTTCATTGAAATTTAAAAATACTTACATAAATTAATTTTAATGTAGGTGACTTGAATGATCACGTCGAAATTCGAGTTTGAAATTCTTTATTACAAAGCTGACGTTTCGACATCTATCGTGATGTCTTTAACAAGGCTAAAATAAAAATTAAAAAATAACATTTTAATTACACATGGTTTAAAATTCAAGCAAATCAAAAAAGATTAATTTTATACTGAAATGCAGGTACAAAATTATTGGAATATTAATCATTTCCTTGATTCGCATATATGAAAGATTGTTTATAAAAACATTGTAACTCGTCTATTCGAAATACCTTTTTTTTGCTAAATTCATTTATTTTAATCAAATTATTGTAATCGATCAAGTATAGTTTTAATTTGTGTGTGGTAACCAGCCAGACGTGACCGTAAATTTAATGAAAAATAAATGAAGCAAATTCATATATCAATTAACGAGTGTTTGCTCATGTATTTTTAACCTCGCAAATACTATCGCATTCAGCGCCCGGCAGCCTTTTATCGCCGTTCGTTTTTTTTTCGCAACGCCGCCTAACTCGATCAAATACGTTGCAGTTTTAATCTATTTTGCTAAAGTGAAATTTTTCCCGATAAAATGTAATCGTTCAATCCCGACAATTTCGATTGCAATCTCCGCGGGTCCATCCATCAATCACCCCAAAAAAAAGCGTAAAAACCCTTCCGTCCCGAGGAACCCCGTAAAAATCGCCGGCCCCAACGTTATTCCAGCGAATACATCCCCTCGATCAAGCCCTGGAGAACAAATAAAAACACATAAAAGAAGACCTTTCCTTCCAGAAGGTCTCTCGCTCCCCGAGACGGCGCGCATTATGCAAAGCTCGGCTCTCTTTCTCAAGGGGTAGCCTCTCTCTCTCTCTCTCTCTCTCTCTCTCTCTCTCTCGACCCCCGGCTGAATTTCGAAGACCAGAAACGACTCTTTCGTATTTTTATTGATTTGCCTCCGCGCGGAGGGGGCAAGAAGAAGGAGGAAGGGGAGCAGCGCCAACCGCCGGTCTTACCCCCTCCTCCTCGCGGCCCCCACTCCGATCTCCTTGCCGGCCGCCACCCCTTCTTCCTTTCTCCCTCCTTCGCTCCCACTTGATTTCTCCCCACCAGGGAGGCATTTCTCTCTCTCTCTCTCGTTTGATATCGCGCTCATGCGCGGCTTGCCGGGCTGCCGCGCTTCGAAAGAAAGTGGACCTAAGGACCCGGGGAGGAAAAAAAAAGCGGGGGCTGCTGCCTCTTTCTCGGGATTTCGCGGGGGGGAAGAGGGAAGGTTCCACTTTGCTCTACATAAATCGGTTGCGCCGGGGTAAGATCCTCGATTTATCGCCGTTCATCGGGGAATTTACGGAGAATCAGAGGAAGGAAAAGAGAAAAAGTCGCCGCGGCTCTCAAAGTTCCGCGCTCGAATGGTTCTTTCTCGAGTTCTGCGCGTTTTTAACGACGTGAAAACGTCCTTACGGGGAGGAAAGTTTTAATCGCTTTTCGAATAAAGGATCCGAAAGAATTTGACAAAAAATAAATGCATTTGAACCGCTTCTCGGAGGATTGGCTAACAGCAGTCAAGTCATCCGAAATTATCTACCCCGGAGAGACTGACTAGGGTGCATTTGCCTACCAAAGCGTGAATTCAAACGCTTCCTGTAACCGGATACTCTATATCTGATGGTTCAGATGTAATCCATAATTATGTTCGATTATCAGCTGCTCTTGACCTACTGCCTTTCACGCTATATGACAATAACACATGCAGGGGTTCAAATGCGTTCATAGGTCTTGTTGTTACTGCTCCTGAAATTTCAAATAATTTCTTTTCCTTGTCATAAGTTATATTATGTTATTGAAAATAATACACGGCCTTAACATACCTGTATAAATTATTTTGGAACATTTTTTTTTATGTTTATTTGGATAATTAAAGTTTTAAAATGCTTTAAAGTGGCCTTTCAAACATAAGTTGTACTGAATAAAAAAAAAGCAGAAATTAATTTTTAGTTTTATTTTGCTTATTAAACATCTTAATTAAAAACGTAGACAATTAAAAAAAAACCAGCGTAAAATATCTTCATTCAAAGCAGAGCTTAAAAAGATTCATCCACTCTATCGAATTAATTTCCGCACACGTAATAAAAGGAAACCGCAGCCCGCAGAGAAAAAAAAACACATGGAACTCCTCCTCCCGCTCGCATCAACAGGCTGTTCTCTCGCCGATAAAAATCCCTGCAGACTCCTCTCCGACCACTCGGCTCTCGCACGGAAAAAAGAGCGCGCAAAAAACGAGAAGCAAAAAATAAAAAAAAAACGAGTCGCGCGCAGCGCTTAATCGGCGTTAAAAGAGCCGCTGAAAAGAGAGCAAACAGTCGAGCGAAAAAGAAAGGAAGCAAAAAAATAAAAAAAAAAGCGAGGCGACCCCTCGCGGGTAACGGATCGCACCTACCTGTGTGCGTGCGTGTAAAAAAAGAGGAGCGAGGCAACCACCTGTTGGGGAAAAAAAATCGGGGGCGCGCGCCTCGTCACCCCTGGGGAATCCGGCGCGTGCCCGGGATGTTGTCGCGCGAGGGGTTGCAGTAAGTGGCTCGCATTTTTTATCCGCCTGCACCCCACCTCCCCTGTCTCCTCCTCCCTCCCCCCGGGGGGCACAAATGGCCTGTGAAGCACCCGGAAAAAATGCCTGGGGTGAGGAGGAGCCGCAACGCTGACATTATCGTTATGACTGCTGTTGGCTGTTGCGGCGCGCAGCTTTTTTCCTGCCCGAGGGGAAGGGGGTGGAGGGGCTGGAACTTAAGTGGCGGTTCATTATGTGGGTAGGCACTTTTTTAAGAGCAGTGAATTTAGACCCGGTTGTTCGCGAGGATGAATGGCGGTGTCCGGCTTGTTAATGCGATGTGCCTTATTAACAGTGATATAAGTACGGTACAAGTGTTTTCATTTACGGTGTCTTGTACGATTTAATTTGGTTTTTACGAGGCGAACCTTAAAAATTATTACGACGCAATTATTTGTTATTTATAAGATATTAATTATTAAGGGTAATGCAATAGAAATTATTTAATGCGTAAATTTTGATTCATGAATAATTTTATTGCTCCGTTTGATTAAAAAATTAATCAATTATTGCTTAAAAGTACTATATCAAAGTGCTTGAAAAAGAAAGTAAACTGGCTATCGTCAAAACAAAGAACTATCATCTAAATGAAGAAATTAAAATCAAATGATTTTTATTGTTTATAATCCCTTATGTAAAAATATACTATGATCTAAATAAATACTACTGGGTTTTCCATCTTATTATTTTTATTGGATTAAAATTCCGACGTTTCGACCTCAATTGACGTCCTTTTAAATGAAAACTAAATACAATAAAAGAATTAAAATTAATTAAACATAAAAAAAATACTATGTAAAAAAAGAATAAAAAGCATAATTCATTCACAGTTCTTGATAAAAATATGCAAATAGATGTTTCTTATTGCAATTCAATTTGAAGAAATGAAATAAATTCATGTAATATTTGATTATATTTATACACAATTTTTTCAATGATATAAAAGAAATCTGTAATTGATGGTAAACGACGATATGGTTCACTTCCAAGTCTAGCTGAGACGCAAACCATCCACCAAAACGGCACGGAGTATGGCGCCATCAAGCGGAGGGTTGAAGAATCAAACCTCGGGAAGGCAACTTCACCAGAGCAGCAAAGTCTTCTTTTCTTTTCCTTTATGAGCCATTGGATCTGACAAAATACTGAAAAATAAAATATTAAAAGAATATTTTAATAACTTTTAGTCGTTTGCTATTAAATTCGAAGAATTAATGTACGTTCAAACACTTATTGTAGAATATTCATGGTAGAAATAGTTAGCAATGTGTAATACTTGTCAAGATTAATATTTCTTGTGAAATACAATCACGTCGAATAAATCAGCTTTATGACCAGTTTAAATTTAACCAGTTTAAGTTTGTAGAATTAAAGAGTACAAGTATAATAAAGTACTTGTTAATAAATTTATATATAGATTAATTAAAGTACCAAAAAATCTACGACTTTTCAAACAAAAACGTTTAACCACATAATTTTTAGTAATACACATTAATAGTGAATATAAATTTATATTTCGTAATGCTGCTAACAGTTTTGAAACTTCAAAATTTCACCAAACACTTCGCCACATTCTTGAAAATGATATAAAAAAAAGAAAAAAAAATCCCCGACAACCAAAACTAAAACGCGCCCCTCCACTTTTTCTCCCCGTCATCGTGGAAATTAATCCGAAATATTAAACTACACTCAGAGCCTGTCGCACTCGGAACTCGCTTACTTACCCCCCGCGATCTAATAAATTCGTAAAATCCAAAGTCCCATCGCCCGCCCCTCCCCGAGCAGCTTGACTTAAGCGAAACAAATGTCTCGCGCGCTCCTTAATGCACAGGTAATCATGTAAAACCGTGCTTACTTATCCTCTCGCCCCCTCCCTCCCTCTCGGCATTCGGCGCTTTTTAACGAAAATTAACGGCCCCCTGTCCGAGATTCTGCAGATGCTCGCGCGTAATCTAATAGCCCGGCAAAGTTATGCCGCCTGCTCTCGCGCCTGGCTTTTTCTAATTTATTATTTCGACCGCCGCAGACGGCGCGCGGCGGCGCTGCTGCAACTCTTCTTGCTGCTCTTTTTCGCGAGCTGCAGGGAGAGAGAGAGCAACTTTCGCGGAGCGAGTTGCGGATGTACGCGCTGCTTTATTTGGAGACCGGCTTTTTCGTTTGCTCTTTCGCTTTTTTTTTTTGGAGGGCGAGCGAAGAATGCGGGGGTAAATTAAGGGTGTAAGCAGGCTTGGAATTGCTGGAAATTTATTTTCTTGTTCGTGAAACGCAGCTTTCAAATTTCTAAAATGTTGGTGGCACGAAATAAAAATTGTGGTTGCTGTATTTATTACATATTTCGGCTCCTCTGGGTTGGCAAAGTTTTTACCAAATCTACCAATGCACGTTAACGTGAAGAGGACGTTACATTCGATACCGTTGAACAGTGAAAATTCAATGATTGAATTCGTTTCAGTGCTCAACAAGATCGAATATACGATCCATTTCATATTTATCCATCACTTTAGCGGTAGCAACAATAATAACAACAAATATCCATCAATATTCGCACATCTTCAAACGATTTTTTTATCGGTTTCAAACAAATTTTGCTAATAACAAATTTTTGAACAAAATATTTATAAAAATTTGAAAAAGAAGTTATTAAAAACGGTAGATTTCAGGGTAGATAAACTGCCGTTTTTCATAATAACACATAATTCTACTTCTAAAGTATACAGTTTTTGACACCAACTATACTGACGGTAATAATACAATGCTTTATAAACTCAAAACTTATTCAAAACGTTGACCTTCCACTAAGTCCCTCCAAAACTCTTCAGAGCGACAATTAAAAATCCCGAAAACCCTCCCCCAAATCCCTTTACCCTCGAAGATCGCTTTCCATCACCGTCCCGCAGCTCCAAGAAAATGAAGCCTGCCTTCACCCTGGAGCCCGACGAGGGCAGCAACGCCAACGAGTCGGGCGGATGCATCGCGGCTTGCACCGTCGCCACTTGTAATATCGCGGCGCCGCGCAGCTCATTGGACGAGGTGCAATGGAATTACTGGCCAGCGGCTCCGGCGCTCTGATAGATTAGTCTATACAGCCGAAATTGCACCGCAGGATTACGTTATTCGGCGCCGGCGGTCGGCGCACTTTTATATCCATCGGTTCCCCGACCGCCGATGTAATTAGCTGCTAGATTGCGAGGTTACGTTTGCGGCTGTTTAGGGCCTTTTCGGAGCTTTGGTAATAGAGGGGCGGATATTTTAGTTGGGGAGAAAAGGTATAGTTTTGAGGATCGGTTATGCAGGAGATGGTTGTGCAATTATTGCGCAATTGAAGCTGTTTACTTACTTGGCGAGATGTAGAAAAGCAGCGCTTGGTAGAGTAAAAGGGGAAGTGCGCGAGGAGATGATAATTGCAGGGGAATTTGTCCGATAAAAATGTTGGTTTGGTGAAATAAAAGCTGGATTTGATATGAAAAATACTTCAAATCTGTAAATAATGAATCTTAACTGTAAATAAAGCTTAAAATATAATAAAAACATGTATTCGATACAGTGTTCGATAAATATATGCCCAACTACGTAGATTGTTAAAATAAAAAGAATGTTTATGATTAATTTACATTTACCTTTTTTCACCAATAAAATGATTGTCGCTTGAATTAATAAATTAAATTGAAAGCAAACCATAAAATAAAACTTAAATAAGTAATATAAAAATATTATAGAAGATTATAAAATGTTTGAATGCACTTATTACATTTCACTTGTAGCAAGTACATCGATTTGGGTCGAAATGGCTTAAAAATGTTATAAAAAGCGCCCAATCGAGTGGCTTCTGTAATTATCGAATCAATTGCAAATGATAATCTGGGCCGTGAATTACCGGATGCTCGCCTCGAGCATTACTTTTTGTTTTAATGTAATTACCGTCGATGCTACTTTCGGTTATGTATTGTGCAAACAAAAAACATGTAGGCGTCATTATTTATTCATTCATGCGTCGGAAATGAATCGGAACTCGATTTACATATTTTTGTGTACCGTGAAAAGTTACGCGATAAGGCAGCGTTACCACCAATTCGATTAAATAAACAATATCAAGTGATGCGATTCGTGGATAATTTTATTAAATTTTTGCTTCTTTATTAAGTTATTAAGCTCCGGTGATCAACAGTTACATCCAATTTTTTTAAACCATCGTTACGTTTGTTATTTACATAATTTATGTAGAAGAATTTAAAGTATTAATATATAATTTCCTGTTTCTCTTTACCTTTAATAATATTTATATCCCAAATTTACAATTTATGCGTTCTTTTTGCAATTGTCCAAAGTAAGCTGCTTCCGATTAATTCGTGATCACGAATCTATCTCTCTCAAATACGCTGATTTTGTTGAAGTTTCCTTTAAAAAAGATCTTTCTTCAATGGGGGGTGCATATAAAAATAATCTAAACTTAATACAAAAGGTTCAAACAAAAATATTGAAAATTATAAACAAAAATCATTTTCCGGGACAAAACGCACCTTTGAATATCAATCAATTATTTACTTTTGAGTCAGTAACTTACCATTACACAAAATTAATGGATATGTACTTAAAAAGTGCGTTAAAGACTAGAAAAAAGAGCATTTTACTGCCAAAAACTAATTTAAGAATAAGTGATAAAAATAGTTACATTGTAGCAATTAAGGCTTTCAACAGACTGCCAAATAAACTGAAATCAGTTAATGTAAAGAACAAGAGTATTAAAAATAAGATAAAGAAATTTATTGCTCTTGGACAAATTTTTGATGTTGTAAGAAATTGATTTATACCTTGTTAACTTCGTTATAAAATATATTTTATCAAAGATCGTTTTATGTTTTCTTTTAGCTTTTAAGTCTAGATTTAAGTTTAGTTTTTTAAGTTTCTACTGTGCTAGCCTATGTACAGGTAACTTCGTTTACCTTCTATAGGATTTACTCTATATAAATTTTTTTCTGGTTCAATAAATACAAAAATACAAAATACAAATATTCATCGATATGTATTGATTTTAAGCGAGCGAATTCTCAATATTGTTGTATTTTAAGTTGTTTTTAAAATTAATAAAAGTATTACAAATATTGCAGCTTCGAGTGCCTTGTGTATGCATTTGAGGACCTTTTTTTAAATAATAATCATCGAACAGGTGTACCAGAAATTAATTGCATTAATCTTTCCCTTTTCTAATCGATCAAATAAAATTCACGATTTTTATAAACAATAAACAATATTATTACCCTTTGACCTTTTCCGTATTTGCACGCGACGAGCTTTACTTTCAAACGCAGCCCCCGAGCCGTCCAATTTTCCAGAACTCCGCGGCGAAGCACGCAAAACCTACCGAATCAATAATACAAAATTGCAATTTTCGCGCGGCAAAAATTCCCTCCGCCAATTGCACCCAGCCGTGTTTTCGAAAGAGCGGCAATTACGAGCTTCGCACGAGAGAGAGACTCTCGCTTATTTATAGACGCGTATAATGGAGCAAACGAAATAATAAAAGGGCTCCCTGGAAGAGACGACAACGACGGCGACGACTGGGAAGTTAGCGGCAGACTTACGGGTAATCACTCGACGCCGTATAATTCTTGCACGCTCGAGAAGCCGCTGCTTATGCACAAGCTGGATATATCAAGTACATCCCGGGAAATTGATTGTCGGGGGATTCGAGAGGGGTTTCTGCTTTACAATAACGGGGGATTAGTCTGTTTTTCTTTATTTATTGCGTAACCAATGGAGATGACGATCAAGGCGACTTTACATTGCAATTTCGAATGTTTTTTTTCGTTCGATAACTTTAATTAATAATGCAAGACGATTGGAAACGGCAGTTTCTTTTAATTAGTTTGAGCAATGAAACGTGCATTTTGATAAAATAATTTAATTTTATCTCGATTTCGCAAGTGGCAATTGTGCGGATATTGATTTATTGGAATATAATTTGGAGAATTTAATTCGATATTTATATTTCAACAATGTATTGCAATGTTTGTAATTAATTTGAAATAAAGGATAAAACGACTATTCGGTTTCTTCTGCTCGATCGAACAGTTTTTAAACGAAAGAAGAACAAGTGTTTACTTTTAGGGGAAACGTTGCAGCTGGAGGTCAGTGACTTTATTTCCTATGAAACGTTGCATAATGTACACTTAGACACGATTAATTTTACAAATCTTAGAATTATATGAAGCATATTCACAGTAAACGATAAAAAAAGCATTTATTCCAACCTTTTCCGTATACTTCTGCACCTAACCACTCTTAAAACCATAAAATTCTCCGCGTCCAAAGCACCCCGTTGCCCTCGCAAAAAGCTCGACGCTCCGCGCGCAAAACGCAGGCACAGAGGCAGCGGCAGCAGCAGCAGCAGCGGAAAACTAGAAAAAGAGTGTCTCCGTCGGAGTTCGCCCCTCGTGGGAGGGGTTATAGCCTGCAGTTTCCCAGTAGTAAGGGACCCGGGTGGGTGGGGCAAAAACTGAGCTCGCGCTCCGCCGGGCGTGTTTCATTTGTCAAGTGGCAAAGCGACGATTTGTAATTTTCTTTAACAATGACTGTGCGTTCGCGTACACTGTATACATCCACCCCACGGCGGAGCGCATTGCGTAAGCGCTTATGTATTCCGCGAATAAATGGCAGTCGTTTTCCCTCTCTCGCCGAGAGAGAGAGAGAGAGTCGTATTTTACGAGCGGGAAAAATGACGTTATTGATTCTGCGCAATGAATAATTATGCCCGAGCGGTTAATTTGCAAAACAGGAAGAGAGGAGGGGAGGGAGACGGAATTGTATACGCTTTTGTCGATGCAATATTTATGGAAATCGCGTCGCCTTTCCGCCGTGGCGGAATCAGTTTTTTAGAGGGGAATTATTGTTAGCGGGAATGGAGGATATTTAGTGTAATAGTAGGAATTTGGCTTGAATTTTGTTTTGGAATCAAGTCGCAAATAAATTATGCAATTGCAGAAGGGTTCATAATGACGGTGTTTGAGGCAGGCAAGCATTTTAGTAACAATAAACTGTAATTACGTAAAAGTCGCTTTAAAAATGGTAAAATAAAAGTAATGTAAACGTATACGTAATGAAATAAATAAAATAAATAACAATAGTTTTTTAATGCTGCATTATGAAACATTGAATAAAGAATTTTAAATAAATAATTTTTATTAGATTGAACCGATAAAAGGCTATTTTACTTAAAATGTAATCACATTAATAGACCAGCAAAAATTGTCCCCGCAACCAGAAACTAAAAAATAATCCCACATACAATGCTTCCACTCCCACCTCCCGGCAAGAAGTATCTCTCCACCGCAGCAGAAAATCTGGCTCCGCACACCGGTCAGTTTTTCCGTGCGCGAAAAGCATGCCAGAGCGGCGTTTGTGGAGCAGCCGACGACGTCGCCCTTATGGCCCTGGCCGCGACCCTTTTTGCCGTGGTCCTCCTCGTATGCTGCCCGCTTACATAAAGGCCGGCAATTTTTCACCTCGGCCGGATCCACGCTCGCTGACCACTTCATAAAATTGCTTTATTACGGGTCCGGCGGCCCGGGGCTCTCCTCTCGCTTTTTGTCCGCTGCTCCGTTTTTCGACCCCGAGACGGAGGAGAGAGAGAGAGAGCTTCGATGGCCGAAGGCTAATGGTTTTCTTTCTTATGATTTATGGCTCGGAGGAAAGGAAAGGGACTTGGGTTGGATGTGCTGCGGTGGAGGGTGGAGTGACGGATTAGTTTGGCTTGTGTTTGTGGGAGGGAAATATGGTTGTTGCGCTTTAAAGCTTGGTATAAGAAGTTTCAATTATCGTGATGTACGATGCACAGTTTTGCAGTTGTCGGAAATGGAAAAATAGAATAAACAAAGAATGATGAAAGGTAGCTTTTTTCGTTATTTCAGATCAAATTTTTTTAATCAAACGCTATTTTTAATAGATACCCTGTTGGAAATTTCCACTATTATTTGGCCAATATTTAGCGAACTGTTTGTAGATTGGCTAAATTTGGTCAACTATTAGTGAAATGGCTAAAAAAAATCGTGAAATTTCCAACGGGGTGTAGATTGCGCTCGAGATTTAATTTTCATCTTAATAAGTGTGATAATGATATGTAGAAGATGTAAACCATTTTATAGCTTAAACAAAAAATTGTTGTTTACATTGGTTATTTAAAAAGACTTTATTATTGGGTTGGAAGAAAAAAGAGCAGATTGAATGGCTCCATATTGTCTGGGACTTTTCAGGCATTGAAAATCTTTCACAAATTTTCCAGAAGCTTTATTAAAATCTGATCGATATTAATGTTTGATGTTCAATTCATAACGCATAAAATAAAGGTAATAATCTCTATTTTCAATTTTCTACCTTAAAGTTTCCATACACTTTCATTCTACCACCAAACGTGTCGACAATTCAGTAAATCCAAGCAACCGGAAAAAAATATAATCTCGTAAACTGTTGTCAAGGAAAATTTTTATCAATCCTCCACACATCGCAAACTACCGGGGCGAGTATACAAAACTTCCCAAACCCCGAAATAATCCAGGTCCTCCTCCGTTTCCCCGGGGCGAAAATCCCAAAAAAGTAAAATAAAGTGCAGCCATACGGGCGCCTTGATAAAACAAGCAAAGAATAATAAGTAGGCGAGCCGAGTCGGCGGGGCGAGCTAGGCGAGCTAGCTCGCGCGCGCGAGAGAGAGGTACTTATTTTCCAAGTTTAAAGTTGAGTGTCTACGCCCGAGCGCTTTCGCGTGTTTGCGCATTCCCGGAAGGATGGCGGAGGGTCGCGCGCGCTAATCCAGTGAGATTAAGATAACCCCTAAAAATGTTCGAGCTAAGACGCCAACTTTGCCCCCTGCGCCCCCTCCCGCCGTCGCGAGATGTGCTTAAAACGTGAGAATCCCGGGCCGCCCCCCCACCACCACCCTCCCGAACTCCCGCTGGCGAACGTTTCGCGAGCGCACTTTCCATATCCAAGATGCTGGCGAGCTTCTGCATCCAACTATTATCAGTGCTTTTTACGATAAGGATCGTTTTCGCGAGCTTCCCGCGAATGTTAACGGCCCCGGGAGCTACCCCGGCTTTTGCGAGCATTTTTGCGAGAGAGGTGCTCGTGCGAGTTTACTGCGAGGAGATGTTGTAAAAATTTTAAGGGAAATTTGTACGGTTTTAAAGGGGGGATGCGCTGCTTTTTGGATTTTAAGTGCGATGGCGCAGAGGTTTATAGTTCTTTTGGAGGAAGTATGGGTAATGATAGATTACTGCTATATTTAGTTGAACAGTAACATAAGGGATAACGAAGACAGTGGAGAAAAATTTCTGACCGAACCTAACTGTTATCACTTCTTAAATATTAGATAATTTCTTCTCAGTGCAAATAAAGTATTTGTTTAAAAAGTGGATGGTTTTTAATCAGATTATTTGTTGGTAACTGGATTAAATAATCTCGATAAAATATACAGAATAAAGGGCATGAAATATACATAAAACCCAAAGCTTGATTAATACGCGACAATATGCAATCAGTTTAAATCGCTCGCGATGAAATACTTTAATTACGAAAATAAAATAATTCGTTCAAACGAAAAATAATCGGAAAAATACAACTCAATTTTTCGGTTGAATTTGAAAACTGTATTTTAAAACCGAACGCTTGCAAGTAATGCGCGAAAATTGGCAGCTAAAGACTGCAGCCTTTTAATTAATTTCTGCTTCAAAATCAATCAACTCTCTCTCTCTCTCTCTCTCTCTCTCTCCTCGGAATTTAATGTCTGCGGGGCGAATGAACAAGAAATCCATTTAAAATTTGAAATGCCGCGATTTCGCAAAAATTCATCGGCATCTGAAATTCATCGGGCTCGACAGGCTCTTTACAAATAAATGATATGGGCGCGTACTTGTAATAACGTAATAATCGATTAATTGTTACGCAAAAATGCCGCTCGCGAATTGCCGACGAGAGAGGAAAGCGACTGGCTATTTTTTTTTTTGGTAATCGAACTGTTACTCGGTCGAGATCAAAGCTGCTATTTGCTTTGAGCGAAATTGAAAGAAACGACAGAATTTATTCCTATGGGAATTGCTTTACGTTTTGTTTTTATTTTGTTTTTAAGGGGGTTATATACCCATCATTGACATGATTTTAAATGACCTGTAAAACAGAAATTTAAATTAATAATACTTTATCCTATCTATACAATAAAAATATAGCTGATCCTGAATCAAATGAGTCCAGATAGAAGTCTGTAGATCCATTAGTTTCAGAGATATTTTAATCTCAAATTTTTTCTTTTGGCATCAACTCCAGTTTGAATCATTGGATGGATTGGCATGAAACAGGGCTTAAAATCTTTGTTTTTGATGTCATTTAGAGCCAAAGCTCTGCAACAGTTTTTAAATCAAGAAAAACTGAAAAATTTTCTTAAAATTTTGAAATTTTATCAATTTCTCTTGATTTAAAAATACTAAATCAAAAAAATGCCACTATATAAGAACTTTGGCCCTAAATGACATTAAAAACAAAAATTTTAAGCCCTGTTTCATGCCAATCCGTGGAACGGTTCAACCAGGA
>JAWWEO010000045.1:25985040-26212162 GCA_035582975.1 Ormyrus labotus | reverse complement strand
TATTGAATAGTTAAAGTTGATTAAAGATGTTCTTCTCGCACTCCAATGCTATGTAGAAAAGATAACTGGACTCTTCTGTAGACAATTCTTTGCAAACACTTTAGATCAGCATTAATTGAATAATATCTGGATCATTACTAAATCTAGAACTTTATGATTTCTTATCCAAAAAGTAAAACCTTGTTGTAGTCCAGGTGCATGATGTTCAGAGAAGTATGTCTGTAATATGAAGTAACGCTGTCACATACTGCTGAAAGTGTACATGTATAACTGCACTTACAAACTACACTTTCATAATAATTTTTTGAACACAACACTATCAAAAAATATCAAAAAGTAAAGCCTTATGTTGACTTAAGAGTAGGACCTGAAAGAGAAGAATGAAAGTTCCTTTCAGCTTGACAGCTTTAAATGATAATGAAACTTTAAAATTTATCTGCTTTGAAATAGTAGCACTGTATCCAGGAGTGTTTTCTTTGAAGAAATTAAATGATTTGCTTCAAAGAATAAACAAACATGGTTAACCTCAACGCACGCTTGAGGCAAAACGTTAGAACTAAAAAGCGATCAGCTGACAAATCGCACAGCCTGCGGCGACACGACTGAAGCGCGATGAGCGCGCTATATTCAAAGATTCAAAATTGAAATTCTTTTATTAAAGCATCGAAAATCAATAAAGCATAATAGAAAAATGTTTGATAATGTTAAAATAATAATTAAACTATTTTTACAGTGATTTTTTTAGTAAACTTAAATTTTATTACTTTAAGAAAATCCAATTTTAAGTCGCAATTTTTTAAATTATTTAAATTTGTGCATGAAAATTTTTTTCTAAGTTTTGGATAAAGTGTAGAATCAAAAACTCAAATAAAAAAAAATTGATTTTTTGAAATATTTTCGGTACCAACAACCCCATTAATAAAAGCTCGACCAATCATGCTTTAACCATTGCGCTCGAAAATCTTGCGCGCCTTGATTGTAATTGACAAATGTTTCGCAGCTCGTTATTCCTTTGTTGCGTAAGTAAATGACTATATGGCTCATTAAAATTATTCTATCTTTTAAACAATAATTTATTACAGCCAAATAATAAATACAAATAATTCGTATGAAATTTCAGCTGGCTACAAAAGCTCAAAGAAGCCAAATTTGTGTAATATTCAGCTTGAACTGAACAGCTGACGAAAAAGAAACTGAAAGCACTCCCCCCGTGTCACTACCAGCAAGTCTATCACGCTAAGCCTATCAAATTTATCGGTAATCACATTGTCCTGCGAATTCATTACAGAAGCAGGCCCGAAAGAGAGCGTTTACATCCCAAAGGTATCAGTTATATATATCGCCGGCAAAGGCATACTCCCGGCCATTTTTCCGAAGCGCTCCGTTTGCACGCCGATCAAAGCACCCTGCACCCCCGCCGCGCCCTCAAAGGATGCCGAAACACACTCGCAGTGCCGCGCGGCGGTCAGCCCGCCGCGGTTTTCAACGCCGCCGCCACCGCCGCCGCCGACCCGTTGTTTGGCTTGGCGGCTGATTTATTATTGTTTTTTCGATGGGGAAATCAATCGGGGGGAGATTAGATTACGCGCAGGCGCGGCTCGGCGGCTTTTTACCGAGTTGTTTGGCGGATGAGCCGCCTATTGGCGAAGGGCAAATTCGTGGCAGACGAGATATGTTATTGTGTAATAGGATGTAATGAATTCAGGAGGTTTGAAAGTTTTGATTAATGTGTAAAAAAATTTATGATGAAAATATCACGGCACTGTTCGTCACGATTAATTGTGAACTGCGTACTGTTTTTTTAGATTTAACAAATAACTCAGCAATTGTGTTTCACATTGATTCGTTCAACGTTCTAATACATAACAAACTTCTGTTACATAATCCCATCAGCATTTCTGAGCAAAGTACATTTTCTCGCAGTAATCTTCAGTATCTAAAATTCACCATTACAGCTTCGATACAACAAACAATACCTCCCACCCGGTACAATTAAACAATAAGATGTAGATTTCATAGCCGCCGACCCCCGTTTCGCCCGAAACTTCTTACCATAACGCGGCGACAAAAGAAAGGCCCCCTCTCGGAAAAAGGAAAGGCGGGCGGCGGCGGCAGCGGCAGCAGCAGCAGCAGCCCTCCGCAAAGGAAAGAGAAACAAGACGCATAACGAAGCGGCGCTCGGCCTTACATACGCGCGTCGCTTAGAAATCCCTCCTCGAGGCGAGCGGACGTAGTATGCAGATTCGCGAAATAAATGCCCGAAACTTTCACTATAACTCTGCTCGCCCGCTCGCGCGAAATCTCTCTCTCTCCCTCTCTCTCTCTCTCTCTCGGCCGCAATCATCCAGTCGCGCGGGCGCAAGTTATTTACTGCTTCCGCGCCGGCGAGGAAAATGGCGCGCGGCCCGGAAAAACCGGGCTAACCGGTCCGAGAGCCAAGATAGCGGAGAGCCGCCCGGCAAGAAATCATCCGAGACTCAGGCGGGGGAAAAGGGGTGCTTGACCCTTTTTACCGGCTGCTAATTTTTGGCCTCCGGTCTCGGTTAAGCTTGTTTTGCGAGGATTTTTATATACCGGGCGGGGGAAGGAAGTAGTTTTGGAATGCTTGTGTTTTGATGTAGTGGGGTTGTAATTCTTGTTTCTTGCGGAGCGGAGAGGGTTAATGGTGAGTTGGTTTGCGAGGATGGATAACGATAGATAATGCAAATTTTGGAATTTAAGACTGATGGTACATCTTTGGATGAAGAAAATGGTAGACGCTGAATTTCTACAGTTTTAAGTTTTTTTTTAAGCTAAATCAAGCAACGCTGCCAGCCATTCCTTCCCATTTTCGCCAGACAAAGTTTTCTTCCTCACTCGTGGTCGCCTTGAAGTCCAAAAGTTTCGAAGGATCAAAGGAGGGGCGCTTGTAAAGTCAAAATTTTGTAAGTCAAAATGCGGAATGACTAAAACTTCTTCGAAATATTCAAACTCCAAGGCTTTTAAAACGAGAGCCTCCCCCCTCAAAAGCTCGCTCTCTGTCTCGCAAGTATAACGCCGCGCCCCGGCTTATTAGTTGAAATCGCAAAAATCGAACAACTCGGGGTCCATGAATCTCGGGGCGAGCGAATCGGGCGAACTCCGCCAATAAATAAAGATGCCCCGGTTCCGCGAGCTGTGTACTCCCCCGTAATAAGAAAATTCGCGCGCGTCGAACTTCCCGCGAGAGGCTGCACGGACGCCGCCGCCGCGCGAACAATCGGCAGACGAAGTCTAGATGCCAGAAAGATATGGCGCTGCACGGCCCTCTCTCTCTCTCTTCCCGGGGCGCACCGCTCCTTAACTCTCGTTCGTTCGTTCCTTCGCCCAAAGAGAGAAAATTTACGGCGGGGGCGAACTCGACTGCGTGCGCGCTCCACCTCCCCCCGTCCCCTCTTCTTTCCCGAACTTTCAAAATTCGGGCTATAAAACTTTTCGCCGAGCGAGAGAGAGAGAGAGAGAGAGAGATCGTTTGTACGGGCCGGGCGGCTGACTATATAATGCCGGCGGCCCGGGAAAGGGTCGTTAAACAAGAATTTCCAAGACGTGCTCTTTCTGAGCGAGGGGGGGGGGCGGGGGGCGGGGGGCGGGAGAGTCCAGGGGCGAAGGCTGCGGAACCTGACGATGAAAACGGGCCCTCGAGTGACGGAGGACTGGATCTCTTTGGATCGTGAATCGCGATTTTTTCGGCATTCTTCGGCAAGAATGCGGGCTCAGTTAAGTTACTGGCATTTTAGGTAGATAGTTGGAGATTACGGCAGTTCGGCTTCGGTGGAAAAGCGTGTTTTACAAGGCGAGAAGATTCCGGTATCAATTCGCACTGACGGCACACTTTTGCCGAAGATATTGATGGTTTATCCTATTTTTGAAAAATTTTACGCATTTCGGTCGAGTAAATATTAATCGTTCGGCAATTCGAAAATGTTATTTAGATTACTGTAGCATCAGATAGCATCTTGCTTACGAGTGATCAGCAAAAATGGCTTGCCCCTCGATCCGGCAGCGAACTCGGCCACTCCCCGCAAATATTTCCCGGTGTCTATATAGCGCCGGCATTAAATTAACTCGACGACTCAATTGTATAATCCTTACAGGCCTCCCTCCTCATTACGAGCGGCTCTCGAAAGAAAAAAAAAGAGGTGAAGAGCCAGGCAGCCAGCTCTTGTTAATCCCGTTAATTCGCGCCTCTTTCTCGCCTCGGCAAAGTGGCGATAAAAAAAAAGGGAGTAACGCGCGGCGACTCTCCCGGCAGCTCCTTTTCAAAAGGCGCGCGCGACGGCTTTTTAAAAGGACCCTCGTGAGGCGAGGGAGAGAGAGAGAGAGAGAGAGTGTGGGACGATTACGAGGAGGAGGAGGAGGAGGGGAAGGGGGGGACGAGGTGTTACGCGGCCGCGCTTTCGTGCGAGGCTCTCCGGAGTACGCGCCGCGCTCGGCGCTCTTGGAATTCTCGGGGCTTGAATTAGGCCGGGCTCTGATTTATCGGCGGATTCGTTTTTCGGGGCCGGAATGGAGCTTTTAATGGATTCTAATTGATAAATGAAAGATGTCCGACCTTTTTGGACCTGTTGAAATTAATTTTGTTAAGTTCTCGTTAGAGAGATCTACCGAATCGTACTTTTATCATTGAATCGTGCCTTATGATATGAATCAAAATTTTACCGTGTCCACAACGGAGTTGAAGAAACTTACGGAACGAAACGATTCCTCGTAAAAGTCAGCACCACCAGTGCCGCACTCGAAGGCCAGTAAGTAGGAAGAGGCGGCATTACGGTTCGGCTCGCGAGGACGATACACGTCGGCTGAAAGAGACTGGGCCAAAGACAGGGAATAGAGGAAGCCGGAGACGGAGTTGGAGGCGAGTGTGTGTGGGTACGCGGCTTGTTTACCGCCGAGCCGCAAACCGCCGACAAAAACATTAATGACAAGCGTTAACGTCTCGATGTAATCTTCCTCTTTATATTCTCCGCTTATGCTCGGCTCCTTGCTGTTAAACTAAGCTCGCTGCGCAACGCTCACCGCTGGCTCTTGTCATCGGCATTTTCTTCGGAAGCGCTGCGTTTCTTTTGTAGGTGAAAATCAAATGTTTTAATGCAGAATCGTGCGAACTGTGAGCGTTTGCAGTTGAGAGAATAAATAATGTTGTTTATACTGGCTTGAATATTTTAATGCTGAAGTTAAATTGGATGATAAAGGTAGAAGGAATGATTTTTTTAGTTTTAAATTTTCCTTCGAAATGGAAAAATATTAAAATTTTAAATATATTTATATCCTCTCAAAATAAATTTTCGTTTAATCTTATTGTGATCTTTAGTGATTACGTCGGTTATAATAACAAATGATTAAATTAACTTCTGCATAAATATTCTAAATAAACATAAGGAAAATCCTTTGGTATAATAATGATACACAATTAGTTAAATTGTTTAAAACATTTTATTTGCTTGGTTTTTAAAAATATATAACATTGTCCTTCCTCCTTGCGCTGAACAACAAACCGTAACTTGGATTAAAAACTAAGTCGAAGGCCCATTACAAAGCAGGCGAGAGAGAGAGAGAGAGAGAGGCCTAAAATTTTTACGCGCCATTAACGTCCGGACGAAGAAAAAAAGGCGCTCGGCGCGCCGTCATTCATCCAGTCCATAATTCGCGCAAAAGTATATCCCGAAGTCCCGGCGTAAAAGAGCTCGTAATTTCGAAGGAATTCCGAGCGGCGTCGGCGTCGAAACGGCAGTTTCATTTACTACTCGCCCGTCTCGCCTCGTCTTCCTCTCGTCTCTTCTCCGCGCCCGGCTGAAAAATCGCCTCCCCATAACAAACCCGCCCCGAAGCAAAGAGCAGCCTGTACAGAGAGAGAGAGAGAGAGAGAGAGAGAGAGAGACAGAGAGGGAGAGAGAGAGAAGCCCCCGAAAATTCCTAGGAAGTTTCCTCGTTTTTGGCTCCCCCCTCCCAGTTTCCGGGCTCCTGGATATTTTCTTATCTTCTCATTACTTAATTTTACGATTGTCGCTGATACGGGGGGGCTGCGCGGCTCGTTGCCATGGCTACCCCGCACTTAAGTGCCTCATAAAAAGATGAAAGGCAGCAGCAGCATATTTCCCCGAGCACTTCTTCCTTCGAGGCTGCCACCGTCGCCGCAGCTTCTCTCTTTGTGCGCGCGCGCGCGCGCGCCAAGTGCGGTCAATCGCGCGGGCGGGCGGGCGGGCATGTAAAGCGACCTGAAAAATTCAGGGAGCAGCTGTGCGACGTTTGCGCGCACCTACCGGTAATATCGGCGCTTCGCCGAGCGCGCGCTGCTTTTTTCGACGACCCGCGCTGTAAACTTGTTTATGTGGGTCATATTGATTGCGCTTTACGTTAGTTTAGTGCTTAAGTATGAAATTCGTAGTTAAGATCGTAGAATAATTATGTTTCTATTAAAATTGATGGTCTGAAACTTGAATATCGCGCTGCATAATAAATATCAATTAAAATGCCATTTTAGCCGGTAAAAAGGTTAAGGACGGTGAATTATATTTATTTAAAAGTTTAGTAAGAGAGGCAACTCACCTTGTAGTTATGATCAAAGCAAGTTTTCAATAAATAATGTATAAAGTTTAAGTAACATCCTTTCAAGTCGAATATACGAATCTTCTATTTTTAATAATTAATAATTTTCTGTATCACAAAAATACTAAAAAAGCATAATAAACATTGCATAATACGCCTTTGGAAATAATTTCAAATCAGCGATGAATTATCGCTGTACCCTCGGCGCGGGACAAATTTCAAAAAATTTCCCTAAAAACCAGCTCGAACTTTCTCTCCTCCGCGGCAAACAAGACTGCCAAATTAATCTTTCTCAATAGCGGGAAAGTAGCGGCGCAAACATCTCGCTTCTTAAACCAATTTAATAATTAGAATTACAGTTTAACCCAGGGTAAACGATCCGTCGCCATAAGTCTCGTAAATCCAATAAAGCAAGACGCAAGCATCGGCGCGAAAACCGGAGCGTCGTCATCTCTCAAGCGTCCGAGTCATCCAAGCAAAAGGCATTCCGTCGAATCAATCCCACCCCCCACCCCCCTCCACCCCCTTCGGCGTCTTAACGCACCCCATCGGCAAACATCGCCCCGCGTTCAAATAAAGCTCGCCGCGACATCCGCATATCTTTCCGCTTTATTAGACGCGGCTTCCTCTCCCCCCTCCGGTCCAGGTTCGTGTCCTCGGGAGAGTTTATCTCTCGCGCTTTAAAATTAATCGGCCGCTCGAACGATTCCGAATGATTAAGCCTCGGCCCGGGGAAATGTTCCAGGCGATCGGGCGGCTCTGATCACCCCGGGCCGCCTTCGGGAAGTCTCGGCAACGCCGCCGCCGCCGCCGCCGCTCTTCCTTTATCCCGCGGTATCTATCTTCATTTTCTTAATCGCTCTCTCTCTCTCTCTCTCTCTCCGCGTCCCGGACGGAGCTGCTGCTACTGCTGCTGCTGCTGCTGCTCCTTCCCCGCCCGCCGGCGGACGGAGCAAGATGGCGACCGCTGACGAAGACATATTACCCGGCGATAATACAAGAGAGCGAGAGAGAGAGAGAGAACTTTGTAAGGAGCTCGGGAGAGGAGCCGGAGGAGGTTAACGCGCGCGGATCATTTCAATTTTCCGAGAATTTCGAGCTTCCGCTCGGGAGAGGCAGTCCACGGACGCGACGGGCAACACCCGACGAGGGTGCTTGGGCTTTTTTTGGGAGGAAGAATAGTGCGGAAAACCTGCCTGCCGTCTTTTCTTGACGAGGCAGGTTCTTGGATTCGGGGAAAGAAAATGGGGGGAATGGTGGGATTGATCGCTTTCGTGTAATGATATTGCACGGGGAGTTCGGGGATCTTGTTAGGGAGAGGTGATCAGATGAAGCTACTTTGTAAGGAGACGGGATGATAGGTGTAATGTATTACATTTAAATTAAAAGTGTTGATGTAGATTATTGGGAGAGAGTCTGACTCACGAATCGTCGATCTGATTCGATACCAAGGGCCGAATTACTTTTTATTTAATTCAAAAGCACCATGATACGTTCGGCACTGTTTTCTTTTGTCTTATTTCTTTTTATAAAAAGTAGATCTGACTTTAGATCTGAGAAAAGTCTCCTCTAAAAGTGAAATCGCGATTAATCGAATGGGAAGAATTTTAATTAAAAAGTTTAGTTTATTCAATAACAGCCGACGAAAAGTAGTTAAAAGTATATGAAGAATTATCTAAAGTAAACTCGAACTCCAAGTTTTCAACCTCCGCAAACCAGAAGCCGTTTCCCTCGATTTCAGAAAATTCTCCCAAAGCGAAAAAGTAAAAACGAAAAAGAAAAAAAGAAACTAAAAACGAAGCCCAAGTCACCTGGCAAGCGCGTTTCCCCCGATAATCACTTGGCTCCCAATTTTCTTGCTTAACGTCTCTCATAAACGTTCGCTCCGCCTCGGCGTCGTATCATCGTCCCGCGCACAATTGCCACCCTCGATCATCGTAACGCAATCGCGCCAATTAATTTCGCGCAGCAGGCAGAGGCGGCGGCGGCGGCGGCGGCGGCGGTTGCCTTCGCACATACTCTTCTCCCGTTCTCCCGGCCCGCGCGCTCTGTAGCAGCCGCAAGATAATCCTAACGCACGCACGCCGGGGGTGGGGGGGAGAGGAGGAGGCAGCAGCGAGAGTCTGCTGCCAGACGAAATGTGGGACAAACTCGCGTGCGTGCCGGAAGCGCTCGAGCGCGGACCACCTGTTCTCTCTCTCTTTCTCGCTGCGCAGCTCTCCGGGGTCTTGATTTTTTTTTTGCCTTCGTAGCTCTTTGTTGGGAGCTGCTGCCTTTTGAGGGAGGGTGTTTTCTTGGGCTGGATTGATTGCTTGACCTCCTTTTCAGGGTACTGTTGCGAGCAACGGTGAAGTGGCTTTCCTTTTTTTTTTGGCCTCGCCGGAGCTGGTCTCGGTTTCCTGGAAACAGAGGGTGATTAAAGAGAGAATTGAGATCTGTTCGAGTTGAGCTCGAAAGAGTGGCTTTGAGAACATTTTAAATTTCGTTACCAGTTGTTTACTCAGAAATTGGAGTTACTTTAAAAAGACATTGTTGCAGATAATTAAACATTGAATGAAAGCCGTTTTAAGGTATCATTGAAGAAATTTTCTTTTGAGTAACAGTTTTAAAAGGTATTAATAAGTAGATTTAAGATACTTAACAGATGTTTTATTAAATTAAGGACATAAATCTTACGGTCTATTTAAATCGAATTTCGTACATTTCTAAGGAAAGGCATTTTCCATGTTGGCTAATTTAAGCCTTACTGAGACGTAGTCATCATTTAACGGTTCTCTGTGAAAATTAATTTCAAGTAATGTTAATACAATTTTAAGTGTTGCGAAGTAATGAATTCTCTCTACAAAATGGAAACGAAACGAAAAGGCTTTCAGCAGCATGAAAACGGTATTACGTACGCCTTACGCAATCAGGAAAATTTTTTTAATTAATATCGCCGAACTCTTTCCAACTTTAATCAACCCCCCGTCTGCGCGCGTAATAAGCGAAAAAACCAAAAACAATATTCCGCGCCGACTAAAATCCAGCGCCGCGGCCGAAATGAAAAAACTTTCCCTCCACATCCTTCTTGCGTTTTTGCAAAGTTCCGTAGCGCCGCGGCCGCCTCTATAGCCGGGCACTCTCTCTCTCTCTCTCTCTCGGCTGTACGTCCCGATAAAATACCCAAGGGTTGTGTAATTTTCTCGTGCAAAATGTATGGCGCCCAACCCGCTCGCTAACGGCGCGATCGGGGCCGCTTGCGCTCCTCACGAAGTTACTCGACGATGAAGTAGAAAGAGAAAGAGAGAGAGAGAGAGAGAGAAAGAGAGAGGGAGCTCGCCGACGGGGGGTGGCGAGGGGTCGAGGCAGAGAAAGCCGAGAAAACGAGTTCTTCACGGCCTCGAAAGTCTGCTTCCCGGAGCTCTTTCCTCCGCCTTTCGCCCCTCGCTAACTTTCCTCCACCTCCACCTCCTCCTTCTTCTTCTTCTTCTTCTTCTTCTTCTTCTTCTTCTCGCTCGAGCGGCGGTGGCAGCGGCGGCAACGGCGGCGCCCCTACCCACGCCGCTGGGCGAGAAAGGGTGACGCTTACCGTTGGGCGCCAGAGGAGAGAGAGAGAGAGAGAGAGAGAGCGCCTGCTTTTCCTTAGCTGCCGCCGGGGGGGCGGCCATTTTCCCGAGTTCTTAATATTTTCATGATGGCGGCCGGCGTCGGCAGCGCCCCTTTCTCGCCCGGCTCCTTGCCGCGGCGCGCGGTGGGGGTGAGGGTGTAACGGTCTCTCTTTTCTCGCTGGCGCCCGAGCCTCTCTGTGTCCCGGGGTCGGAGGAGGTGGGTGGGGAAGAAATTAGAAAAGGGGAGATTTAAATATCAAGCCCCGAGGGGCGGACCGCTCTCCCGCATTACCACCCTTACGTGCGGCCCCCCCGCCTCTCCCCCCGTCACCCTTCCACCACCCCCCCGTCGCCCCCGAGGAAAGGGGGTATACGGAGAGCGGTGTGGCTCCTGGGCCGCGGCGCCGGCAACGCGCGCGCGAATGTGTCTGAGGGAGTATAAAATGCTCACGAACACGTAGACGTGCCGGGGCGGCCAGCGGCAACGCCGGCACCGACGTCTTTTCTATATACGACGAGCTACGATGATACGACGAGCCGAGAGCGCTAACGTATATCGATCCTCTTCTTCTTCTCGCAAACGCTGCTCGACGCTCGGAGCGGTCGGACGAAGAAGCTGGTGGGAATTTTTTTTTTTTTTCATTCCTCTTTCCCAGTTCAGGGTTGATGCGCTACTTTTACTGGCGGAATTTCTTTTCTCGTCTTTTAAGACTTCCGGATTTTTCAGAGAGAATGTTTCATCATTCATTCGTGTTTTCGTGAGTTGATCTACCTTCGTTTTTAACTCATATTTCCAATTTTCTGACAGAATACAATAATTTTTTTTATCCGAAACAATCGATATCTACAAAGAACAATTGTTTGTTACTACTTGGATTTATTTCTTTTTGAGTTATTTGATCTTGCAGAGTCTTACGTTAAAACAATTCGTGAGAGTAATCATTCATTCTACAGAAATTAATCATCCACAAGAGTCCAAATTAAGTTTGCTTGAAAACGACTTTTCATTGGGCTGTCGGCCATCAGTCATATTTTTGCTGAATCAACATAGATTAATTAACTGTTAAGATATTCCAGTAAATACACAAAGAAATACACCAAAGCATTTTTTTCGCTTAAATAACTTGTTTTTGAGAACAACAAAAGAGGTTCTGTAAAATGTACCCTATCTGCCACAATTCCATCAAAAAAATCCATCCATCTCCCTTACCGGTCAGCAGTTCTTCAGCTGACCGCCTCGCCTACTCTTGCTTCTCGCCTCCCTGTCTCATCTCGCGAAAGACAGAGATAGAGAGAGAGAGAGAGAGAGAGAGAGAGAAAGCTTGCGGCCTCGCGCCGAGCTTGGCACGCGCTTACTCCGATCTACGCGTACGCGGAAGCGCGCGCAGCTTGGCACGTGTGTGGGATGCCTCTGCGTGCCGCGTCTGCTTTGTTTGACTACGGCAACCTGTTCGTTGTCCTCCGCAAGCTACGTGAGCGCTCGCGCGATCTCGTTTTTTGCCCGCTTGCCCAGAGGGACACGTTCGCAGGAGAGGGGGTGAGTATTGAGTTATATTCGCTGGAGTAGTTTTAATACTCCCGCATTTTAATCTGAATTTCGAGCTTTGCTCATCAAAGATTCATAGATTTATTTCACTTTGGTTCACGATACGGTTATCACGCGCAACATCTTAAATCTTCCGCGCGCCGAATTTCAACCTCCGCAGCTCGAAAGCCGATCACTCCCGCCGGCAGGGATTTTTCATCCGCCTCCCGCCTGCTCACCGACCCCCGCATCAAAATGATCCCCGGTTCCCTTTGTCCCGGCGAATATATCCAGCGGCGTCTCATCTTCGCGGCGTATCGCCTTTCTTCCCCGTAGCGGATCTCTCTCTCTCTCTCGGGAGGGTTCGCCGGGAGTTTTCCCGTTCTTTCCCGCCTCGCGTTCAGCCATTTACTTCGTTAGCTGCTCCTTGTTTTCGCGGACCAGAGGAGGAGGAGGGGAGAGACGCCCGGGAATTTGCATGACAGATCCGTGGAATTTCTCAGGGCCCTTTTTTCACCGGCCTCCCCCCCGGAGGGAGCCGAGCTTGATAATTGTAAGACGACGCAGGGCGGCGAGAGAGCGGAACACCGGCTCCGTTGTCGAGCTTACGGATGAATGCCTTCGTATTCGTTATAGCTTCGATGTTTCTTGCGTCTTAAGGATTTACTTTGAACGGGGTGCCGTTTAAAGATCCTTTTATCTGCTTTGTTTCGCAAAAAAATGCGTCTATGGCTTTGTTTAATGCTCGCGGATTAACACATATGGCGCAGTGTTGCTTTTCCAAAAGCTGCTTGTATTGCACGAGTTTTTCTTGAAAAACTTGCATTGCTTCCATTATGCAAGAAATAAAGGATATTTTTTTTGACAAAAGTGATTGTTAGCTTTTATTTGAAATTTTGTATTGCTGATAAATAAGAGTAAAGTTTCGCGAACTACCTAACTTTTTTAATGCAATGTTTAAATTTTGATTTTCAAGATTTGTCTTTAAAAATGATACAACCGGTATAACCGTTTCTTTTTTAAAAACGCTCATTAAACTACACCTGTAACGTTCCTAATTCCGCGGAACTCCCCTAATTACATTAAAATGATAACAGTCTCAATAAGGAAAGTTCGTGAAAAGCACTCAGTCCTTCGAAAACTTTTCCTTCGAATATTTTATTTTAACGAGACAAAACACAATTAAATTCCCAGGCAGCGCGAGTCTTACATAACGATAAGGGGCCTTCGTCAGCAGCGACGGCGGCAACGGCGGCGGCGGCACAGCGTGGCACTCCGCCGGCAGACGCATAAATAAGAGAAAAAGGCGGAGGGAGCTGCTCTCCCGCGTCGGAGGGAAGAAGGTGGGAGCGGTGAAAAAGGAGTCCGCCTCGCAGCTCGTCTTTCATAAAGATAAGAAAAGGCGGACGAGCGGAGGGAGCTTCGAAAGGCTCTCTCTCTCTCTCTCTCTCTCTGCAGGCTCGGGGGTAAAATTTTGCGCGGGTAACAACAAAGTGCCCGCCTCTCCCTCTACCCTATATTTTCCGTATCTGAAATAAGTGTGCGCGGGGCGCTCGCTGTGTGTTCCGCCCCTTCTTTAATTACGTTCGAGCCCCTTCCCTCCTCGCCTTTCCTACTCCTCCGCTCGCCTTCTCTCTCTCTCTCTCTCTTCCGAGAAAGAGCCGTTCGTTTCATCTATTCATCCTCCGGCTGGCGCTCGGCTGCTCTCTCGCTCTTCTGTTTTTAGAGAAGAAAATTTTAATTGGAATTCAGAGACGCTGCCGCGCGCAAGCGGGCGTAGCTCGAGCGCGGCTCTCTCTCTCTCTCTCTCCCTCTCTCTCTCCCTCTTCTTCTTCTTCTTATTCCAGAGTGGCGGCGCTGCTTCTTCTCCCGTTCTTGCCGGCCTTTTCTCTACCCGAGCTTTTCCACGGCTTTATGCGCTTGTATATATATATAAGACTGTCTTTTCATTCCTGCCCGGGAGGGACGAGGAGTGGGAGGGGAGAAGCGTTGCGAGGAACCAATAATCCAATTGTCCTCGACTTTGCTTGTTTTCTCTCGCCCTTTCTCCGTATTGGTGTAGACACCCCGGCGAGAGCGAGCGGTCCGTGTTATCGCGCTGCGAGAGCGCCAAGCTACCTGAGAGAGAGAGAGAGAGAGAGAGAGACGTCGAGCAAGAGCGGGGCGTTATTGAATTTTTGAGAAAATGCGAGAGGGCGCTAAATTGAATTCGAGCCAAAATTTTGTCTCGTGGAAAAACACTTTCGGCGATGGGCTTAGGAGACGTCTTGGATAGGAGGGGATTCTGTAGTTTGCAGATGATAAAGCTTTTTTGAGGAGAGTTTATCGAAAGTTGATTTTATTAAGAAAAGTAATACTACAATTACAGAAGAGTAGAAAACAATTCATTTTATATTTAAAGTACACTAAATTGTCAATAATGTAAGACTATACAGTAATAGAACTGCATTAAAGCCGACTATTAGTACATTTATTTTTCCAACGAAAGATTTAATACAACTTTAGTTTATATGAAAATATCTATAGTCAACTATTCTTTAAAATATAAAAACAGAATCTTAGGAACGTAAAATAGATTTTTGTTTCTTTTCCCAACTAAGAACACACAAGGATGACTAGTAGAAGAAGTTTAAAGATAAACAAGTTACTTGAATTTCCCTCCCAGTAGTGAGCTAAACCTTTAATCAGCCATCGCAGCTTTTACATTTTAGCGTTCGGCATTTCTTTTTCTAGGACTCGGTCCGCGAGGTATAATTTAAATGCCTCATTCAAGACAGTTGTTATCGATTTAGCAATTAGACCGAGGATAATTAGGTACACTTGGCTGCTCCTCCTCTGACGTTTCTTCGTGCCCCTAATCTTTTGCATTCATCAAGTTTTAATTTGAATTCTGATTACGGGCGACCGGCAAAAGAATCAAACTTAATTGCCGTGCCGGCTCGCGGAGATTGCCGTTATATGAACAACAACTCCATGCAAAACAGTCGTTTGTTAACTTTCTCACGCCGAAAGCCGCCGGGATAAACCTTAGATAACCGACCGTAGAAATTTCAGCTCCCCCGAGCGAGAGCGCTCGGCGATTTTATCAAAACTAAAAAAGAACTTCCTAATTAAGTTCTCGGCGGCGAGTCGCTCTCGACAAAATGGCCGCGCCGCCGCCGCTGCTGCCCATCTCGCGAACAACCCTTACGTAAGGAGTGCAGCTGATTCGCGGATCGAAGTCCCCGGCGGTCGTCGAGCGGCAAACAAAAAGGTTAATTGTCCCCCCGTCGGGAGGAAAAAGACGATTCGATCGGAAACGGAGGAGGAGAAAGGATCGAGGAGAGCGACAGACGACGAAGCCGCTCAATTTGAGTTCGCCTGAAACAGTTTGCGTCTGCGGTCCGTTGAAATTAATTCGACTGCAGCGCGTGTCAACCCGACTGTCTTGCGCACGAGTCCCGCTCGGGGGCCCCGTTTGATGTCTATTCCGCTTCTTTATTCCGCGAGGGCCGATCGAGTGGACGGGGTTTTCTTGTGCTTCGATTCGCCGAAGGCGGTTCGAAAAAATAGTCGCTTTTTTCTGCAACTATATTGATATTACCGCGTTATTTATATTGAATATTAAACGAAAATCTATTATTTCTGAAAATAATTTATCGCAAAACTGAATATTACGAGATATATATCAGTATATATCGATTGAAAAGGTATGAAAATAGGATTTGATCGTCGCTGAATAGAGCTGCACCTTAAGACACTTAATGAAATTCATATGAATGAAGGGGTGGCGCGCGAGCAAAGACATGACTGAAACCGTCTCCATTCAATCCAGCCTCGACACTCGGCTCTCTATCGGCGATAAAATTTTTGCGCCTCCCAAGTCAGCGGAGCGTACCTCATATCTCTCTCTCTCTCTCTCTCAGCAGAAAAGGCTCTTCCCTCTTCCCTCCATTCAATTCCGTCGCGCGCGCGCTCGTATATATACATTCATCCGATATTCCCGAAGAGGATAGACGCCCGAGCCTGCCGGGAGACGTTTCTGGCACGGAGCCCGAGTTTGCTCTTCGTCGTAAAGTGCACGAGTTACGGAAAACCGGTCAGAAGAAGAAAGTAAGCGCGGAGCTCGCGGCGGAGAGGCCTTTTCCAAAGGTCGTCAACGCCGGGGTTCTTTCCTCCCCCTCCCTCCCTCCCTACCTCTCCCTCGGCGACGGGGGAGAGCAGGGAGAGAAATAAAGATGGCGCGTCGCCTCCGGCCTGGAGATCCTCCTCCCCTTTCACACTTTCTTATACTTTCGAGACTCGGCAGGCGGGAGCTGAGAGAGGAGCAGAGATTTTCTTCTCTCTCTCTCCCTCTCGGTCTTTCTCGCCCTGAGCGAGCAGAGAAGTTTCCCGGCGACATGCGCACTGAGAGGTAGTGCCGAGTGCCGCCGGGCAAGTTGAGGAACAGTCGTTTTCTCCAGACTTTTATTGCCGCCCGTATTTTTGTCTTGATTATTAATGAAGATTTATGCCCCGCTGTTCCTCGGCTTAACGCGCGAAACTCGCGAAGAATCTCGACGAAATAAAACTTTTTAGTTCCTTGATAAATTTTCTCGGATAAAGTTGCGTAAAGAACAATTTAAAAAAGTACGATTATAAATCTAAAATATATTTCCTCGAGA
This sequence comes from Ormyrus labotus, assembly GCA_035582975.1. Lineage (NCBI taxonomy): Eukaryota > Metazoa > Arthropoda > Insecta > Hymenoptera > Ormyridae > Ormyrus > Ormyrus labotus. The sequence goes on along the minus strand of JAWWEO010000045.1, from coordinate 26,195,843 downwards.
GCAGAGACTCGATAATACGAACGTAATATTCGTCGACTATTTCCGATGATAAACGCGGAGATATTCTTTGCCGAGCAGCCATCTTCAAAGTTTATAATCCCCATGATACAGCCAGCCCTTAATAACGCGCCTTTTTACACCCCGTCATAAACAGCGCCGTAAACCGCAAAAGAAGCCTCGGAAGAAAGGCACGGAAAATGCAGCCGCGGCGCGCAGTTGAATCCCAGGCCCGTTCGTCTTCCCTCCTCCCCCGCCCCCTCCATAAAGATAAGAAAGACGCCGTCGTTGAGGCGGAAGCGTCTCCTCCTCCCTCCCGAAGAAGTGCGAAGAAGAAGAGGAGCGCCGCCGCCGCCGCCGCCGCCGCCGCGGCAGAGAGACTGCGTCCACCCGCTTTGTCCGAGGGAAGGGGGCGGCGGCGGCGGCGGCGGCCTCCTCTCTCTGAATCAATAAGAACTGCGTTCGCCTCTCCTCCGAGTCCGCGCCCGGCCTACACCCACCCACCAGCAGCACCTCGCACCTTCTTGCCGGAGGAGCCCGGAGTCGCGAGCGCCGCGCGACGCTTGTCCCCTCTGTGTCTTTGCTCCGCCGCCGCCGCCGCGGACGATTTTCTCGAGCTCTCCGAGAGCTCTCGCTCCCCCGGCGATTGATTTTGATGCGAGCCTTTGGGGGGGAGGACGGTGGAAGGGAAGGTTAATGATTTCGCGGGGTTTGGATGGAGGGTTTATACGCTGCATAAATTATTTTTTTAGTCGGGCTCTAGTTAAGTAATGGCTAGAACTGGAGAGGGTTGATTATTTTAAATAATGCGTTTATATACAGCTTTTTCAGAGAAGATTACGTTTTTTCAGTGAAGGTGTCATTTTTGGTTCTGCAGTTTCAAAAATTCTAGTTTAGGTTTTAAGTCGGGACATGAATATATAGCTGCGCGCTTTTGGATTGACGTCAGAGCGTGTTTGTAAACTGTAAGAAAAATTCGATTAAACTCAAATGTATTTTTTCACGAGAAGCTTTACTAAATACTCGAATAATTTAAGACGTAAAATTCATTACATCTAACTTGTTTGTTACATAATTTTCGAAGAAAAGAAAATAAATTATTCGAAAGGACTTCTAAGAAGAGCACTTAATTGTAAAAGTTATTTACTATTCCAAAAGTTCTGAATAAAAGATTGACTCGACAAAAGGAAACGGTTTTACGAGTCGTAATAAAATTTAGCTCGTTCGTTTTACTTCAAAGCCGAGAGTCAGAGTTTAAGGCGAAAATTATAAACTTATTTAATGAGTGGCCTATAACTAAGGCATAAACTGTTAATATTTCAATAACAATTATTAAACTTTACCATTTAAGTTTTATATTTGTTTCGCGAAAGTGCGATTACTTGCAAACTAGTTTTCGCGGAAAATGCCAAATTCTAATGAATATAAGATTCGAAAGCTCCCCGTCGCACCATACGAAACTTCCTAATGGAATTCTGTATTACTTACATTTTTTTTTTCGTCTCCCCGCGAGAGAAACAGACAAGGCGCGCGGAACTTCTCTGAAAACTTTCCGAAAAAAAAAACTGCCTTAAGAAACAGAGAAAAGGAAGAGAACTCGGGTGCTCGGGAGAGGAACGTAATTTTCATAATAATTTATGGATAGAGCAGATGTATTGAATTAATTTAATTTACTTTTATTATTTGTTTGAATGTCTATATACTTGTGGAAAATTTTTAATTTCTTCATTTTACTTTAAAAAAAAACCTTTACGTAATACATTTTACTCAATTTATGCTAAATTTTGCCGTACGTCAAGAGCAAAGAATATAGAAAGTTCATAAAATGAAATTAAAGCGTCTGCCAAAAAAATCATTCACTTTTCCACTTAACGTTCACTTTCCATCTTCGTCAAGTAGAACAACCTTCGCTGCCGTCAGCCATCGTCATTCTTCTCCCTCATCCTCGGCAAAAACGAGCCAATATTTTTAGAATCCCTTGTAAATCCTTAACCAACCTTGCAGTCAAAAAGTCTCAATCAAAATTACCGACCTGAATACCCCCCTACCCCCCCTCCTCCGCTCACTCGTTCATTCAGACTTTCAATTAGAGCGGAGTCTCGCAAAAATCTAATTTCCACTGGCCTTGAAGAACGGCGAGCGACGAATATCCGCAATCGGATTACGGTAGTCGCGCTCGTCGCGGGGTATATATAGCTCGCGCTTCGATTGGCGCGTTATGTGTATGAGTGCGCGGCTGGCTTCAATCTTTCATGGAGGTCGGATAATCGCCGGCCCGAGAAGGCGAGGCGGAAGGCGGGACGCATACAGTTTTAATGCCGAGACACTCGCGAAGGAGGTAAAAAGACCGGAGTCTCGATAGGGTTCGATTATCCGACGATTCTTCGATTTCGTATAAGAGGGGAGAGGCCTTCAATATTTCAGAGGGACTGCTTTGGTAGCGAAAGGCATAGTAATTGGTTTACAAGATTTAGAGTTTAATAACGCGACATTTTCAAAAGAACCTTAAACCCAGTGCAACTCACAAAAGTATCTGTAAAAAATTCTTAAAAAAAACGTCCCATCCCACCTTCAATTCGCCTCCCCACCCTGAAATTGAAGAAATCAGCCTCCGTCGAAAAACTCATCCCTGCCGTTCCACGTTCTCGGCGTGCGACAGCGAGAGAGAGAGAGAGAGCGAGCGCGCATAATAATCCCGGCGCAAACGAGGCGGCGCGCTAAAGTAAACAGCGGGACGCGCGAGAGCTGCGACCGCGTGCTCGAATTCGCGGCCGCCCGCGAGAGACAAGCTGTGCGCGCCGCGTTATACTCTCCGCCGGCGTTAACGCCGCCGCCCCCGCCCCCCCGAGTGACGCGCCGCGGCGGCCCACATACGCGCCCGCACAAAGCCCGAGCCCGGAGCTCGTGTGTATACCGCGAGGCTCGGGAGCTTCCGCTTTAAGGGGGAGGCCGAGGGAGAGAGGATCGCTGTACCTGGGAGGCGGAGGAGAGGAATTCGCAGACTTCGGAAGAGCGCGAAGGAGTTTGTCGGGTGGGATCGGTTGATTTTTTTGGGTTTTGGAATGTCGACGGTAATTGTTTTGGATTTTTATTGGTGAATTTTTTTACTGCTTTAGAATTTTAATTATTTTTGGAAGTTTTTTTAATGAAAGTTTATTTGAAAGATCTGCACCACAGGTAAAATTTTTTATTAAAAGTTACCTTGAAAATGATGGTAAACTCGGGGCAAGAATGTCGTATTTGAATTTTTAATCGTATTTTATAATTTTTAATTGACCCTAGATTACCGTGGTTTTCATTATAATTTTTGATGGAAACATTTTTTTACACTATTAATCGTTCTTTCCATAATCTCTACATTACACAAAAATGCAAAATTTTAGTAACTTATTTATAGAAAGCCACAAATCCCACGCGAGCCGACACCTCCAAAAAAGCGAAGCCCCTAAAACAGAAACTAACCGCGCAGTTTATTCCGCTACTTACCTCCATCCCAAACAACAAACGCCTAAAAAAGGAAGTAAACAGCGCGGAGGGAAGAGAAAAAGACTACAAGACCGCTAAAGCACCGCCTAAGTCTCCCTTAAAACAAGTCGGCAGCACACTATGCGCAAAGCCCGCCACCCTTAATGCAAAAAGAGCGGCGCGGATGCGAGAGCCGCGCGCCTTTTCTATTTTCCAATTTTCCGCTCGTTTTCCCACAACGGCCGCTAGACCCGAGACGACCGAAAAAAGGAGGATCGCAAGCGACCCCCCGGCCCCATTATACACACAATAAAGCTGTCCGGTACTTCCGAGCACGGGTTTAATTGATACTTTAACAAGTTTAAGCTCTTTTAACCTGCTTTTTTTTTAAGATTTACGGTGTGCTCGTGTTGTGGACAGATCGTTTGTAGGTAAAAATAGTTTTTTTTTTTAATTATCACGAGTGTTTTGAAAATTGGAAATTCTTGGAAATTCTTATTTTACGTGCATCGACGTTGAAGTAATTTAAAAAAATAATGAACAAGACCTCAAAATAAAAAAAAAAAAAAAATGAATCAATATCCAAAAAAAATATTATCTCAATACCAAAGTGCTCGAAACCTGTTATCCTCTAATTTAAGCTCCGACATAGTCGGGCATGAATACCATTAAGATTAAATCACGTATCACGTACACAGGAAAACCTCCAGAGTCCGTCTCATTGTCCTCTCGCCCCCTGCCGAAGAAGAAAAGCATCCATCACACACTCTGCCTGACCAACCGCCTCGACAAAATCATATCCATCGCTCCATGCGAAAAGCCTTACTTTAGCGACCATTGCCCAACAAAGCCCGCTCCGACCAAGAACTGCAAGTGCGGGCGTTATAGAGAGAGAGAGAGAGAGAGACGGGGCGAGGCCGAAAGAAGCGCAGAAAGGGGCGTCGGCGATGGCGAGGCGCGCGAAGGGAGGGGGGGGGGCACCCAGGAAAGAGTGGGCCGCTGCGGGTCTCCGCATTAAAACGAGAGGCAAATTCGTAGTCGCGCGGGGGCGGCCAAAGTTTTAAATGATTTTCGCCGAAGTTGCCTCGCGAGTTGGTTTATTAGGAAAAGTCAATTTGCCCAGAGAGCCGGGAGAGAAAGAGAGGGAAGACGCCGAAAGGATAGAAAGAGAAAGACGGATCGAGCGGAAATTAGGGGCGAGGAGGTTGAGTGAGTAACGCTCTCCTGCTTTTCTCCTACCTCTCTCTCTCTCTCTCTGTGTCTCTCGTTCGAGCGCTCTGGAAAAGTCCGAGAAAATTACAACGTTGCACTTCCATTCGCCGTCTCTTTCCCTTCGGCTGCGTTTTCTAGCCGCGCGCAGGAGAGAGAGAGACTTTGTCTGGCCGCGGCCGCGAATATTGATATTGGAAAGACGAGAGGAGAGAGACTCTCGAACGAACGTCGGCGTTGGAGAAAAATGGCGGGGCTTTCCGGGGCCGCGAGCAGAATTGGATCGTTAAAAATTCAGAATGGCTTTCTGGGACTTTCGTGCTTTAGTTTTATCAAACTTTGCAGACCGCTTTAAAAATTCAGGCTTTTTCTCAAAATTTACGGCCGCGCCGTTAATAAAGAAGCTCGATAAAGCGAGCGAGGTTGGAATTTTAATGCACGGAGTTAAAAAAAAGGGAATTTTCGAAAGTGTTTGTTCTGAGGAACCTTTTTCACTTGTCTGCGCAGCTTCTGTTTGCTCGACTTTACCAATCGGTTGATGCAAAAACGCTCGAACGTTATGTACGTTAAATTCGGAAAAAAATTGCGTTCATCTCGAAAGAAAGAAAAGTAGGAAGTTCATAAATGAAGTTAATTATTGGCAATAAAGAGACGAAATTTCGATTCTATATTCTCTCGCGTGCATTAAATTTAATTACTTTAACTTTATTCGACATCGTAATTTGAAAGTGAACGAGCGCCATTAACGTAACTTTGATATTTTGCTATTATTAAAATGAAATTCTTCCTAGTCTTAAGAAATTCCTAATGTTCCTAAAAGTGTAATAAATCTTAGATCGTCTCTCTTTTCGAATATAAAAGTTAAAATTAATTTCGAATATATTATCAGAATCGCTCCTCTAATTGTTCTTGACCGAATTTCTTCCCTCTTAATTACTTCTAGCTGCAAACTTAATAAAATTTCCATATATTTCAGAGATCTGCAGTCGAAGCTAATTCATATTCCAAGAGAAATTTATAAACGTTATCCAATTGCCAGCAAAAGATACCTCTCGATTCGACTACTTTGCCCTTGAAAAATACACCGCCTCGACCAACAATTCACCGCCAACATATCAGCTTCTTAAAAAAAATCGGAATTTTACCTCCGAAGCCATATTAAACCCGAGCTCGATCCACAAACGAACCTCGCGGCTCTCTCCTTATTAGCACTCGGCTCGGGCTACCATACACTAAGTCGTCGCGCTTAATTTTTGCCCCGCGCGACGCCATAAAATTCGTCCGCGGCGGAGAGAGCAACGGCGGCCGGCTGGCCTCGCGCAGCAACTAACGCTTGTTATTTCTTGTTTATGATGCAGTCGCGAGGGCAGGGATTCCGTTACTATTTATTTCATGGCTCGCCGTCCTCGCCAGGGGGCTGACGCCGCGCGCCGTTCGTTTGCGCTCTGCTTACCCCCGCCGAGAAGAGAGAGAGAGAGAGAGAGCTGAGAGATGGCGGAGTAGTATTCGAGGCGAGGATTATTAAAATAAAAGAAAAAAAAGGGAGACCGAGCGGTGAATGTGGATTTCGGAGGCTGAGACGGTTTTTGTAAGGTTTGACGGGGGTTGGGTTACTTGTGATATTTGAAAGAGTTGCTTGTTAATGATTTTTTTCGGGAATTTAAACTTTCTTTTGAGATTCTGAATTAAGTCGATGGCAATAATCTTTTAGAGTTCAAATAACTTGATTATATGAATGGAATTTTAAACTTTTCAGATATGAAGTAAACGCTTTTTTCAGTAGTTGAGTAGTTATTAAAATAAATAATACAGTGCTAATTTCAAAATTTTATTATATGTACATTTCAATGGACATTGAGTTCGAAAGAGTAAATTTACGAATTTTAAAATGTTTTAATGTACGAGAATTTTCAACTATTCAAAAAAACTGGAGTCTTTTTTTAAAAAATTCCACTTTTACATAGTTTATTAGTTTGGAATACTGTAACGATGCGCACAGTATATTTTTAATGAAATATATCTTTATATTAAAGTAACAAAATTATATTTTCGAACCCAGAAGTTCTTCCAAATTTTTAACGAACCCACAGAATTTCATGAAATATGCTGGCCCTAAATAAAAAATTCCGTCAGTTCCGCCGGCGAAACGAAAGTAAAATTTAACTGCGGAAACTCCCCGGTAACGAACGAAACCCATTACAAAGCTGAAAAACCTCCAAAAACTCGGGGGAAAATTTCGCAGTCGGAAGCGCGTCGAGGCTCCGTCCGAACTCCGGCAAAAAAGGCTCCATCATCCGCGCCGGCAACTTTACTCAAAAATCCATCCTTCCTCCTCGCCGGCAAAAAACGAGGCCGAAGAAGCTGCAGCCGAGGCCCCGGACTCGAAAAATTAATTATATCTCGAAAGTTTGAATCGAGTTGGGCGCGCCGTTTGTTTTTGCCGGCGTCGTCGTCGTCGGAACTTCGAGAGTGAGAGAGAGAGAGAGAGAGAGAGGCGACTCGCGGTGAAAATTTTAAACGAAAGTTTACTAATGAAGGCGACGGGCGCCGAGTTTCGCGAGCCGGAAAATCGCTCGACGAGGAACTTTCGGCCTTTTTGAGCCACTTTTAACCCTCGCCGACGACGGCGCCTTCGGATAATAGAAGGAGAGGCGTCGCCGGACGACTCTTTTTACTCCCCCCTCCGGGGAGGGGGGGAGAGAGGCCAAGGCTGAGAAAGTTGATAAGCTCGCCACGAGGAGACGAGAGCTGCTTTGAAAGGAGGAGCTTCTTTTGGCGAGCCGCTGGACGGAGAGGCGCGATTGATGGCATTCCTTTGTCCGCGGATTTGCGCTCGAGAGAGCCCTCTGAAGGGTTGCCTCTTGTAACGCCAGTTGTCCACACTTTGGACTTTCGGATGGTCTTGCGCAAATGTGGGGCTTCTTTTGAAGTATTTATCGTCATTTTTTTTTTTTTTTTCATTTACCGATGTTTCTTCCCTTTCATTTTTTTAGTACGAGGGATTTTATTTTTATTTATTTTTGGATCAGATTAGAATAAATAAAAATTATATTATTCTACAGAGATTGATTGCAACGGATTTTATTTCAATTAATGTCGATAGAGTAAAAAAAATTGATAATATTCTTTAATGTTTTGACTGCCAATGGATTTGATGCTTTTATAAATAAGAAGATAAAATAAGATTTCTTCTTTTTTGATCTGCAAAGGCTTTTACATCCTTTCTTTAATTATCCAAAAATATATATTTCATTATTCTCAGAATAAACTATAATAATAATTAGTGATTTTAAATCACGCTACTTTAGATTCCTAGAAGGTACTCCAACCTTTCATATTATATCATATAATAAAAATTGACGCACTCTTTATTCCAAGCTCCTCGAATACAGTAAATATTACGCCTAATCAGAAGACGAGTGCCCGAAACAAAGGGTCAAAAATTCCCTTAACCGAGAAAAAGGAGAGCGAAAACGGGAAGCCCGAGATAAACTCGTGACATCCCGAAGGGCGGACGCGCGACAATACGCTCTTCCCTTATCAAATTTCGGCGAGAGCGAAAAAGCGGGGCTCCCAAAAATTATTCGGTAAACACCGCTCTCTCTCTCTCTCTCTCTCTCTCTCCTCTGATTGCCGGGCGAGTCGTCCCCCCCCGGTCGCAAACGAGTAAGGAGCTCCTTCGTCGAGAAAGATTGTTTCGCCGGGCGCTCGGGGGCGAGAGACCCCTCCATTTTGCCCAGCCATCTTTCCGCGGCGCGGCGTTTTGTTTGTCCCCTCCCTCGCTCGCTCTCTCTCTCTCTCTCTTCAACCCTCGAGCGCGCGCAAAAGTATAAGGGCTTAAAAATCCCCTTACCGCACACCCGCGCCGAAGAAGAGGGATCGGACGGACTGGAATACACTCGGCGAAATTTAAATAAAAAGTTCTCGAGGTGCCGAGGGTCTCGTGGCTCCGGATGGCGACGGATACTTTTGGCGAGATTTCGACTTCGAGGGACTTGGGGATGGATCGCCTTTGCGTCTGGACTTCGATCGATGGAAGTTTAGAGGGTCGGCGTTAGAAAAGCGTAAGCAGAGGAGAGTATTATTGTTTAGATGTGAATACGTGTAAGGCTCTGATTTCAGAAAAGCTGAATGTGTCTCACCTTGAAAAGAAAATGAAGATTGCGCAATCCAGTTATGAGTCTGAGCATTTATTCGAATTGAATATGCTTTGTTCCTCTTAAGTCTTTCATGATGAATAATACTTTCCTTTTAAGTGAAAATAAACTTTCTTAGCATTGAATATTCAGACATTCTCCGAAGGCAAGGCGATTCTTTTATCATAATAAACATAGAAGCCAACGCAACGACACAAAAGACCGAACGATATTCGCGCTATAACCGTCGAAAAACTCTGAAATCAACATATATATTCCAAAGGCAGTAAATCCAGCCATCGCCCGAATTTTTGTCGAAATTAAACATGCAGCAGCCATTATTCAAGACGGCTCACCCCCGGGTCCTTATAGCCATCGCCTTAAAATAATTACCGCCCGGCTCTTCCATCCTCTCAAAATTCAGCCATTCCGCGCGGCTCCACTTTCTCTCTCTCCGTCCCCCCCGCGAATTAGGGAGAGCTGCGCCGTAGACGGAGAAAGAAGCCTCTATATCTTTCTCCGGCCCGGAGAAAAGGGTTCGGTCCCCCAAAAATCATTAAAACCTGCCTCCCTCTCTCGAGAGCGGAGAGAGACAGAGAGAAAGAATAGGGGGGGAGGCCCCGAGGGCGAGTAAGAAGAAGACGCAGCCTCCCGCAATCGAAGAGCCGACTGACGAACTCCACTTCCCGAGACTGGAGGAGATGTATATAATCCAGGCGCGCCGAGTTATATGAATTAATTCATGAATTCGTAACGGAGACGCGCGGATTACCGACGCGCTCTTGCAAAAATAATGCGCTTATACACGCGCCCGAGGAGCCGCTGTGGATTCCGAGAGAGGCCGAGGAAAAATTCGCCGCGCCGCCGAATGAGTCGCCGGTCGTGGGAGAGAGAGAGAGAGAGAGAGAGAGAGAGAGATGTTTTTAAAATGGTTTCCGTGCCGGTTAAGAAAGGAAATGTACGGTTTGACGAATAAAAAGTTCACGGTAATTCTTTCGACTTGTAAAGCTGTAGAATTTTTATTACAATAGTAGAATTTTCATTCGTATTTCAAGTTGAAAATTAATTTTTCAATTCAGTTATTAAGTGAAACTAGTTCGTTTACATGTTTTAAAGGCTAGATATTTTAAATTTGATTAGAAACAAAATGACATTCCTCTAAAAAATGAAGATTCCAAGTTTTAGTAAAATAAAATTTATTTTTTACAGATCTATTGTTTCTACGTGTGGAAATTTGTTATAAAATTTAAAAAGTATACCGCAACTTTCCTTTTTAACTCGATCCCTTAAGAACAATTTCATTACTGATCCTATTCTCTCACTACGTACATTAAAGGTGGGAGTGTTTCAAATTATATATGATTCCTCCGCCGCGGCGATAAATAACCATAACTACAAGAAAACCCACTCGTTCCCTTCGAAGGCGGCAATAATCAAAACTAAAACACAGCCGTAAATAACAATATAAAACTTTCGCCCCTCCACTATTCAATAAAACCGCGTCCCTCTCCACCCTCGCCACCGCGCCATTTTACTTGCAAGGAAGCTCTCCGGCACTCTTAGGGTTCCCCCCCGGCTGTACATCAGGAGCTCTCCGGTCATTTCGCCGCAGAAAATCACCAGTTTTCCCCGCGCTCTCTCTCTCTCTCTCGCAACCCTTCGCGCTCTGCCCATATTAATACCGCCCCCCTCCCGGGAGGGTCCGGCGAACGTAAGTATAAGGCTTCGCTTCTCTGCGCCCTCCTTTTTCCGCGTCCGGAAAAGTACCGTCTGACTTATTAACGGTGGGAGCGCCGTCACGTGACGGGATAATGCCGGAGCCCGCGGCCCTTTGTTGGCTCGGGGCCGGAAGAAAAATCCGCGCCGAGCCTCCGAGTTTAAGGAGCGAGGAGATAAAAGTGCTCCGTGTATCTCGGCGCGCCAGATGTCGTCGAGCAGTGCTTCGGAGCGATGCAATGAGCCATTATTTTGTCCCTTTTTTTTCGGAGGTCTCGGATTTCGAGTCGCTCTTGTTCGAAAGGAAGTAATTTAGTTTTCGAGTCGCACAAGCATTGGCTTTGCATGTGCGTAATTCGTGACGTGCCACTGTATGCATTCCATTCTTGTTGAAATTCCTTTCCAATTACAATGACAAGTTATTATTTGAAACGACTGGAGCTGCAATAAAAATTCCGCAGTTGCTCTGTAAAGAGAAGCACGTGTACATTTTTTTCCCTAAAACGCGCGAAGAGACGTCTCCAACGACATAACAAACGAAGAAATATCGCGAGCCGCCAGTCGCGAAAGGCCTTCGATTGCGTCTCAGGATCTCCGGGCGGAATTACGCCATTCGAGTCATCGATATTGCCGGGCGTTTTTGCGGAGCGGCGCGCGGCAAGACGCCGCTCGCTCGCGGCTAGATAAAGAGAGAAAAGCGGAGAAAAGCGGGACGAAAACCCGGCAGATAGGTCGCGTAATGGCTCTCCTCCGGTAGGAGAAGTTCGCCGAACGCCTCGGGACTCGGGGAATATAAATTCGTCTAATCTAAATCGAGAAGCTTCAATTTCGAATCCTCTTCTCTCTCCTCTATCTACGTCTTTCTCTCTCTCTCTCTCTCTCTCTCTCTCTCTCCGGCGACCGGCGCGTAGGAGCTGGAAGCGCGCACTTATCACCCCTCTCTCTCTCTCTTTGCGCGCGGAGTCGATGGGCTTTCTGAAAGAGTCGAGTTTTGCATATGGGAAAAGTTCCGGAGTGATTGGCGAAATTGTTTGAATATTTAAGAAGGCGCGGCGGGGTGGAAGAGAGCGGTGAGATTCATTTTATCGGATTTTGGTTGTTAGGAAAAAGAGTTCGGAAAGTCTGCCCTCGTCCTTTTGAATTTTACAAAAAATTTCGTTCCAGTAATTTTTACGACTCCTTTACGAATTCCGCGACAGTAACTTCCGCTGGTGTCCAAAAAACTCGAGCGACAATTTTGAAACGATATTCACCGCAAGGAAACTCGCGTTAATCCTCGAAATTTTTGCACCTCGGCGCCTTTAAATCAGCCTTAATTCCAGCTGCACACAAAGCTCGCTCGCTACCGGCGCCGACTTAGAAAAGTGAGACAACGCTTCCGTAAACGGGGCTCTCTCGCATATAGGCGTTGCCAACGGGAGATTCCGCTGCCGGTAAGACGCCTTCAGACCGCAGAGTAAAGTATGGGGGCCATACTTCACTCGGGCCGCGTCTCTCTCGCTCTTGCCTTCCTCTCTCTCGGCGGCGTCATCCTCCTCGTCGTTTTAATGAAACTTTGAAAAATCACCGGAATTAACTGAATTTGAATTACACGGGAGTCGGAGAGAAGTCACCCTCCTCGGGGGAGAGCCGCTCGTGACGATTCATCTAACTCGGGCGCGCTGCGTCGCCGTCGCCCTGATTTGTCGCGAGGCGCACATTTGTATTATTGCGGAGTCGGTGCTTTTTCTTGCAGGATGGTTGAAGAACGCTGGAAAACAATTGTTTTTGGTACTTGTTCTTAAAACGATTTAGTCTTTTGGTAACCGCGGTGATTGGAAGTTTACTTTTTTTATGCAATATAATGCAATGCTTTTTTATTTAGCGACTTTGTCTTTATCATTTTGCTTTTAAACTTACCATTTTGAGCACAACTTAATCTAACGTTTTATGTAACCGTGAAAACCATTAAACGTTTCTCGTTTATTTTTTAATTTTATCCAATAAAAACGAGTTAAATTAAAAAAAAACACACACACAAAAAGACAAACAATCTGTTTGAACAAAAATTATTCATTAATTTCTGCATAAAAAGAATAGTAAAAAAAAGTTCTTTAACCGGAACACGTTTGAAGTACAGAAAAAGAAAAAAAGACGCAGCAAATGTTCACCGATTTCACCAATTCTTTCCCCCAAACAGCCAGCGACGCCGAAAGTCAACACGTAAACTTTATCCCAAGTAAGGAAACTACGCAACAGCTGATCGCACGTGCCTGAAACTCCGCGAACTTCCTCCTCAGCCTCTCTCTCTCTCCTCTCTCCTCTCCACAATCACTCTCTCCGCTCTCGAAGCGAACTCTCCGGCAGCCTCGAGATATCCTCGCGTGCCGAAAAATCACCGTCGCATATCGCGGCGGCAGGCCGACTGGGTCCTGGGCTCGCTCGGAAGGCCGAAAAAGTGACCGGCGGTCCGCGGCCCCGAAGGACCCTTTGTCCTCCCCATTCTCGCGCTCACGAGCGCGAAACTCTCTTTCTGTGCCCCCCCTCCGTCCCAAGGAAGCCGCGCTGAAAGGAAGGCGAAACTGGACAAACCAGTTTACCGTTTTCGAAATTAGCTGGCCCCCGGATTCGGTCAGCGATGTCCAGTCGGAAGGGGGGCTCTAATTTAGCCCAAAGCTGGCCTGCGGACCGAGAGCTTAGGAGGGTGACGGGGCGGCCCGCCGAGTTCGCTTCGGCACCGCCGACTGGAAGGAACCGTTTTGCTTTCGGGAGAGATTTCGAAATGTATATGCCGCGCGAAATATTTTTAATGGACGTATACATGGTTTTATATGGTAGCGGAGGCCGACGTTTCGGGAGACGGCGACAGGTGGAATTTAAAGTTACGCTGCTCTGTGATCATTTTTGGCGGCGAAGTGCTACGGAGTGGTGTTGCGTATTTTTGGACGAGGATTATAAGTGCATTCTGCTGAAACGGTTATCGTGTTAGAATTTAAAGCGTTTGATACGACGTGTTTTTTTTTTTGCGCGAGTTTCCATTTTTCATGACTTTCGAGTCACTGTCATTATTGCCGAGTGTCGTGCTGTCGGCGGCAAGGGTGGAATCGTTTGCATTCCATCATCTGTAACTGCATGAAATTTTATGCAGATTCGAGAAATATACATAATGCCGGAAAAATGTTTTCTTTTTTCCTGGAAAGCTTTTTAATCCGTAAAAAATGAAATTGCGCGACAAAATGTACGAAATTTTGTATGAGTACCTAAATTCAATGGCGTCTATTCAAATCCATAAATTACTAATAATCAACGTAAAAAATAAAGAAAAAAATCTCATTCTTCAATGTCCCGAAAGAATACGCTCTTTAAAACCTCTCGGCAGTCCCGCAAAACAGTGAAAACACCATCCGCCTCCTCATAAATCAGGCCCAAAAGCCGCTCTCGGCTCTCTCCTTCCCCCATAAAGCTCTCATCTCTTACAACTCCCTCAAACGGCCCTGCACCCGATAAAGAACTCCGTGCGACAAGCGTCTCCCGCCGTCCTCTTCCACTCGCGCGTCGCGACGACTAAATCAAAGGCGCCCTGGAAGAAGGATATCATCCCGCTCGCTCTCGGGAGGATGCAAAAAGGCGCCCGAGCGCTCTCGCGCGCGCGCATATAGCTGCACTCGTAAACACGCGAAGCCTCCAGTCTCCCTCTCTCTCTTGTTTTCTTATCTCCGGGCGCGCAACAATGGGCCCAAGAAACAAAAGACAAAAGGCCGGCTATTTATTTCGGTCCATTGTTTCAGGCGCGAGGGAGAGAGAGAGAGAGAGAGAAAGCGCGCGAGCTGCACTCGTATATATCGAGGATGCTCGGGCGCCGTAAACACTAAACGCTCGGGATGCAGCGACGGCGTATCGGCCGCCAGAGGAGAGAGAGAAGCGAGATAGACAGCGTGTGTATACACACTCCGACCAAGTTAACTCTCTTTCGCGGGCGGTTAATGGCGTAAGAAGTTAAGAGCTGAATGAGGAGAGAGAGGAAGCCGAGGATGAGAGAGCGAGATGTAAGGGAGACTCCTCGCTCGCTTTTTGTCTCTCGAGCGATGAATAGGACCGGGAAGGATACAGCCGCGTGAAAAAGTTTTCGCGACTTTAATTACGCTCCGCCGGATGATTTCTAATTTTCGGAAGGAAATCTAATTAAAAATTAACCGGCGCCGAGAGAACACGTTGGCTCTTACGGAATTTTCAACCGACGACACGAGAGTTTCCGCGAATAAATATTATCTAACGCGAAGTCTCTCGTTTTAGTGCAGTTCTAAACAATAATATACTCTCCGTACATTTTTAGCGTTTATTCCAAGAGCGAGACGACAAGCAAAGTTGGACCTGCATGATTTACTTGTTAGACGTCTCGCATACCAGTGTTCCCGATTTTTACGAGCCAGTCGAATGTATAATGTAAGGTACAGCTTTTGACCCGTTCGATTTAATACTATGGAAGAAAATTTATAGGCCACGGAGGATAATACGAGGACTGAAGTTCTTCATCGCGATAAGACGAAACAAAGCAGTTTTTGTCAAAGTTTTCTTTTTCAATATCGCGTCGATAATTTATTAAATTCGGTATTTCACCATTATCGTCCATTGTTTCTTAATTAAAGGTGTCATAATTTTGCTTTCTCCAAAAGTACTGTGCACAACCGCCATTCTCGTTTGCAGATCCTATCTTGTTTAAACAAAACCTTCAAAATTATGGCCGCTGAATAGCAGGTAAATTAATCTTTATATCTTCCTCCAGATTTATTATTTCTTGCTCTCTCGTAATTTCGCTCGACTGCAAAGCGGCAACTATTAATCATTTAAAATCCGCGAAGATTACCTCCGCGTTATAAATTACTTACCGCGTTATAAATATATTAAATATTCACCGCAAACATTCCGGAGGAAGAGGCAATTTAAAAAAAAAAATCAGCTTTGTATCGCAAAATCGTCGACGCGCGCATTTCCGATGTACACAACCACCCAATCGGGCACGCGGCCTTTTTTTTTTCTTTTTATCCGATAAATTTCCGGGCGCGGCGGACAGAAACGCAAAACGCACACGAACACACACGGAGAGAGCAGCCGAGCCAACTAACGCGTTACGTGCGCGAAATTTAATACGCCCATTACCAATTCCGCGTTTCGGGTTGCGCGACCCTTTGTCGCCCGCGCGCTTTCGCGCCGCGCGTCGATATGTATTGAATTAAACGGCGTTATTTTAAATTTTGCGGTCGCGACGCGCGGCCACTTCAAAGAGAGCCGCGGGGGGGGGGGGGGAGACACGATATCGGGCCTTCGAAAATAATAATGAATAATTCACAGTTAGATCGGATGTCCGCGCGCTGCGCAAGACGTGGGAAAAAAATTGCGACGGGCGATGGTTTTTTTTTTTGTTAAAAGCGGGCGCTGGAGTTTGGGGATTAATTCGGGCATATAGGAGTTATTAGTGTGTTTGAAAAAAAGAAATTGGGTTAATTTGTATTTCTGAATGCAGAATTTTCATGTTATTTTAATTTTGATGTAATTTGTATATATAGTAATTGATATTCAAAATTAACGAAAGCTTCAATTTCGACAATTAAAAATAAGATATTTTTATGTAATATTTTACGTTACATTCTCCGTTTAATTTATTCATAAATTTAAGTACAATATTGAAGTTTTATATAATTAGTTTTATATTAAAATTTTTGATAAATGTACCTTTACTTCCTTTATTGCACATACTTTACGGCCAAAACTTTGCCTTTGTCCTGTTTCATTAAAAAAGCCATACGTATTTCAAAAAGAATTCTACTAACTACACAACTCTGATCAAAACCCTCCCCAACCAAGCCCCAGGAAAGCGACGACCCTACGTCAAACGTCGCCTCTCAAAAATCAATCTCTCCAATTTCACCAGCGTCCCTTAAAAATCCCCAAAAAATCCCCACCAAGAGAAGCCTCTCTCAAGCGTACAATCCACCGGCGCAGCTTGCAGGCGAGGTAATTTCTTGGCGGCGGTTTTTGTCGAAAATTAATTAAAATTTCGCGCAGCGCCGCTCGGGGAAGAGAAAATGTAGGCGCAAGAGAGGGAGAGAGAGAGACACCGGGCCCAGGCCAATTTTCCAGCAAGAAAATTCTGATTCTAATTTCATGCAAATGGCCGCGCCGAGTCGAGCGCCAGCCCGCCCCCGAGTCTCTGCATCGAGAGCAGCTTCGGAGAGAAATGGCTGCGAGGGGAGGAAGGGTGGAGAGGCTCGGAAAAAATCGCCCTGGGAATCGGGGGCGCGTTGTTAATTGTTTTTTAAAGCTCGTTTTCCGCGAGTGGCTCGGGAAGACTGGCAAGGCGGGATTTAATAACCTGCTGCAGTATTATATCCTCTTTTAAAATTCGATGATTACTCTGAAAAAGAAAAAAAAACAGAATTCTCACGAAACTCGACAAACGAAGCTCGTATTTATACGTCTGTCAATCGCTGCATCTGTCGCCGGATAAAATTTACATTTCAACAAGCCCATCGGGCCCTCCTCTTTGCCCGGTAAGGAAAAGCACTTCGGCGGCCCGGGGAATATTTAGCGCAGAAAGGGAGGATAATCTCGGGCTCGATCGGACTCGTTCATTTCGGTCAACGTCTTTCCACGGGCGGCTGCCGCCCTCGGAAGAAGCGGCGCACGGAGCGGTTATAGCGCGGAGTCTTTGTGCGGGAGCGTCTCCATCTCGTTCCGCTTTGCATACGATCGCCATTTTGCGGGGCATAATTTAAATTTCGTTCCATTGTTTTGTCACTCTTCTTAGTCCACCGCGAGGCGCCTTTGCCACCCTCTTCTTCTTCTTCCTCCGTTCGTCCCCCCCTTCCCGCTCTATCTCTCTTTCTTCTTGCTCTCCGTATACTCTCATAACTCGCTGCCGCCGCTTGTATCTTATTCCCTTCGCTTTCTCGAGCCGAACGCAAGCGAGGCAATTAGCCGCGGCGATATTGTATTTTGCCTTTTTTTTTTTATATATATATATCAGTTTTCAGACTTCGAAACGCTTTTTCCGCAGGGCTCTGGAATTTCGAGCGACGGCGATCGACGAGCTTTTAGCTTTGTTTTTATTTCGATGCTAACGAGCATTATCGTAATAAGGAATTATAATGACTTGCGTGTTCTTGGGTTGGCGGGTATTATGGCAAGCGATAGGTGGTATCTAAAGTACTGTTAACTTCGATTAGAGAAGTGCTTTGAAGTTAATAAGCAAGTACGTGTATGTACTGTAAGTGAATGCATTCCAATAACCATTACAGTATATCATTCTACCACAACATTATTATTAATTATCGCGTATATTCATTTAATAAGCGTTTTCTGAACTCTCAGATGCTATAAAGTTTCGGCGCTTAGAAATAAATAACTTTTGTAAGATATTTAGGCGATTAATAAAAACAACGGTTTATTTTAATGATAATTTGAAATGATGTTATATTACGTTATTTATTGCGTTATTCCTATTCATATTTCTTAATTTAAAAAAAATCTAGTAAAGATACAATTCATTAAATTAGATAATTGTAAACAAAAAAAATAAAATATTAATAAAACATCATCGCAGCGCACCAACAAAATCCCATCATACTCAACGCAAAAAAAACCTAAAAGAATTCAGCAACAAAACAACAGGTTCCCCGTCACAAAGGCCGAGTCTCAAATCCTTCTTCTCCGCAAGTGCAAACATTCATCTCTCTCAAAAGCCCCGAAGAAAGAAAGAAAGAAAAAAAAAAAAAGGTGCGCGCGACACCTTTGCCCCGCTGCCGCGCGGCGCCGCCGTCGTCCTCCGTGGGAATCGCCAAGGCCGACCCGCAGTCGCACGAGGCGCTTCTCTTCCCCGTTCTTGAATCGCTGACCCGAAGACCGGGCCCCGAAAAAAAGGGGGTCGTCGGGCCCGGGGCTGAGCGGCGGCAACGGCCAACGGTCAGCGAACCCTCCGCTTATATACCGCCGAAACCGGTTTTTCGCCGGATTTTTCGCAGCCGCGTTTTTATTCGCGAGAGAGAGAGGAGAACCCGTTCGACGAGTCGGTCATCGCAGATGGTCACTTCCTGATGGCCACCCCAATTATATTAAGCGCGCGCTCTCTCCCTCCCTCCTGCTTTTACCCATTCAGTTCCGATTCCGCGCCCGCTTAATAATGCCCGCGGGTAGAGAGAGAGAGGAGAGAGTGAACGGTCGTGGAGGAAATCTCGGAGAGGTAGGCTGCGGCACGATTTCGGGACGGGGTTCGTGTGTCAAAGGCAAATGGACACTCGCGCCGTATGTTAATTGGGCCGCTTTCGAATGTTGAGTGTTGTTGCGGCCGTTGTTTTGGATTTATTCGATATTTGATTTGGAGCGAGGACTGTTGGGTGATTTTGGGAACTTCTTTAAAAACTTGTGCGTTTTCTGTCTTATCTTTTATCTAACGCGTTGCTAAAAACAATGCAAATATTTATTCCGAGGCTCGAATTTTATCTGATCCTTTCTTTTTTCACCGCTGGACTAGCACATTTTTTTTCAAAGCCGATATATGCATTTATAAGTTTATGGCATATAAATCATTCGAGTGGAAAAAAATGAAAAGACGGTTTTTGAATTGTGAATGGACGAACCCTTTCTCGATATTGATCACACCTGGCCAAAGGACTATTATGCGACAAAGTCAGAAAGGAAGGTTTTAAGACGTTACCGTTACAAATTCCGCTATTGTCAGACGTATATCAAAAGCATAAATTATTTATGTAAATACATAAAACTCTCAAAATTTTCTTACTCCTTTACGCGAATTCGCGAAAATAAAGTCCCTCCACTCAATCCAACGAACAAACCAGCGGCATATCCTCCATCGAAAAACAATCGAAAACATTCCGCCATTTCACGATGAGATCGCAGACTCTCGCGGCGCGCCTCCCCGTCCGGCGTCACCTCCCACGCGGCAACTCCGCGCGCGGCGCTCGAAAATCGTCCCTCTCCCGAACGCGAGTCATCCGTCGAAAAGGGCTCCCCGTATACTATATATATAAATAAGCCTCTCTCTCTCGGCGCGTATTTCCGCGTCTTCGACGTTTTACATCGGCATTGTAACGGGAGACCGGTGGAAAAGTGAGCGCGCGCGGCTCGGGAGATCCTCCCGAAGGAAGCGAACCATCCGTCTTGGTATCCGGCTGAAGAGGGGCGGTGAAATATAAGCCAGATCTACGCGAAAGATAAATGAATCCGCCCCACCTTCTCTCTCTCTCTCTCTCGCTGCGCGGTGTTTCTTCTGCGAGGAGAAGACGAGAATGTGGAGCCGGAGCAACCCCCGAGACAAGTGTACACGGATCGAGACTGACGTTCATGAATTCGCCCTTCCACCCCCCGCCGCCGAAAAGAAAACTAATCTCGAAGACGCGGGAGGATGGCTGGAGACTGAAAAGGGGGGCGGGGGGGGGGGGTGAGTGGCTTTTTCCCCGGCATCCTGTCACGGAGATGGAGCTCCCGGAGCTTTTGCGATGAGCGCATTGCTGGATTGCCTCTGGAATTGGCTTTTGCCGAGAAGCTTTGGATATTGAAAGGAACTGGAGGTGCTTTTCTTGAACCGGGATTTCGGATTGGAAGTGACGTTGGCGTTTGAAATGCGAAAAAAGCAATGGTTCGAAGAGCTCGGAATTCAAAGTTTCGAATTCGATTCGACACGAAAATATATAAAAATGACGACTTTAAATCATCTTTTGTTTAGATTTCGTATTAAAAAAAGCCCAGCCGTTTATTCTTAGCTCACACGGTATTATTTTCCAATAAACAATTACCGCGCGCGAAAAAGCGGAAAAGAAAATAAATCAATCAACGCCCCGCGTTAAAAGAAGGCCAGATAAAAAGTTGATTATTCCGCGGCGGCGCTGCTCATAAAACACACCCAGCCTCCTCTTAATCTCCGAAAATTTGAATAATTTGAATAACGACCGGGGCAAGATCTGCATCGGCGCATTTCCCACAATTAAACCCCATATAATGCAAAACATTGACAACGGCGGCGGGTCCCGGGCGGACGCAAAAAAAAATCCCCTCTCTCTCCCAAGTCCTCCCGGTAACTGACCTTAAATTACCCCGGGGTGGCGTCGGCTGCCTCCTTCCCACGGAAGGAGAAGACTCTCCGGCTCCGTGTTTTCTTGCATAATCCGAGAAGCAGCTCCTCTTCCCTCCTCTCTCTCCGCCTCCTCGTCCTCTCTTCTCCCGGCTGGCAAAAAAAGGCACGAGAGCCAGGCGCCAGGCTGGACGATGATTTTTCAGCGTCAGTGGAAAATGACGTGAGAGAGGATATAAATTGTGCAGCGCGCGAGGAACGAACGAACGCGAGACGGGAGGTAGAGAGGGAGATGGACAGGCAGATAAGATTTATTTCAGCCTGGGAAATCCCGCGAAATCCGCGGCGATACGTAGCCGGCCCGATGCAAAGAATATCGCCGCGCGCGGCCGCCGCCGGGGAAAAGAGCTGAGAGCGTGGGCTTGTCATTAATTATTAGCTTTCGAGGGAGGTCTCGTGATTTATGGAGAACTAATAGGCTTTCGTGGGATTCAATGTTTCGGGTTAAAGGCTAAGGATTTTATGGGATTTTTCTGAGGGCCGCGGGATGAGCGTATATATATCCGTGTGGTGATTTATGGATTTATAATTATTATAAGTTGTATACAATTATGCGGTGGTTATTTGTGTACAAATCGGTTCGAAATTAAGTAATGAGTTTGAATTCAATTTCTTTACTATAGTAAATCAACGAATTTGAATCGTTTGTCTTTAATTTGTAAGCGCAAGTTTTTTAGTAATAGTTTTTTTTAACGAAAACACATGTGATCAGAAATTCGTATACAAAACGAGTCCAGTTTAACGTAGAAAGTAGATTTTCAAACACGGCTCAATAACCGATAGTTTTCATTAATAACTCCCAATCAAATTTCTCCCGTATCGGCGCATCCATATAACGTAATTAAAGGCATTACGGGCGGCTCCATCCATCCAAAGAAGAGCCGGCTGGGGGAGACAAAGAAAAAGAAAGTCCACGCTGCAGATAGAACTCGGCTCGGGAGAGCGAAAGATGAGAGGAGTGATTTCATTCAAATTGGTAACTTTAGAAGATCAAGATGAAAAACGAGACAAACGTCTTCCATGCTTACTCGGCTTTCTCTTCTTCTTCGTCCGTCTTCGTCAGTCTCTCTCTCTCTCTCTCTCTCCTCTCTCCTTTTCTTCAATCCCACCCTCCAAGAACGCCCCTTGACTTGAAACCCCCCTCCTCCTCCTCCTCGACACCCCCGCCACTCTTTGAAACAGCTCTCGCGAGGCTACGTTCCCGTTTTAATATTAATGGAAAGGCTGATGGGAAACCTGAAAGGAAGGAAATTGAAGGAAAATAAAAGGAAGGGGCCTTCTTCCAACTTCCCAGCCAATCGAGGTGCTCTCTCTCCTCGTCTATCTAGCGCGGGTTTGAATTTAAAATGGCGAAGTTCGACGAGACCCCCCCGCCGACGATCCCCGCTGTGCTCTTCTTTTCGGTTCTAAAATTATGGCACGTATGTGGGGCCCCAAGTTTCCAATCGTGCCTGGAATTCTTGATTGGCCGATCGACGGGGTATTGCGCGAGAGAGCGTCTGGGTTTCCACGGTGGAAAAATATTTTATTCACGCGGGAGAATCGCGTTAAGAGCCGAGTGGATATATAGCGGAGGAAGGAAGAGTTGATTTTATTAGGGATCGAACTCGCATGAATGTTTGAAGGTTCGATAATTTCGAGGAGAGCTCGATAGTTGTTAATTTGAATAAGTGATGCCGAGTATAGCAATAATTATCGGACGAATCGATAATTTAGATAATCAATCGGCGCTTTAGAAAGTTTATGAGCATTGGATTTGGTTAACAGCAGAAAGTTATATTAGAACTTGGTAATTTAAGCTTTATAATTAAAACGGCAGGCTATAAATTTAAACGATATTAATATAGTTTACATACTGCGAAATAAGAACCTCGGCTAATCTTTAACGTTTATATTATATATATGTATAATAATTTGATTTAATAAAGTTTCTAGAGTAATTTAACGCGTTAATTCCGTTTTACCTCAGAAATTTATCGAGCTTTCGATTCTAATTTACAATCAATGAGTTTACTGCATCAAAAATTCCCTCGAAATATAGTACACGCAGCTTAGGCGGAACAGTAAAGCGCATATGGGACTCCAAGTGCACAATAACACAGAACCCAAATACGGCAAGAATATATTAAGTATCGCCGCCAGCATCCTCGAGTCGTCGAGCGAACGTTCTCAGCCCAAAATCTTCCCCCCAAGAAGTCGACCTCATCATACCCGCAAGATCTGACCAGCCTCGCGCGAGAGCCATCCATCCCGGTCTCATCGCGAAAGCCCGATCCTCGCGCCATTACCCCCCTTCTCGCTTCTTATTCCGGGGGGGAGAATCGCCTCGGAAGGCGGCGGCCATCCTATATCCGCGTCGAAGAGTTTAAGGAAAGCTGCCGGCGACGCCTCGGGCGAGAGAGAGAGAGAGAGAGAGAGAGCGCCTCGGTTGCCATGGCGACCGGATGTGATTGATAACGCGGTATATAATTAATTTTAAACGCGAGCGCCCGAACGAGTTCCGTTCTAACGAGGCGCCTCCTATAGACGCGGCCTTCTTCGCCTTTCCTCTTTTCCGAAGGCGGCCGCCTCTAAGCGCGGCTTCCGTGTCGGTACGTATTTTGCCCCGGCGATGAACCTCACGGAATTTTATGGATCGACGGGGAGAGCTGGACTTGCGGGTTGTTTATCTTGCCTCGGGGGATATATTGATGACGCCTCGAATTCGCCGATTAGGGACCAAATTTTTTATTGTTCGGCTTTTTTTATTTGTATAGAATTTTGTCCGATTTGTCCAGTCGGATTTTTATGTACATCGCTAAATATTGTTTGTCTTTTGAATACGAATATTTATATCTTGATCATTATATAGAGTTGAAAGAAAAGAGTTATAAAAATTAATGCAAGGAGGATTAATTATTCTGCTTCATAATGTTTTTGCGAAAAGTTTTACTGAGGTTATTACGAACTTTTATACAAAATATTTCTTTAAAACTACGTAAGAAACTTATATAACTAAGACAAAGAACTAAGAACTTCTAGTTTGACGCGCTAAATTAATAAGCTCATAATTAATAATTTTGCTGCTGAAGTATGATGTAATAAGACACAACTTTAAATTTCATAAAACTAAAAAAACTTCATCATCGCTGCTGAAAACGAAAAAAGTTTATCGTCAAATAAGCTCGTGTATTAAAAAAATTGTTTCTCAATAATAAAATCAACTTTTTCCGGACCTAAACCCATCCGTTCGTCACCCTCACTGCAAACAACCAGTAAAGCCAGCATTTCCAGAGCCCTCAGCATCGAGTGCCCTCCTCTGCCCATCCAAAAAAAAAAAAAAAAAAAAAAAATCCATCTCAGCAGCTCTCGCAAAGAAGCAGAAGAAGAAGAAGAAGAAGCAGCAGAAACGGCGTCGCCTCTCTCTCTCGGCAGCTTCCGCGGGCGATCCTCCTACCGGGGGCTGCGCGCTCGTCCTTTTATTCGCGCTCTCTCTCTCTCTCTCTCTCGGGCCGCCGGGCGTCTTATGGAGAGCGGGCGTCTCCTGGACGACGCCTCGGATCAATACCAGACGCCCAGCGTCTCATTGGCCCCTTCTCTTAGAGGTGCCCCCCCGCGCTCCTTCCCGCGCCGGGAAAATCGCCCCGGAGATGATGACGGCCAACGCGGGCGTGCGCGCGCGCGGGTAGAGCCCGGCTCTCCTCCTTTTGCGCGACCCTCCAGCGCCTTTCCGACGGCGTTCCCGCCGCCTATACACCGCTCTTACTTCGACCCCGGACGCCGAGGCGCGGACCTTACGCTTTTTCCCGATGCTTTTAATCGTTGGCCCCTTATACTTTTTTTTTTGCTTTTTTTCTTTCGTTTCGGGGGGATTAATGGGTGTTTAGTTGGCGTTTGGTTGAAGGAATTGGTCGGAATTGCTAGAGTTTGATTAGGAGAGAGAGTATTGGTTAACTTTACTTAAATATATGAAATAAACTCGGTCGTACGTGAACTATATTTATACAAGCGAGGATTTGAAAAATGTTGAAGAATATTTTTGTAACAAATTAAATAAAAGTATGAAAAAAGACATTTTAACTTCCTTGAATATAATTACATGTCTTAGAAAACTGCGCAGGAATTTATTATTTTGAAAACGACCCATCTGTTCTTTGATGGGTTAACGTGAAATTAATGATTCTTTTTATGCCGGGGGTTAGCATTTTATTATAGAAGGTCGTAACTTCGTAAGAGACATTTAAAGTAACGTTTTAACAGGATATTTTTTAGCCTTTTAAAAGATCCAATATATAGCAGAAAAAGTATTACCGTAAAAAATGAAATAAAATTCTAGAAGGAATTTATTACTTTAATATAACTTTTTTTTTAAAATATTAATTTTTAAAAGAACTCAATTCTTATTTTCAAACTTACAATTTACGTTACAAAAATGTTCACTTCTTTTTGCTCAAACGATCCTAATTTAGCGCAACTATCGAAAAATCCTAAAAAAAACCATGTATTTAAATCGCAAATTGAAAGCCGAAGTAAATACTCGAACCGCAAGCCAAAAAAAGAGGAACTCGAAAGGGTTCGGCAAATTGGTGTTCAATTTAGTCCTCGCCGCGGCCACCGAAAAACGAGCAAAAAAAACGTCAGCCGAAAGAGAGCCGCGCAAGAAAGAAGCCATCGGGGCTTTCCCCATCTCCCCGCATTTTCGCAAAAAGTAGTCTCCTTCCGATCGGAACTCCGCACGCCTCGGGGGCGTTTTGCGGCCGGTGTGTGTTTGGCGCGGGTCGCGTGCCTGGCACTTCCTTCTTTCCTTTTTTTTTTTCTCCTACCGGCGGCGCTGCGGTCCTCGCATACCTCGTTTTACGGCCGGGCCGCTCATTACCCTTTCCTCCTTCCTTTTTTTCTCCTTCGCCGCGCCGCGGAAGCAGCAGCAGCAGCAGCCGGGACACATTATTAGCTTAATAACTTGGAGGGACCTTTTTTAATCCCGGCCGCGGAAGACTTTAATTAAAAAATAAACAAGCGAGCCGCCGGGGCAAAGCCGGTAAACGCGCGAGAGATTTAAAGAGGCCCGCAGGGGGTGTCCGAGAGCCGGACATTTGCATTTCGATTTGCTGCCGCGACTCTTAAAAGCCGCTGACTTCTTCTTTCGGAGGTGACGGCGGACGACCTTTTTTTTTGCTGGAGTGGAGGTTGTAAGAGCCACCGCTGAATATTGAATGAGGGGATGAACTCGTTTTTTTTTTCGAGGGTTGGGGTGAGGGGTTTTTAAGGTGGTTCATTGTTTTTTTTTTTTTTTTTTTGTGGAGGGTCGGTGTGAAGAGGGTACTAATTTTTTAAGGCGTTACTTTGAATAGTTAAAGAAGCTTTTCATTGATTAGTTGGTCAAGCAAAGAGAAAAGGAGTGTAAATGTATTTTAAAATAGATTACGGAATAGTTCTTTTTTTTTCCCTCGAAAGAAATACACATCAAAACGGAGCATTGAAAAATATGTTCAAAGAACTTAGACCGGCAGTTGCGTCATTTCTCCTTCGGAGGTGAAAGACCTGTCGACTATCAGTCGACGGAAGGACGAGAAGAAGGGCAAATGGAAGGAGTCTGACATTCTACAGATGAAGGTGCTATAGTGAAGTGAAATAGACGGAGAAAGCAAAGTCGGTCTAGCACCCGAATGATAAATGGACTTCATTCATTTAAGAATTTTTTCAAATTATGTACAAAAACGATCCATTCATCATTTTTTGCATTTGCGTTTCTTAAATATTTTTAAATGAACAATGCATTAACATAACTTATTATTTGTAATTACTAAGCTTCAGACAAAGATTTGTAACACTGAAAAGGCTATCTATTATAAATGTACATAATATACAGTTATATGTACATTAAACTTAATAAATAATCGAAAATTCTATAGATTATATACGCAGGATTTTTATACGTGGGCTCATGCAAGAACGAAACATCGCTGCATATTATTCGCTAAATTGCTTTCGTAACAAAACCTATATCCAAACTTCAGCCATATCAATCTAACTCGCGCGTCAATAAAAACAGTCCAAAAAAAACGCGACTTTCAAATAGCAGCCACGCGTCCGCACCCCGAAACTATATTCACCCCTCAATCCCGCCGACCCCACACCTCTGCCGAACCCACGGGGCCGAAAAAAAAAAAGCAAATCGACCCCGCGCCATTTTTTCCGCGTCGCTTCTGGGCTCCGGTGATCAGGGACACGAAAATAAAAAGGGCCCACCCCACCTGTTCCGCCCGGCGACCCTCGACGTCATCCCTGTTTTGACACCCGTCACGCTTTTTTTTTTTTCATTCGCCGCGCGGGTCTCGTTCGCTTCTCACCCCTCGCGACCCTCTGGATCGGAACAATGGCCGCTCCCGCGGGGTACACGTGTTTTTAGCGCGCGCCTTTTTTTTTGCGCACTTGTCTCTCGCGCGAGAGGAGACGCAAAAACGACGAGGGGTGCAGGTGGGACGGGCGGCGGATGAAAAAGTCAGTGGGTTACGCTTTTTTGGGCTGGTTTTTGGGGGTGCTTTTTGAGCGCGTAATGAAATGCTAATTTGGGTGTGTGTTAATAATAATTGGTACGAAAATATTGCTAACGATCTCTGATGGTTTTTTAGACAGTTTTATAAATAATAGTGTTAAACATTTTAAAAAATTTCAACGGTTCGAAAGTTGTTTTTGCGAATTATATATTTGGGAAAGCCGTTTTCAATAGCAAAATATCGAATTCGCTTGTTCTAAACAAAAAAAAATGTAAAGAAAAAATATACTTCAGTACTCGAACAAAGTAGGGTAATAATAGGAGTTTAATAAGTAAAAGAAATATTACAAATCATCCGGAAAACAAAGTTTTTTGAAATCTGTTCTACAGAACAGATAAATCAACCGTTTCCTCTATCAAAACTCGAACTCCACCCGAAAATTGCATCTCGCGCCTCCAAAAACCGCGAAACCCTCCGCCGGCAGGGAAAATCCATCACCTGCGACAAAAAAAACAGCCCCCCCCCCCCGATAAAAAACGACAACGAGCTCGGAGCATCTTCCCCCGGCGGGGTGGCGGCTCGCTATAATCCGCGGCGTGTCCGCGCGAACTAATTTAACTTTTAATGAACGAGTCGTGTTAATTGTCAACGAGCTCGGCGCGAGAGCGCGGCCGGATAGCCATCTTACGTGTGCATTAGCGGCTCGCGATTGTTCAATGATCTTGAGCGGTACGCGCGTAAAGCAGGTCGGCCGACGCCGATCGCCCGCGAGAGCGTGCATTCAGACGAGCGACGCCGAGAGCCAATTTTCCAAGAGCTAAAACGGGGGGAACATTGTTCTTTCGATTCTCTCATAGGCGAACGAAAGTTGTATTACTCCCGCAGTCGCCTCTCCTCTCTTTATGCCAGCGATGAACGTGCCGAGGACGAGGCTTTGTGAGCCCTGCGGAGGTGTGAAGAGTTCGACTTTTCGATAATGAGCGAAAGAAATGGCTTCTCTTTCCGGGGCATTTTTCT
Organism: Ormyrus labotus; assembly: GCA_035582975.1. NCBI lineage: Eukaryota > Metazoa > Arthropoda > Insecta > Hymenoptera > Ormyridae > Ormyrus > Ormyrus labotus. Next base: position 26,167,704 of record JAWWEO010000045.1, on the reverse strand, counting down.
GGGTGTTTCTTTTCAGCTTGAAGGGTTTTATACGTTTAAAAAAGTTACAACTGAAGCTGAGGCTCTAAATATTATATTTTCTTAAACACTATACTAAAAGTTGTAATTTACACCGATTATAATCATGTTTCTTTCTCAATTGTCATTTCAATATTAAAATCTCTTGCGCAAAATATGTCGTCCATCCAAGAAACCAAGATTTAAACCTATATAGTTCCCACAAAGTAAATACCTCAGTCCCCTTCTCAAACACCAAAAAAATCCATCACTGCAAAACATCTTAAAAACGAATTTATCTTACGATTTTCAGGCGGGCGCACCAATATAGCCGAGAAGCGAACCGGAGCGGCCGGCGTCCTCGGGGGCAGTTTCGGCGGTTCGATGCTGGCATCTGCTGGCGAGGCGGTCCTCGTCCGCGATATCGGCCGGACTCCTGACCGCTCTGCCCGTCGGTAAGGCAGGCGCCTGCCCGGGACCTGGTTCACGTCCCGTCTAATCTATGCTTCTGCGCCGTGTCTTTCTTCGGCCCGTTTTCGGCGAACGCGGGGGCCACTGTGCGAGTGCCTCGAGGAGCAGGTTCGAGGGCGTGGGTGGGGATGAGAAAGGGAGAAATTGGAGGTTTAGCTGTACGGTGGGTAAAGGAATTCAAGGTTTGGGAATTGTTTGTTGAAAAGTTGGGGTTTTTATATGGTACAGGTGTGGTGTGCGAAGAATTTTTATGCGAATTGTGATAAACATTGCTATTGATCGGAAGAAGTAATAAATGGATATTTACATTTCTTATTATTTGCTTTTTCGTATCGAGAAGATTTTGATCAATACATTTTTTTATTTAGCGAGTTTAATCCTTTAAAATCAATAATGTCAATTACTTCACGGCATAATGTGTTAATTATTTAATCAAACAATTCTTTATTGTTTAATCAATGTATTTTATACGAAGAAATTTTTAACTGTATGTTTAATGAAGAAGAAAAATTATTTATGACGTAAATAACGATTGATGAAACATTAAAAAACAATAAATAAAAATGGTTTCGTTCATTTGCCGTATAAAAAACCATTATTATTTGATTGGTAAACCTATATAATAAGCTTTTGTATAACAACTTTTATACACATTATAGTAGCTTTACTATTTAAAGCCTAAAGTTGCTTGCTGTATATATAAAACAAAAAAAATGTACATTATAAAACCTAAAATGTTTGATACACGAAATAATAAATTCAATATTCCGTACCAAAAAATACATCAGTGCAGCCTCATTATTAAAAACGAACCACATCCAATCCTGAAAATCCTGCCAAACGAAGCTCCGCGAGAAAAATTCATCGGGCAGAAATCGGCAGCGAGCGAACGTACAAGCCAACCAACTCCTCCTCTATGGTCAGTTTTCGGAGCTATTCTGATCAAGGCCGGCGCGTCCCTCCCTCACTTTTTTCCTCTCTCTCTCTCCTCGCTTCCGCCCGAGGACCTTGCCTCTCTCTCTCTCTCTGCGGGCGAACGAATAAAATGAGCGATCGCGGTAAAAAGGCGGGCGAGGGTGGGGGGCCCGTGCTTCTTTTCTATTCGTAGACAAGCGCCGGCTAATTCTATTCGCGCGAGCGGCGCACGAATCTGGGCGAGACTCTCTTCTTTTGCTTCGGAAACGAACGGCGACGGACGAAGCGGGGCCGCCATCGTGTTTTCTAGGCGCCTTATTTGGATCTAGGCGCCGAGAGAGAGAGAGAGAGAGAGAGGGGCTTGGCCTAAGCCGGCGCGGCCAGGCTATGTTTTTCGAATATTTAAGGAATTTGGCGAGACGCGCGGGGCTGCTGCGCTCGAGGTTGCTGATTAACGGCGGGCCGCGCGGCTTTTTCGGAGGACAGTCGGCGTTGCTTGGATTGCGATTGATGGATTGAATTTTGTAGTTTGGGTTTTTGAAAAATTATAGGTTCTATCTGATTGAAAGAAGGATAAAAGTTGGGTCGGAGTGAATTTTTCAACTTTTATATTAGAGCGAGCGTTTAAAAGCATAGTATGCAAATATAAACAATACAAATATAAGTACAGAAGCGTAAACAATACAACGTGGTGTTTATTCTAGCTGCAAACTCGCTTTAATTGCGGATCCGTCGAAAATGGTAAAACGAATCGATTCAATTTATCCGCCAGTAATGCATTATTTTTAGTTTTTCGTAAGAAACTGATAATTTTTGTGTCAAAGAAGTCGGTCATAGATTCCATATATATGTTTTCCGAAAATCCTAGAGAGCCCGCACTGAAATTCAAAAATTGATTTATAGCACAGAGTCGGTATAAGAGAAGTCATTTTCGCTACAGTGTATTTTTGTCCCGAGTGCAGTCGGAAAATGAGCTCCAATTTTTACTGTCTCTTAAACCAAATTATACAAGATTCTCCTCGCGCGGGAAACCTCGCTCGCTTCATTTTATTATTCTGCTTAGAGACAATTTATTGAATCGTTTCTAACTCTTTGGTATATGAATATTTACACATCTCTGTCTATACGTTTTAGTATTTTTGCTACTAAAAGATACTTAGATGGACTATTTTTTTTAAAAAAAAAGTATTGTTTTAATTACAAACAAATATTATAAGTACAGAATTATTACGTGGTAAAGAAATTATTTTCAAGGTCTGGTATTAACAGCAACGTTTTAAAATTTTCAGACCACAATTAGTCTGTCTGATAAAATCTTTTCCTTAAAATCCATTCTGCTCGTTGTTGCCAAATAATCGAAAAATGCCGCCAGATGGACTCGGAAAATGCCACCCAAAGCTTCGCCACCCTCCTCCCCTCCCCGCTGCTAGACTCTCCCTGCAACTTGTCGCACACCGCCTCGCGCTCAGACTCGCTCGAAGGCTCGGAAACGAACTCTGCGCGCCGCGGCGAACTCTCTCTCTCTCTCTCTCTCTCTCTCTCTCTCGCGTATTGGCAAAGTCGGGCCCGCCAATTTTAGATGCTTTTCGTTGGTCGTCGGCTTTTTATTTGCCCCTGCGAGCTACCGCGCTTAGGGCACAGCCCCGGCCGTTTTATTTCTCTCGTTCTTCTCTCTCTCTCTCTCTCTCTCTCTCTCTCTCGCTGTACGCTCGCGCGACGCGCAACACGTATTTTTAGGCGTTCTAGAAAACCGCCGCCTTCCTCAGCCCGCGAGACTTCAAACACGCGGCCGGCAGACGCGCGCGGAGAGAGAGAGAGAGAGAGAGCTTGCAAGCTCCATCCTATAAGTCTTTTTCCGGGTTCCCAAAAAGTATGCCGGACGAAGCCGCGGGGTTTACTGCTCGCATTTGCATTCCCCGCGCTGATGCAAGCTTCGCTTTTTGCTGGAGACGTTGCTCCCCGAGGTGAAACGAAGAGAGAGAGCAAAGAGGAGCGTATTTTCGGACGGAGGATCGGAAATTAATGAGAGGGTGGACTATCGATTTATGTGGGCTTTTCTTTGCTGGAATTCAGTCTTCGTCCTGGGAATGAAGGGGAACAGATACGTGATAAGCGACATAGTGTAGTGATAGTTAAGTCACATATTATTGCAACATAGTGAAAGTTGTTAAGTCACTTATTATTCTAAATTTAAAAGTGGGATTATTTTCGTTGAATAAAAAAAAAATATATACTCGTGTACCAAAAGCGTTTTAAGTGCGCCTCTAAAATTATACACCATTAAAGCATACAATTTTAGTATTCGGTAATATTATTATAAGCGCGTGTAATATTTTAATGCATTTGGTATCTTAAAGTAGAGTTAAAAATACGCCATCTAACGTATTAATATCGAAATAACTTCTTTCGAATCTCATCGAAGAATAATCTAATGAAAATCTTAGCTTCTTTGGTAATCAAATTTGTTCCCTTTTATGTTCGTGCGTATAAATAACTAGCTAATAATTCATTTTTAGTTTAAGTGAATATTCTATCGCTTTTTTATTAAATTAAGGCAATTTATATGGGATAAATTAAGATTGAAACAGTATAGATATCTTTGGTGTTTCCAGCTAAGAAATAATACTCAAGTTATTTATTAACTACAAGATTACAGAAAAAGTCATAAATTATGCGTTTTACGAGACACAAAATAGACAGAGAAATGAATGATTACAATCTTCATCATTTAAGAAAACTACCGTTGACAACCTTCTTAAGGCGAACTTGACGCGTAAGAAAATCGAGAAGAAACTTTAAAAAGCACTTCTTCATATTCTTTAAAAATTATATAAAAACTATGTATATTTAATGTAAATATTATAACAGTAATTTATTATTATTATAGAATTAATTAAAAAATACGCGAATAAATGAATTATTTTTATGCTAACATTAATGACATTTTATTACGTTTTAAAATATTATAAATAATCATAATTATCAATAAAAAAAAAATTGAGTAAAAACACACTTTTCACAACAAAATAAAATTTAACTCGGAAAAAGCCAAAGCCACCACCTCCAAAAAACGTGCGCCATTTAGAAAAACGCCAGTAAACAGTCAAAAGTCCAACAGTTTAATGCGACAATTACGAATTATCGAAAAGAGGCGAAGATCATTGAACGGCTCCCCGCGTTTTCCTGAAAACATAAAGCCCCCCCGGCACAAAAGAGCCGGAGAGTCGCGTCCCTCGACAAAGGACCGGACGCTCGAGCGCAAGAGACTGATTTTTACGAGGCCGCGTAAAGCTGACGTAAAAAGGCTCTCGCGCGCGAGAGAGGAGAGAGCGAGACGAGAGGAGTCTCCGGACGGGGGGGAAAAAGGGAGAGAGAGAAGAGAGCAGTTAGTTCCTCGCTGTTTTCTGCTGAATAATTTCGCTAATTTATGGATAGCCGAAGAGTGTGCTGAAAATAGGCGAAGCCATTGTTCAAGTACGTGTAGGATTTATATGATGCGGATGGGATACTTATACTCCGCGTGTTTACTGGCGTATATACAGTATTTTGAGAGCGGCCTTTTTTTCCGGGGCTCCTCGTTTGCGCGGGGATTCCGCGAGGATGGATTGCCTGCTCGGGTGGAGAGACGGTTGGTAAGGAGGGAAATTAAGCTGTGAGTAATTAGTTTGGATGCTGAGTAAGTTATTAAACTGTAACAACGGCTAAGTTACTTTTTGTTGAACGTATTTTTGATGTGTACTTTTGGTCAAGCAAACGTAAAGAAAAGTATAGTCGTTGGAAAAGAGGAAAATGGCATAAGACAAAGTGTGTTAATAGTATTGAGAAACGGAGCTACTTATAATAATATCCGTAACAAACGACGCGTCGTCTCCCCGCGTAAATACCCACCACTCTCCGCAATAAACCCTCTTCCTAAAGATACCCGCCTCCAAAAAAACCAGACAGCCACCCATGATTTTCCACCGTTCAGCAAGAAACCCCGTCCGAGAGTCGCATAGTTTTTTTTTTCCCCAAATCAGTCATCGGCCGCCAATCGTCGCCTCTTTTTCATCGAGCCACTCTCGGCGCTCGAGTCCCCTTTTATCCGGAGTAGGGGGCGGTCAGCGAGCCGTGCACAAACGCGAAAAAAGCGCCGCGCGGCTGTGCAGCGGCGAATATAAAAAGCGGCCGATGTACCTGCCCGAACAAACGGCGCTCTCTCTCTCGAGAGAGAGAGCTCTCGTGTTTTCGGATGATTTCCTCTCTCGCGACGCATTGCCGTTTAATGTAAATCGCACGCGGTACGAACGTACATGCATGCAGTTTCTCCCCCCCCTCCCCCGCTCTCGACCCCCCTCCCCCCCGCGAGAGAGAGAGAGGAAGAATAATGGATAGAGAAGCGCGCGGAGACAGGGCCGCAGCTACATCGCGTGTGCGCGAACGCCCGCATCTATATATCTCCTTCTTTGTCTCTCTCTCTCTCTCTCTCGCCTCCCACGTACTCGCCGTCTTTTTCGCGCTTCCCGCATCCGCGTGTGCGAGTACCGTTGCCAGGCAACAGTGAATTTGCCGGGGCTGCTGCTGCTGCTGCTGCTGCTGCTACCGCTGCCGGCGTTGCTTTTTGCAGCTGACTTTTTCATGGGGCGGACGAGAGAGAGCGAGGGAGAGAGCGATGATGATGATGACCTTTTTCGAGAGAGGGACGCTTTTTCGAAACGCCCGCCGGGGAGCAGTGGGCTTAGCCGCCGCCGCCGGATCATTTTTTCATCCCGTCATTTTTCCGGACTCGACGCGGGCGAGGGTGCGATGATAAAGGTCCCCAGTGCGGGATGATGACTTTTTTTTTTTTTACTTTTTGGAGGGTCGCGCACGGCTATTGTTGCATTTTCGAGTGGTCGGTATATGGAAATTGGAAATGCTGCTTTGCGAAGGAGAGGCTTTTTAGTTTGGAGGATTGATGGGATCGTTTTGGAATATTTATGGAATTTTTAAACGACAGGCTTGTCGTTGCTGCTGGAAAAGGTTGATTTTTTTTTTTTATTCTAAAGCTTGTATACGTTGATTATTGAATATTATTACTAAAGTAAACAATATTTTCCGTTCGCAAGAAAGATTAATCAAGAGTTATTGCAGCGTTAATTATTTTTGTGACCGCGCGATGCATTGGAAAATGCAAAAGTTGTTTCCAACTCATCACGCGAACGTTGCAATTATTTCATAAAACTGGCCGAAACCACTCTAAAAAGAAAAAAAAACTGAAATAAAAAAGGCAATTAACGTCGGCCGATATATAAACGTCCCCTATAATAAAAAAGCAACAAAAACTCGACAATTAAAAGGCTAATGTATTAAACAGCATCCACTTTATACTCTCGGTAATCGCTGAAATTGTTTAATCGAATCCGGCGAAGTGAATCTCCGCCGGAGAGCTGGAAAACAGTCACTTAACTCCGCCATAAATGCATCCTCTCTCTCTCTCTCTCCCTCTCTAACCCAACAAACCCGGCTCGCTTTCCATATTCACGACTTTTTTAACACCCCCTCTGTCTCCCCCCCCCCCCTGGGTGTACTCTCCTCTCTTCTTTTTTTTTCCGGCCCCGGGACACCGCAGAGTGATTTTTATAATCTGCTACTTGTTGCGCGCCGCTCTCCGGCGGAAAAACCGGAAAATAGAGGAAAACAAAAAGCGCGCCGAGTGGACAATCCGCATTTATACGATCTCCCTCTCGGCGTCTGTTCGTACGTGTGTGCGTACGCGTTGAAGGGGGGGAGGATCGGGTTTTACGCGCTCTAAAAGCCGAGGGAGGAAAAAAAAAATTGGGCGCGAGCACGGGACGTTATACACTCGCCTGTTGTACACGCCGCCTCTCGTCCATTTTTCTCTGTGCCTCCGCCGCGCTTTTTTTCTCGCTTCTCCCCCTCCGGCGATCGAGCTGTTATTACCGCTTTTTTTCGGAAAGGCACGCTTTTTGATACGGTTGTTTAACGCTTCGCTCAAGCGCGCCGCTCGTCGTTTTGTGTAAGCCGGGGATATCGCTCTCTTTTTTTTTTTTTTTTTTCCTCCCGACTCCGCGGACTCGCGACGAGGAGTTCATTTGTTTGGTTATTCCTACCTTTTTTTTCAGGCGAGGCGAGGCTTCATTTGGGCTTTTAATTGCGCCCCCGGAATTTTATATTGGAATTTCAGGTTGGCGATCGTCCGTTTGTTTGTTTTGCTCGGAAACTTCTTTTTACGTCGCGGTTTGTAATTTCATTCGTTATCCGAAATTACGAGCCGGCGGGAGTGCAATTGTAGCAATTATTAATAGGTGTAGCAAATTGTCGAAATTAATCATTTTTTTTTTCAATTGACGGGTACGATATTACTAAGGGTTTCCAAGCATCGACGAGAAATATTCATTCTACGAATCGAAAACGCGAAATAAACGAGTTTAGACGATTTAAAATAACCGAGTTTAGAACAATTCGGGCATTCCTCGCATGATTAAATCAGCGCGATATAATAACCCTTTGTTTAATTTGCTTTACTTTGATTTACCGTTCCGCTGGAATTAATCAACGTCATTGTTAATTACCAAATGGTCCGCGGGAGAGAACCGGTCGCACATCGGAAATTCAGGCCGCCTATCGCCGCACTCCGACGCCTTTCCGAAAATCGCTCCTCCTCCAGTTTTCCCGATGCGCGCGCGCGCGAAAAAAAAAAAAAGAAACAATATAACTCCGAAAATAGACTCTCGTCGGAGAGATCTCTCCCATCGCGCCCCGCGCAATTCCTGCAAGCTCGGAAAAACGGCTCGGAGCAGCGGCGGCGGCAGCGGCAGCCGCGCGCGTCTAGTCCGCTCTCCGCGGCCGAAAGGTTTAAAATAGAATATCTCGCGAGTAACTTTCATTGGTCGTCAAAAAATCTCGGTCCGTTCGCGCCGCCGCCGCGCGCCGCGCAGCGCAGTGTCGTAACCAGCCGAGGGACCGAAGCGCGAGCGAGAGGCTGCTCCATAGCCCTCTTGCTCTCGTGAACTCGCGCGCCGAGATGCTCTCTGCCTCCTTCCTCCGCCGCGGTTCTTCTTCTGGCTTCTTCTTCTTCTTCTTCTTCGCTAGATGGCTGGCCGGCCGATGCGCTGCTATGCCGCGGCGCTCGCCGGCTATGTTTCTTATTCTTGTTCTTTGCGAGGGAAAGACTTCCATTATCCGTCGCGCTTCGAGGGACTGTGTGCAGAATGGAGAATGGTTTTAGGAGTCTTTTTTTTTTTTTTTTTGTTTTTTAGGCGGTTCGGACGGAAAAATGGCTTTGTTTCGCGCGGGGAATGTGGTGTGAAAAAGGGAGCTGTTTTTCATGTTTCGGGAATGTTAATAAAATATGATCTTTTTTCGGTTCTTGGTATCGGGTCGATATGGGTATTTTTATATTGACTATCGGTAATAAAAGATTTTTTTTTACCGCTGCTTTAGAGGTCTAGTTTTAGTGGGACATAAGTAACACAACATAAAGTGAAGCGCTTGTTGAGGTTCATGAATGAAAATTACAAGGCGAACAACTAAGTACTGAGTTCCCCTGACGAAAATTATGCACTTTATCATTCGCATTCGCAGTTTTAGTTGCAAAGTATCGCGTTATGCCGGCACGTTATGGTCAATATTACCTTTTTATTTCGGATTTAATGCGCAATAATCATTGTTATTTTCTTGTATTCGCGTTTTATATATAAATATTTTTATTTAAAATTGGAATGAAAATCATAAAATTCACAATATCGAGACTGTTATATTAGAAATTAAAATTAGCAAAATTGCAAGCATTAAAATCAGCACATCGAAACAAGTTTGTGCCATTGTTTAAAAATTGAAACTAAACCATCTAGAAACCCGTACATAATTATCAGTACATCGTCGCATAACTTCAGACCGTTACGAAGAAATCCAACAGGAAGTTCTATAAACGCGCAAGAAAGAAGAAGCCGTTCTTTATAAATTCAATAAACGTTAATACAACCCGCGCGGCGCGGCGCTCGCAGAACTTTACGAGAGAAAAATTTTCGGTGAATAAATTAGCCGCATTATGCCGACATTTTTCGTGCGCCGCATTTTCTTCCCCGGCTCGGGCGTAGGTATATTCATGTATTCTCCCTCGCCTTTCTTTGTCTCCCTCCTCTCCACCTCCTTACTTCTTATTTTCACTCCGCGGCGCGCGAGAGAGTCGCGTCTTCCCGTCTCCTTTCCCTCCTTCCTTTCTCTCTTTATCCCGTGCATACGCGCCTTTTCTTTACCCACTTCTTCGGCAGATAAAATCGAAATGAAACTCGCACGCCGGGGCATATTCAAATATGGTCTCTCGTCCATTTTTTCCCGCGCGACTTTTATGGATCATTTGCAATTTCAATTGTAATTTAAATTTGCATTCTTATAATTGGCTCGGTCGGTAGAGGAGGCCGATGGTTTATTCGCGAGGGTAACAAAAAAAAAAGGTGCAAAGCTTCACCGTACGAAAGTAAATATTATCTCTAAGCCCGCTTTGCGCGAGCTTTATAGATTCTTCGAGTATCTCAGGTATTTTCTGCCGCACTCCGTCTCTGCACGGCTTTACTGCGCTTTGTTCTTTTTCTGCTCTTCCTTGTTAACTACGTCATTTCCTTTTTAACGCATTCGGCCTATAAATATATAAAGAGAAAACGAAATTTTTATTGCGCAACGCGTCGTAAAAGTGTGTCATATATATAGAAGAATCTGCATTATCAAGTTTTACGCGAGAAAAAACAAAGAGGCGACCAGGCGAATTTTCAACGATCCTATGAATGGACGAATTAGTCGGATCTATTCGCGGCCCCGAAGTGAAAATTCCAAAAAGCCCCGAGAAAAAGCCCCGAGAATAGAAACTGAATCAACGTTGAAAAGCAAACGACTACAAGCATCTTAGCCCGGCGCATTCCTAATAGATACATTCTCCGCTCTTCCTCTCTTCCTCTCTCGCACGCACATGCACTCTTCATACGTCCATTCGTCGGCCGCCTCCTTATTTTCGCTCTCTTCTCTTCCTCCTCCGTCTCCGCGGCAGCGGCAGCAGCAGCGGCAGCGGCGGCCGCAGCGGCAGCAGCCATTCCGGACCTTTCTTACGAACCTTTTTCCTCTTTCTCCTTCTTCTCTCTCTCTCTCTTCCCTCTCGTCCACGCCAATGACGTGACGTAGGCCTCTCCTCCGCACACGCGGAGCATTACACTCTAGCCTCCGGGGCGCATGCGCCGTATACACATGTACTCTCCTAGAAGATCGTCGGTCCGCAAGCACTCGGCCCCCGCCACCAAAGGTGCACATGCATGTTTTCTAAGCTCTCTCTCTCTCTCTCTCTCTCTCGCTCGCTCTAGAGCGCGATAAATCGCGTGTGTGCGACGCCACCGCCGCCACCGCCTCGGCGAAATAATACGCGCGCGCGCACGCGTGCCTTAGTACCAAAGTCTAGTAGCGCGCCAGGAGTCGCCGCCGCGCTGACAAAAAGAGAGAGAGCTTGCGCCGCCACAACAAACGCACGCGGGGGCCCCCGATTATCGATCCTGGATCCTACTCTCCCTCCCTCCCGCCTAACTCACTCAATCTCTCTCTCTCCCGCGCAAGCGCGGGCCTTTACGCAACGAGGGACCGCGCGCGGGCTCCTCTCTATTTTTTTTTTTCGTTGGTCTCTCTCTCTCTCGGAAAGAAACTAGGAAGTGCGGAGTGCCGTGCAGTGCGCCGGACCGATAGATCGCGGAGCTCCGCGACGGAGCTTTATTCCGGTGTGTGCTTCAGGCCGACCAGTGAGTGCCGTATCATCATTCATCGACGCTTCTCCCGAGATCGAAGAGAAGAGAGGAGCAGCATCTAGAACAAAGAATATAAAAGAGACGCGCGCGCGCGGCGACAATGACTAACCGGGAGGAGCGAAACGTTGCGGGCATTTCGTCTATTTAAAGAAAAGCCGCGGTGCATTACGCTCACTTAAGCCTTTCCGTTCCAATAACCGACGCGTGGACGCAGTGCCAGAGCGCAAAATGTAAAAAGAATCGTATTATACACGGCCGAGCCCCGCGCGCGCGAATTGCAGTCTATCTCTCTCTCTCTCTCTCGCGGACAAAAAAACCTCCTCGCAGCAGCAGCAGCAGCAGCAGCAGCCGAGAGAGCCAACCGCCAGGAAAAGTGGAAGGAGGAAGGAGGACGGAAAGGAGGAAGTTCGATGAGCGCCGGCTACTCTTCCAGGGCTGAGGGTGGAGGCAGAGAACCGGCGCCGATGCTTTAACGAGGTAAGCCGCTCGCTAATTAACCGTTAACAGCGAGCATCTTGTGCACGCCTCGGGAGAGAGAGAAAGGACGTGTGTGTGTGTGTGTGTGCCCGGGCTTTTTTTTTTCTGCAAGCCGGCAGGCGAGGATGAAAGAAGGGGTCAGTGCGTCGGGGCCTTATAGCGCCGTTTGTTTACGGGAAGAAAGCAATCTGTGTATCGGCGCTTTTCGTCGTCGCTCTTCTTTTGTTCGGAAATTAAGTGCTCGGCTCTTCGTACAGACGGTCGGGTTTGTTCTAGGTGCGGGGAGAAAGCCTTTTTCGACGAGCGGAGGGGAGAAACGTAAATTTGCCGGGAAACGATTTTGCGATCGTCGCGGGAATTGGTAAATTCCTGTTAAGGTGCGATTAAACGCGCGGCAAAACGAACTCTTTGCGGCTACTTTTGCGTTACGCGCCGATTTTGGTTTGCACTCAGAACATCAATGCTAAAATTATGTTTACATCGAATAGGGACAGTGTAAATAGGCCTCGTCGAGTGTTATGCCACGATCGTAAACAGATTGTTTTATTTGTGCCAAACTTTATTTCGAATAACTGCCCATTACGAGCATCGACGTGTTTTCACGGAGAGCTCGAACACCTTATAATATATTTTTCGTGCTGCACCGCTCTTCTTTTGATATCATAATGACGCACGCTTCTCGAAATCTGCAATTGCTGCTTCCGTTGATTTAAAACCTCGTAAAACTTATCTCTCACCTTTTTTTTGGAAATAGTTCGTAGATGTAAAACTAGTTCTTCGAATTTTCTCGATCCAATGAAATCGAGGTCTTTTTGTACTTTTGACGTTCTCTCGTTACTTCTCTGGGAGCGTTTTATCGCATGTTATACCTCGTTCCGTCATCTTGATTATAATAACAGTTTCATTCATTTCGTAGAGGAGACACAGAAAGAACCTTATTCCGAAGAGATTGTTTGCTACAATTAAACTGAGTGGACCGACTCTAACTGATGCTGTAACCTAATAGTAACGTCACTTGAAATAATTAACTTGATTTATCATGCAGTCGCTTCTTTACTCCGGTTTACGTTCCTCATTGGTATTTCGACCAAAAAAACGAAAAAGTCTGAATTTCAAGCCCGCGCACTTATTTACCCGATCGCCAATAAATCCGGCGCGATCGAAATAATTCACTGCCTCGCGGTTGAAAAAACGCGGCAAATTCCCCTCGTTAATCAGCGGCGTCGAATCGACGAATTCGCAGAAACTATGAATAATTAACGCTCTCCTCTCACCTCGGCAGTCCGGCGAACTATCTCCACTAGGCCATCTCTCTCTCTCGGCTCGGCTTTTCTCCTCTAATTAGCTCCCTTTTTTTTATTCCCGAGCCGAGTCCGCGGCATCGTCATTACATTCATCATCCGCCGCGGGAAAAAAAGCTCCTCACTGCCCGTTTAATTTGAGGCGGCCGCGAAAGCTCACACGCGAGGGGCCTCGCGCGCGCGCATTTCACTTCTTGCGTGCGCGCACCTCCTCGCTTCGGCACACGATATTGCTTTCAGCGCTCGCGGGCCTTTTTTCTCTCTCCCCGCGCACTTCCGCGTGTGTGTGTTCCGACTCGTGTCTTCTGTTTTATAATTCTCCTTTTTTCGCGAGGGAGCAAGAGAGAGAGAGAGAGAGAGAGAGAGAGAGGCTTATCATTATTTATGGAAATTAACAATATATGCAAGAGAGTAGTGCGCGTTGCGGTGCATTAGCATAATTCGCGTGGGGGGAGAGAGGAGAGCGACATGCACGCCTGCGATGTGTGCATATACCTGCGAGAGAGAGAGAGGAGAGTACAGCTGAAAAGTGCCTTTTCCGCGAGAGCAGCCTCCATGAGATACTGCCGCCGCTGCGGTCCAGAGCGCCTCGAAATCTATGTGCACTTAAGGGTCATTGTTGCGTTGTACCCAGACCTGTTGGTTGCCGGGGTCCTCTTGTATTATAAATGGATCGTGTGTCGAGGTGTCGGCGGGGGGAAAGAATCAAGAGCGAGGATTTCGAATAATTGTCGGGGGATTTTTCGAGACGGGGGACTCTTGCGCGGGACACGCCGCTGCGAAGGAATGCTTCAAGTCTCTGCTGTTTTTACCGGGGATAGGCGGTGCTTTTCGGATTGAATCTCGAATGAATGTTTTATGGCTGAATTTAAAGAATCGCGTTTCTTCGAGGGCTCGCGTTGTAAATGTTTTTACGAAACTTGTACAGTTTTAGAAGGCTTGTACAATCGATGGTTCGTACAGGCTGTGGGAGAAAGAAATTTTGAAAAATATTTCATGTACTTTATGCATGTATTCCTTAACTAATCGGAAAATACGACCTTCACGGTGTGTTCCCCGCGTGCATCTGCTATCTTCCTTACATGTTGATCATTTTTACGATATGTTCCTTCCTTCTTGAAAATTTTTGTTTATTTATAGCCAATAAAAATCATTTTTTATGAATATATATACACTCCTTTTGCTTGCTTTGCGCTTCAAGTCATTTTATTTTTGCAAAAATCAAATTCCAAGCTGTACGGCATGCCTGGCTTTCTTTAGTCCAACCTGCATTATATATACCAAGGAAAAAAAATAAGAGCCCCAATTACCCTTAATCCTTCGCAATTACTTTTTCCAACAATACCCCGGAAAAACCTCTTACCTCATCACATTATAATCGTCCAAACAAACGCCACCTAATATTTATTCCCGCCGACTAAACAAAACGCGCGGGCATCCCCGTCGCCAGGCATTAATCGCACTAACGCGCACTAATGCATCTTGCTTTTGCAGCGAAGAGCCGAGAGGCGAGGGAAGTCGGCGCTCTGCAAAAAAGTAGAGCTCTCTCTCTCGAGGATACGGCCCGACGCCTGCTCGCGTCCAGCTCTCGAGATAGGCCGCATACGCTCGCGGGAGAGAGAGAGGTCAACGACGTCATACGCGCGCAGCTGCAGCAGCGGAGCTCTTTCTCTCTCCATCTCTCTCTCTCTCTCTCTCTCTCTCCCGCGCCTCCTAACACCTACGATCCGGAAATCTCTTTCCAGCTGCGCTTATAGCTTCGCTCCGCGCTCCGCTTTCCGTCGAGCTTTTGCCTGAGCTTTTTCTGAAGGAGATCGCCCCGGACACGACGGGGATAATGCTGGCTACGGATAAGTGCTGCTGCTGCTGCTGCTTCGCTTTTTCTTCGGCTTTCCAGGCAAGCGACGTGTGTATAATGGAGGTTTAGAGATGATGAGCTTGTGACTTTGAGGCCGGGAGTTGGCATTTAAGTTTTTTGTGGATTGGTCATTTTGCGCGGAGGCGAGGGAGGAAGTTGTGTTTGGATTATAAATCGCACTGCGAATCGCGGATTCGCGAGTTACAGATAATTATCCTACTTATATTATAACTATTTATGTTTAGTCAATTTATATAAAATATTTAATATTGAATACGACCTGTAATGACTTCTTCATTGTACTCTGCAGTATATTTGTACGAAAAAATAAAATCTGAAAACAAGAAATAAAAAATTTAATTTAATTACTCCTTTAAAATCCAGTTGCAATATATTTGATTAATATATTTGTAGAAAAAGTTTTGTTAATAAACATATATACTAAATTAAATTGATACAAATAAAATTTCACTTTAATAAAACAATAACTCAAAACCACCAATCGGCCCACCAGAAAACCACCCAAACAAAACCAACACCCCCCCCAAATTCCATCCGCACCAGCAAAAAAAAAAATCCAGCTCTACGTCCTCCTCGCGGAGCTCCGTCGATACCCTCCTCCCGCACTGCAAACGAGAGCGATGCGCCGGTCGCTGGGCGCGCGGGTGTAAAATTATTGTTCGTTGTATTTCACGTGGAACTGGCGCGCGTATCGGGCGAGAGAGCGGCCGCGCCGCGATAGAGCGATATTTACCGTTGCCGCGCTCTCGCGCCATCACTTATCCAGAGCGAACGAGAGACGGCGGCGGCGGCGGCGGCGGCGACGACGACGACGAAAAGCATGCACACCGCACGCGCGTGCGGGAGAGAGAGAGGGAGAGAGGCGGCTTCGCAGCATCGATCGCCGCACAATGTATCCCCGAGGTCTCGCGGAGCAAGATAGCAGCGCCCGTTAATAAATCCATTCGCCGCCGCCAAGCTCCTACTTCCGGCGTGCGAAAACAACGCATGAATAATGAACGAGGGATGGCCTTCTTCGCGGGAGAGGGAGAGAGAGAGGAGAAACCTTTTTTTTGGGGCCGGAGCCGGAGAGTTCGGAGCTGAGTTCGGGCCCCGATTAGATTGGATTGTGGGGATGTGGACCTTGCTGAGTTTCTTTGGTTTCGGCTCGAAGAATGTGGGAAAAGATTGGGAGTTCAAATTATTCGGTCAGTTTATTTCCTGTAAAAAAAATAGTTCTTAGGCATTCTTCTATTTACTTTTTATTTATAGTAAATACATAATTACTGCAGTATAATATTTGAATAAATACGCCAAAGGATAAAGCAGGATATATTAATATTTATTCCAGTGTAGCGAAACAGTTTGGAATGATAATTTTGGTTAAAATCTGTTTTGGCCGCGCTCTTTAAGGATGAGTTATACCGGCGCCCAATAAAATTAGCATCTCCAAAATTATGAGATACATCGTTCACGTTATCGGCTTCTAATCCGCACTTTTACGAAATATATACATATATACATCGTTCCGTATCCCCCGGTGATAAGCCGGCGCGCGCGCCGCGTAAACGAATATACATATATTTACGGTAAAAATGCCGGTAATGTTTAATTACGAGCGTCAAAAACAACCGCCGATATTCCGCGGCTCTCCGCGCGGCTGCCCTGAAAAATTATTCAAAATTATTTCGGAATAATTAAGCGCGCAATTTGATAACGAAAAGACGCGTATAACAATGGAGATTTAATTTAATGCAAACATTTACAAGCAAATTATACTGCAGACTTGTAATTTATACGTGTAATTCGCAGTATATAAACGCAAAAGAATATCGCGCTCGATTAATCTCGCAAATGGCTAAATTTACATAAAACACTAGGCATTAATCGATCCGAAAGCCTAGCTTTGTATAAAATTTGGCATTAATTTTCCCCCCTAAAAAAAAAGAATGCAAAATTAATCATTGCCGCGTATATATACACGCGCAAACAGTTGGCAATTATTGCACGAAGCCCCAAAATCGTTAATTCTGTCCAAAATAATACAGCGCCGGGCCCTGAAATATTTACACCCGCTAAAATCAATTTGAACAACAACAACGCGCAAATTCACCTATATTAATAGTGAATTTTCCACAACGCACAACGAAACAGCGAAGCGGCGGCGGATCGATATACAATTTTCTCGCGGGGGGAAGGAAAAAAAGCCAAGGGAATGCAAACCGAGTATATATACATATATATACGTACGCGAGTCGTGCCCGACAAATCACGCGGGCCCCGCCGCCGCGGCGCAATGAATACATCCGCCAGAGACGCGCGGAGCGTATACGAGTCCGTCCGAGTACGACGGCGAAAGCAACCCCCCTTCGCCGCTCGGTGCAGGGAATCTAAGCTCGATGCACGGGGTGTACAGTCCGAGCGGAAAAATTATAAGGCCGGTGCAGTTTTGTTTCGGGGATATTTATTGATGCCGATGCGAGTTGGGTGCTTTATTCCGTGGAGGTTTTAAGGAAGATTCGTTATTTTATGCGGACGTTGTGGGGAACTCTTGGCTAATAACTCTTGGAAAATTTTATTACTAATTTTCGTAAAGTGTACTGTTTTTTATAGTTGAATAGCTCATTTTTCTTTACTAATGTTTATACGAATATTTAGGAAGAAGATTTACTCGTGTAAGAGCGTTTTATTTTTAAAACTTGAAAGCAAACGATGACAATTTAAAATTTGTCGAAATTACTCGCTACAATTAATATTCATAATTTACTAACACATTATAATTTTTAGAAACAATATTATACACTAAACAGCAATTTCATCTCCACTTTGCATCGCTCTCCTCGCGATCCCCAAAAATCCGGCAGCCACTTGCTCTCCCAACTGTACCTCCAGCGCATCTCGATATACAGTCCCCCTCGCTGCATCTCGCTACCTGGGCCCCGTTGCCAGATCGTCGGACTGGCCCGTGATCAAGGGGTCGAATCAAAGGTGTCCAGAGGAGAGCGGATTCGCACAGCAAAAAAAAACGCATCCTTTCTCCGGCGGAATCGCCCCTTTCTCTCTCTCTCTCTTTCGTCAACTAGCTGGCCCCCTCTGTCCCTTTTCCGCGCTGGCCGTTCCCCCCTTTTCGGGGCCGCGGCGGCCAGCTGCGATGGGTCAGTTTTCGACGGGCACGCGGCGTATTAAGATGCTTCGCGCAAAATTCCATCGCAAGGCCTCGCGATCCGCGGCTGCCGTGAGTTTATCGCTGTGAAAAAAGAAAAAAAAATCATCGACCTTCTCTCGGCGTCTTCCGATCTGCACGGGGATTTGTTTTTCGACGACTGGAGAACGATGATGGATAAGGGATCTGCGGAAGGAACGAGGACGGAGACGAGGGAGGAGTAACAAACGCCGAGAGACGCGCGGATCGTGCTTTTTTTCCTGGCTTTTAGATATTCTCTGGCTTGCGATTGTTTTTTTTTTGTTATTTTTTTTTGTTTTTTTTTGTTTTGGTTCGGAAATTCGATGTTTCGGCATTAGTGAAAAATGATACGCGGCGGCCCGTAGTGATATGGATTTTACGACTGACGGTAAACTTATTTATTTACTTCTTTTGCATACTTTACGGACACGCGTCGCCTTGTTTGCTTTAATTCATACACTCGAATCTACCTTATTTTTCGTTCTCTCTGAATTTGGGGCTAAAGGACTTTTTTAACAAAACGAAATGAAACAAACATTACGTTTTTCGTCGTCTCTCTCACAATACTACATAATCCAGTGAAATCTCAATTCCGTTTAATATAGAAAAGCGCAATATCCCCGCAAAAATAATTCATGAATAAATTATGCGCGTAAAAATGTTTATTTTCTCCCCCCCCCCCCCCCGCGGCAAAATAACAATTTCCCGAGTGGCCGTAAAAACGGCTAAAATATAACTCCGAACTCGTCGGCGATTAAAGCCGGCTTCGGCTGCCATTTTATTCCGTTCTCTCGCCGAAGCACCTCCTCTAGCGTTTAATTACAACAAAATACGCCACACTTAAAATCCGCGCGCGGCGGCCCAAAATACAATTCGGGCCGCCGCCGCGGCGAATCGAATTTTTATTAATCAGCATTAAATTACCATAAACTTATAACACCTCTTGACGTCCGGGCCGCGCTTCGGCAGTGGCGCATTATAATTTTAATTCGCACGCGCTCGCGCGCGCGGGGGGACAAGCGGCCGCTGCCGCTGCCGCTGCGAGCCGCAATCATTCGAAATGCTAGCGGGCGTTTCGTTCGTCTAGTCACTTAATTTTCAATTATCGAGACGCGCGTTACGCGGGCTATTCGTTAGCGAGACTCGCGCGGAATTTCGGTTTAGTATTTGACGTGCGTTTCGCTCGATCGATCGAGCGTGGAAGCTTCGACACGCGCGCAGATACAGAGAGAGAGAGAGAGAGGGAGAGAGGAGAGTATAGTTGAGCGAAATTCCGGCGGGCCGAGCGTTAATTATTTTGGCTATGTCAAAGAATTAGCGATTCGTTGACGCTTTTTCGGCCGATTTATCGATTTTTTTCGCCGAGAAATTCGCGGAATTGGATTTTTCGGCGGAGGGAGAGGAAAACGAGAGGGGGGTGACGTTTGGTATTCGACGGGGTATTTATACATTGCGCTATTTGCTTTTTCGCAAAAATGTGTAAAAATCTGAAAAGTTTCGTCGATTGTTCGAGCTTTTTTCGTATTCAAAAATAATAAACTTATGCGCGTCCTCTTCATCCCGTATAAACAGTTAATAGATTGAAATAAACTCGTTTTATTGGTTTCGTTTTGGTCTCTGCATACAAAATAGGCCATATAAATTATTTGATTAGAATAATTAAACAAACTTCGCTTTAATTACAGGAACTATGAAACGCGCGCAATCGAAGTTCCAAATTAGCAAAATTACAAAGGGCCCGAGCGCTTCATTAATTCACGAATGTCGATTGTTTTCCGTATTCTGATTACCAACTTTAAATTATTTATCGCTCGTCCGCGCCGTTAAAAAAACCCAACCGACGCGGCGACGCCGATTTCCCTTCGAAAAAAAAAAGCGATTCATGTATATCCCGCGATCGGAAATACCGTCGGCCTTCTTTCGCGCGGAAAATTATCGGTGCGCGAATTCAAATCGAATTCTCACCCGGGGGTTCGCCGGGGAAAAAAGAAGCGGAGAATCCGCTCGGACTCCTCTCTCTCTCTCTCTCTACGGCGCATCGATTCGCAGCACCACACATTTCGCGAGCCGCCCACGCGGATACCTTTCGCGCGCTATTCCCTTCCGCGCTGCCGCTGTTGCTGGGGTTTGCATTCCGATGCTTGCTCGTGCCGATAATTAATCGTGAATATTGGCGCGGTCACACTTTGTGCTCTTGTTTATTTATTTTTTTTTTATTTGCAGTTTTTTTTATTTGTTATTTTGGGATTTTTTTTCGTTGAGGAAGAGGGTGGTTTTGCGGGCTTTTAATGGTGGGAATAGAAAGAAACGTATCGTTTTCTTCGTAATTAGACGAGACTAGCAATTTGTAACAGTTTATTAAACCATTTTTAAATTCTATTAGACACGATTTTGATATTGCAACTTTTACAACAAATAAACTAGGCTTTGGTGCTGAACACTAAAGAACAGTAGAAAATTCAAACGATTTCATACATTTTCTCGAAAATTGAGTTTCTGGCTAAAGTAACAAAACATGATTTAAACCCCGGCATAATTTATTGCCTCTTCAACGCGTTCGGGAGCACCAGACTGTATAAAAGGTCGATTGTACAAAAATTCTTTGGCAATGACTAAACCGCGCATTGACAAAGAATTATTGTGCGATAGAAGCACACAAAGTATAGATAAAATTTCAAAAAGTTGCACCACGGCCTTACACTTTATTTTTATCGATTTGGCACTAAGACTTTAGGTGCTTGGAAATTATTTTATAGGTGGTATTAAAGAAGTTTATGCCAATTTTCAATCCAGACCGAATTCTCTCTAATATAAATAAGAAGACGGTATTAAAAGCGAAAACGGCGAGCATTAGAATTCGAAATGATAAAAATACTTTTACTTCGCCTAATGAGAAAGTGGGTTACAAAAGTTTGGCAAAGCCATTTTTATCATATTTATAGCAAACTTCCTCGGTCAGACAGAAAAATTTTCCCGCACCACAAATAATATACGCGCCCAGGCGGCTGCTCTTGCGAAACCCAGAGTCGTTTTCCCCGACGATTCTCCGTATCATCTCGAAAAAAATCCCAATCTCCCTGGTTCATCCGCTCTACAGTGTCTACTCTCTCACGCGGCTCGCTCTCGAAGGAGCGCGAAAGAAATACCGAGAGAAAGACAGAGAGAGAGAGAGAGCCACCGAGCGGAGAGGGGTTCCGTTCCTTCTTCCTCCGCAGACGTTAAAAATCTCGCACCCCATAGAGAGAGAGAGAGAGAGAGAGAGAGAGCTTGCTTTTGCGCTCTCGCGCAAAGGGGTGGCCAAGAAAAATAATTACTCCTGGGGATCGCCGAGAGGAAGCAGCCAAGGGTGAGAGCGAAAAACTTTTCTCTCTCTCTCTCTCGCTCGCGAGGCCAGACGAAAAAAGCCAAACCCTTTCGTATCTGATGAGGCGAGGAATTACGAGGCGCTCCCCGCTTTTGTTTCCGATACTTAGTTTGATAACTCGGGGCTTCTTTCTCCGTTCGCCCGCTGCGATATCGTCCCATTCTTTTGATTAGCGACTGATTTTCACCGGAGCGAATGCGTCGCGGCTCCTGTCGCTGGTTTCGCGGGCCGACGCGTGAGTTATTTATACTGTATATTACGGGCGTTATTATTATTATCTATCGAATTTCGATCGAATTTCGCCGAGGCGGGGGATAGCGTAAAAACGTTTTACGAACGTCGTATCGGTAGTATTTTATATAGATATCGTAGCCGAAGATCGTAACGAAATCTGAACTTCAAAATGCGCCTCGTAAATTTCGTATTTATTGCTTGGAAAATTTTCAAATTTTTCCCCGTCGCCTCGCTCTGCTTTCGCTCGGGTTTCATTTCGTTGATAAACTATACTCTTTTTTTAACGAAAACATTTTTAGCCGAAATTAGCGGAGAATTTCAAAGCGATATGACGATATAATGATAAAACATAACGTTTTTAAAGTAATGTAAATGTTCAATTTAATCAACGCAGAAAATTTTATAAATATTTTGAATAAAAACATTTTAATTCTGGTAAAACAGCAACAAGTGTAATTGAACGCGTTTTTGTTTCCTTCATATAATGGTTTTTACGTAATTTATTATACCTGATGAAAAAGCTGATCCACCGCAGCTACACTAATCGTACGAGCCATGTTGCGTCCCCCCTTTTTTATCCCCAAAAGTGGCCAAAAAACTCATAAATATTTCACCGCCGGAGGGAAAACAACTCTTTAAAAACGCGCATTTCACGTTCGCAACAAAAAAAAAAAAGGAAGAAGAGCACCGAAAGCTCTTAATTATCGGGAGCCGCGCGATTAATATTTCAAACGGGCTACTAGGATTCGCCGATAATAATTTAATTGTCAAACGGGGGGAGGCGGCCCCGCATAATATATACGATTCGACCGGATTCGCCGTTATTTACAACGGGGCGAAAAGTGTGCGCGTCCGCGCGCGCGTGAGAGAGAGAGCGTCGATAAATTCCCTCGTCGGAAGCTGCCGCCGGAAATTGGCTCTGCGGTCGAACTCTTTTAACGGCGCGAAAAAATGCGGAAATCCGCGCTTTTTTTTTCCCCCCCCCCGGCGACGCGTCGCACGTCGCGCGGCTCTCGTTTTGACGATCGAATTAGTTTGCCAGCCGTTTTGTGTATTTCGCGCTGATCGTGAAACGGCGTGAGTTTGAATTTATTTTCCAGCGAGTAAGATGGAAGATTGAATTTTAATTCCGGGGTATTTAAAGATACTTTGTGCGGAACGACTGGTAGTAAAGTTTTGATAAGCGAATTTAAAATGATTCAGTTATCAAATGTAATAATATTAGCGTTTAATTTTATTTTTTATAAATTCGCCGACAGAGATTTTATTCGGCTGATGTATAAGATATAAAAGATTCATTCGAATAAAGTTGTAATATTTCTATAAAATTATACTGGTTTATTAATTTTGGCGAGTAAAGAGGAATGATAAAATATTAAAAACTACTTAACGTAGAAAATGTTTATGAATAATCAATCGGCCAACATAGTTTGATTAATTTTAGAGTAGCAGTTGTATGTAGTTCGAAAGTTTCAGATGGGATTAAAATTTTTATCATTGGCATGAATAAATTATAAAACAAAAACTAATAAATCAGGTTTACTCACAACGCAAACCGCTTCGTAAATATTCATGAAGTATTCATGTAGCCAGTATTTATTTAAACTCTTGATTTTTCCCACAGGAAAAATCATGTGAAATGCACTTCCAAAAACAATGTGAACTTTGCGTTATTTTTATTAAAATATCAACTGTTTTATGTTAAAACGACTTATTATTCTGTTGCAAAAAATAATAAAATAAACGATATACTCGCGCACAGAATGTATTAATAATTAAATTTGACAAAAATATGTAAGTTTGCAGCAGAATATGAAAAAGTACAGAAATAATTTAAAAGCGTATAGAAATGTGTTTCGCGTCATTTCTTTTAAAATAAAATATTTAAAAGACTGAATTAATAATTCACCTCTTAAATAATTCACAATTTCTGTCGAAAAAATGCTATATCTCGTTTTGGAATTGTTCTTTCACAAACAAACCAGTCGAATTCCAAATTTAGACATTCACGCGCCAGTGGCCGCCCAAAACCTCTCTCGAACAACGAAACTCGCCAAAAAAAAAAAGAAAAAAGAAAAAAAAACGCAAAATCATTCCTCCGCAAACTCTCGCTCGAAAGCACCGCCGCTCGGACAGACCATTTTCCAGGCGTCGAGCGCGTCATTTTAAAAAATCCCCGCGCGGCCCCTCCACTCGCGCATAGAGAGCCGCCACGCATAGGAGAGAGAGAGAGGGGGCGGGCAGAGAGCCCATCGTTCTCGCTCGGCGAAGCGCGACATTTTTTCCCGCTGAAAGGCGTCGGCTCCGGCTCGAAAAAAGAGAGAGAGAAAGAGGGGGCGGGGGAAAAAAGCCCGACCGCCCCAATCGGTCGCCGTTTATTGATCAACAACAATATCGAAGTGCCGGCTGTCACGTGCCGAGGGGAGAGCGGAAAGATGGCGTAAAAAATGGACGACCTGACGCAGGGGAGGCTCGGGGGTCTTAATTCGCTCCTTTTTTTTCCGAGGGAGATATCCTGCTGCTGCTGCAGCAGGAGATTGGGTTACTTTCGAGGGCTGCTTTTTTTCGAAATGGGAGGGTTCGCGGTTTGATTGTGAATTGCTGCGTTGCCTCGGAGATGGGAAGAAGTATGCGAAGTAGAACGAGTTTTCGTGAATGCAGCGTCTTATTTTTGTTGAAACGTTTAAGTGGCCTTTTGAAGGATAATAGAATTTGGGGAAAAAAATTATGAGTGAATTTTTAACATTGGTATTGTCCTTTGCACGCTGCGCATTATTCAAAGGTGTTATTTTATTCATCTAAAAATTAAATCACCTCGATAAAATAAATTATCAATAACTTACTTTGATAAATTACTGAATATTTGTTTGTCGCATTATACATTTAATCGCATTTCGCTAATAATAACAACTTTTCATCCTCAACGACGATCCGCGATTATTTTTTCAATAAATTTTTGAAACTCCCGTATTTTTCAAGTTGATTCTGTCAAGCAATATTCGCTGATTTATCTTTCCATTAATATTTCATAGCTGTCACGAAACTATAAAGCAACGGCAAAATTGCTTTGCGTCTTGAATATTTGACGATGCAGCGCGATTATTTATAATTTTATCGGCTAACTCTCGCGAGGAGTAATTTTATTTTCGCTCGCAAAAGGTATACGCACGCGCATTAAAGCGAGTTACTAAAAAAAAAAAAAATCTGCTTTTTCAAACTCATCTCGGCGCATCGATGCAAATTGCGAACGCGGCCGGTGTGAAAAATTTAATTCCGAAATCTGCATCGGACTGACGTTAACAGACGTCTGCCTCGTTCGATTCTCGCTTGTAAAAACTGTTTATTCTTCCTCCGAAAATTCATCGAATATAACCCGTAAATAAATTAATAAATTCGGTCGATTTTCGAAAACTCGAAAGTATTTCTAAGCATTTCCCGCGTGGAAAACCGAGCTAATTCAAGCGTTTCTCTCGAATTCCAACCAAGAAAAAGCCTGAAAAATAACAATCTTAATCAACACCGAGCCCAGGATAAAAAAAAAATTGAACAAATTCAATTCGGAAAATCACTCGCGAATGTAAATTGAGTTTGTAACGTCGACGGGTTACAAAGTAATCATCGGACCGGCCGTATTGCGTTAGCGCAACTCATCTCTCTCTCTCTCCGCTGTCAGTGTCGTATACAAAGCGAGCGGCCGCGCTAAATTGCGTTATATCCACGGAAACGATTGACTTCATTCATGCTAACGCTAATGTGATTTTTTAATTATCCGCGTGTCCGCCGACCGTTCATTAGCTCATTACCGCGCGTGTCCCGCTTCGTCATTACGTCCCGGGCGTAATTGCCCGGTTCTTTTTTTTTCTCTCTTTTTTTAGGAGCGCATCGCGTTTCGCGTTGAGATGATTGTGGCGCTCTGTTTAATAAGGAACGAAGGTGACAGAGAGGAAATTCTGGCATCGGAAGTGTATTGACGTATGCAAAATAAACGAGGCGACGGGGGAATTCGCGCGATGCTCGGCGCCGCTGAGAAGTGAAGGATTTAATTTTAAATGTTTTGTTTTATGCAAATGTAGGTAGGTAAAGGATGATGATTTTTGACGGATTGATATTTTGTGCGCTTGGCGTTACGGAAGGTTGGAATATTTAAAATTGAAAAATTCAATTTTCTATATATATATATATCGTTTCATAATAAAAAATACTTGTTAATCTTAAAAAAATTTCGTGATTGAAAGCTTGATTGTTTATAATATTATAAAAAAGTGTTTTTTTTTTATAAAAATTCGAACCTTATATTCTTTTTTCAATTTACAGTAATAAAAGCAGTAAAAGATTTCATAAAATTTAAACCCCGCAAGTATACGTATATTTTTGTATTTTCAAAAGCAATAAATCGCAGCCAGATAGATATTTTTTTTTCTACGAAATTTCCGTCTGCGTGTACACAGACGCATTTGTCAAAAGCCCGAATTTTATGGAAATATTTTTGCATCGAGAGCCGTGACTCCGAATTTCCACGTTGTTATTGATTTTATGCGCTGTCCATTATTCACAATGACGAGCTCATGGAAACGAACACGACATCGAATTGAATATAAATCACCTAAGCAAAATAAATACGCGCCGGACGTTAAAAAATATATTAAAAACAATACGGGAGGATATTTAGTTTTCCGATGAAAACGTCGAGCGATACGAAAATAATAACAAAAAAAAAAAAAAAAAAAATAGTCGCCCTGAGCCCGAATCTTTTTTTGCGCGTCTTTTCAAAGCCAATTATTCCCCGTCGGTCCTTGAATATTCATGCGGAGGGAAAACAGCATTTTTTACTTGGGGCTTTTGGATTTTATGTATTTGCGCTGTTTTACTTTTATTTCGGTATATAATTTTAATACATAATGCAGGAATATTGATTGCATTATGTCAATGCATTAATTATATGCTGAATTTAGCCCCGTATTGATCCGTGTACATGAATTTGATATTTACCTGTTATATTTCGCATTTTTAATATTTTTTCGAACGTTTATCGATTTATTGACCTTAATAAATATTGCAGTGATAGCCGTATATAATATTTAACAAAAATCAAGAATATTTCATGTCAGACTGTAACATTATAGCATTGCTCTTTTTTTTAAGGTAAATATAATAAAAACGCGTAAATCGAAATTATTTATAACTCGGATTGTATAAGCATTCAAAGATGAAATATAGTTAAGACGCGGTTAACAAGCCGCAATTCCTATATACATTTTTCGTGCATTTTAAAGGATTTATTTTTAATTTATTTATGAAATTTCGAACGTAATTCAATTATAATATACGCAAGTAATTAGCAATAAATTATACGAAAACAATCTTTTTAAAAACTAAATGAAATACAAAATAATATTTTTATTCGCGACGATACAAATCTTCTAAAAATTCACCCCCAACAACGTTTATGCAAAACGCTGAAAAAATTAATATTAAAATAACCCCATCGTCCCCGTCGCCTCCCGCATTAAAAAACACGGCGCAATACAACCTGATCTCCTTAAGTCGCTCCTGAAGGCTCCATCATTCCTCATTTACCGGCGCCTCCGAATCCCACATTTCCGAATGTCTCGAGGGATCGGCGCGCAAAAACTGAAATTTTATACGCTCCCGGGATGCTCCGGGCGAGTCCCCCTCTCGCAAGTTTTTAAAGCTTCCATTAACGCTGATAACCGCCACGGGGTTCCTCCGTCCGATTCGCAAATGGAGCGTTTCTTTTCTAGCTCTGTCTCCCTTCTTTTTATTCTCGGCCGGCCACTTCTGGGGGACGAGGCACCGCCGGGCTCTCGAGGCGGGGTGGGTGAGGTGGCTGTTGGGTTTAAGGCGTTATTTATTACTCGATTGAATTTTTAACCGGCTGCGGGGGGACATTTGCTAATCGATTAAAGAGGCTTTTGACGAATAAAAGTTGCGTTTTTTTTTTATTACTGTGGAGAGGCGAGCAAATTAGGTGGAAAGCGCATTTCACAAGATTTTACTTCTCGCTTCTCGGATCAAACAGCTGTTTTAGAAGCTGAGAACAATCTTATAACTCAAGAAGACGATGTATGTACGCGCGAAGCAACGGCGCGCGCAATTCGGAGCCGAAAAAAAAGCGACGACAAGGAGCGAAGGCGCGAAGCGACGCCCGATAAAAATAAACAGCTTTTAAATTACTTGAATTATCTAGCGTTATGCATCACGATTAATCGCTCGTAAAATCGTACGAGCCATTTTCCTTTAATTGCGAATCGCGTCCGCCTCGGCGCGCGTGTCTCTCGACTCGCGATGGGTGTATTTTAAGATTGGAAATTTATTTTTTCATAAGGAACCGGGCCCGAGACTCTGACGCGGCTCTGGCAAGATGCCGGGCAGACTTTGCGCGCTTCTATCTCTCTTTCTCTTCTCTCGGCTTCCTTTTCTTCGCGACGCGGCTTTCCACTTATCGGAGCCGAGAAAAAAAGAAGGCGTCCCCCTCTTTGTTTAGAATTTATTCGACTGCATCGCTCTGGATTAGGGTATTGTTGCAGTGGTTTACGGTTCGGGGACGCGACTCGCGGGTGGTTTAGTCCCGCCGGTAATGAGAATGGAGATGCGCGTTATTTACGATGCGCGATTGTCGGTTAGTTTAATGTAATTATGACGTTTTGCAATTCGCATTGTTTATCAATGCATTGATATTCCGATAAAACTATTCGGTGGTGCGATTGCACAGTGTATGGAAGCTAAGTTTTATGAATCATCGATGACGGTTAATTTTAATCATAAGTAGGAACTAATTGTTAATAAATATTTCTGGGAAATTCGTTGCGACAAATATAATTTTCCGCGAATTTCTAAAAAAAAAAAATTTCAATTATAACTTTCGCTGCTCTGGAAAAGAGACTAATTTTAAGTTTTTGATTATTTATGTACGATTATACTTTCTACAGAGGATCTCTGTTAATGTAATTAAATTTCGATAAAATTAAGCTAATTTTCGAAATTAAATTGTATAAAATTATATATATTTCCAGAGTTTTATTATAAATGAATTACCTACAATTTTTAATTCTATTCATTTCCATATTACATTAAAAGATTAAATCGTTCTTCGAAAGTGTCCGTTAAAATTATTTCTGCGTTCGCTCAAACGAGTGACCATTTTCGAAAATAGCACTCAACTTTTTACCACCAGCAGAAGCACAAAGCATTTCTCCGCAAAGCTTCATTCACCTCTCCCCAAAAAAATTCACCAAACAGCCCTCGATATATTTCGGTGTTTCATTACTCCCTCCAAAATCGAATCGCTGCAAAACCCAAAAAAAAAAAAAAAAAAAATAATAATAATTCACGTCGCGCCGCGTTTTAAATCCCCGCGACTTTTCCGCAGCTCGCGTCGGGCAGCTCCTTTTTTCCCGCCTCCGGGCAGAGGGCCGGTAACGGTGGCACGTCGGGGCTCGACGCCGGGACGATATATAATTTACGGCGCGCGTCGCGCACTGTGACGCGACACGGTAAATTAGACGCGAGCGCTCTCCTCTCTCTCTCTCTCGTCGATATATACACAGCCGGAAATTTCGCCGCGTCCGGATACGCGGCCGATCGCGATCATCGCTGCGCTCTGCCCATTGCCGCCGCGGCCGCTCGCCGATCGGAAAGTTCTAATTTTGCGTTAAGAGTTTTAATCCCCAAGGCTGCCGCCGTTAAAACAAACATTTTTGCCGAGGCCAAAAATGCAGAGAGGCGGCCGGCCGCCTGTGCACCGCGCGGTGTGTGGAAGCGGCGGCTGCGGCGCGGGTTGCATAAGACTCGAGAATAGCCTTTGGGTTGGGAGAGAGAGAGAGCCGCACAATCGCGCGGCCCCGGCCGATGCGTGAACTTTGCGGGCGAGGACTCATCGATTGAGAATTTGCGGGCAGAGCCGCCGAGCGCGCCGGCAGCTTTTTGGCTGCGAGATGATGCTGCCGCCGCTGCTGCTCCGCTTTGCTGATCGGAGGATAGGAGGATGGCTCGAGCGATGGATTGTTCGGGGAATCGGATGAAAGGCGCCGGGGGTTTTGTTTTGCTTCGTCGATCAAGTTGGGAAATAATTGCGGTATTTAGGGTGAATCGCGGCTGATTCCGCGGCTTTTTAGAGCGATTTTTAGGGGCAAGGAAAGCTGCGGCGTTTGACGATTTAGAGATAATTCGCATAATTATAAAATAAACTTGAAAAATCTAATCATTAAATACAAAAGAAAAAAAGATTTTAAAATATCAATTTTTTTAATTTTGCTAAAATATACGTACATATTAACGGAACGTCGAAAGTATTTTCAAAAAAAAAATAGCATAAAATCTTGCATTGTTTATCAAACACCTTATTATGTTGGTTAAACACACCAGTTTTCTGATTACACAAAAGCAGAGGGTAAATTTCGTCCGATTTTTCGGCAGCTTTCGGCCCGATATTCGCCGCTCGCCCGTTTACTTCGTCCGAAATATTTAGTTTAAACATCGACTGTTGATTTATCGCGCAAGTAAACATTGTACGAGCGTACGCGCCTTCCGCGGGAAAAGAAGGCTCCTTTGAAAGCGGCGCACACCGCACCGATATATATTCTGTTTTCGCGCACAACGAAACACATTACGCTTGCGATAATCACCGATGACGCCTAATGCAGTCTCGTCATTTTTCCCAGGCGAGACGGCTGGGGGAAAAATTGGTATCGATCACCGTTCGCGGTCATTGTTTAATCATATGGATTTCGCAGTCGGTGGGCGATTAGGATTTGCTTGAATAATCGATACGCGTATTGTAATTAATGTAGTCGCGGCCTCGTTGAGTCATGAATATTTTGAGGTGGGAGCTTACTGGAATTTTGATGAAAAGATACATTGAACATATTTAACCTCGTTTTATGAAGCGCTTCGGCGGTGAAATCTAAGCAGCAGGTTTTGCCTAAAAAAGAAAATAAGTCTGGCCAGAAATTCGGCCGCAAATATTTGGCAAAGAACTTTTGAATGCGACAGCTTAGCTTTCGAATGTAAAGGAAAAACTGAAGTCATTCTAGTTCTGTGCCCCGAGTAAAAGTGTTCGAAAATAGTTTTGCTATATAGGTTCTTCCTCGAAAACTGATTAATTTCGCAAAATGTAAATTTTTAAAACTTATCCCTCGGATAAGTTAATCCATTTCTAAAAATGCATTAACCACCGAACGTAAAATACGGCAACATTTATAAAAGTCCTTTATTTATTAATCCCTCGAAAGCAATGAAAATGCAAATGAGCGCGCGCGGAGAGCAAAGAAAAAAGCCTCCGGGTTGGAAATTAACATTTCCGAGCGAAACAAATACCCGCGCCGCTCGACGCATCGGCTCTCATTTATATAAATTCGTCTCCCCTCCCCCCCTCCCTCTCCACTCTCCTCGTGCATTCCTTTTGTGCGGGGGCCCCGAAACAATACCCGCCTCTCGTTGCGTTAAACAATCAGCAGTAACAACAGCAACAATATCGAGCGGCGGAAAATGAAAATCAAATACGAGAGAGAGAGAGAGCCTCGAAGCGGCGGCGACGGCGGCCCGGCCAAGTATAATACAAATAACGCGTCGAACAATGGGGGGGGGGAAAAGACACAGTCGCCGAATAAAAAAAGCGAGGAAATTTAATAAACCGCCCGGGCACACGTCGCCGATTAACTCCTCTCGCATTATGCGCCGCGACTATCTCGATCCCCGTTGCGTAAGGCGGCTATTCTCGCCGCCTTGCAAAAGCGCGCGCCGGATTTTTCGGCAGATGCGCTGCGGCTTATAAAGAGCCGCCGCCGCGAGTCGAATCAAGAGCAGACTTTTGCCAACTGCAGGTTGATGTCAGGGCCTCGGAGGAGGAGGAGAGCGCCGTACGGGGGATATCGTTCGAGGTCGAATTATTTCAAGTGGCCATCGGCGCATCGATTGTTCGGCCAGGCGGGTTTCTAACGATTTCGAAAAAAAAGAAACAGTTTTCGAGAGCGCGGCGAGCGGAGCGCTTTTGGGAGAGCCCCGCGGTGGGTTGCTCAACTTTGCAGATGTTCTGGAAATTTTGAAGGATGATGGATTTATTGCCGGCTTAATGATTTTCCGCTAAATTTAAAACTTCGAAATATCCTTGCGGATTTATTTATAATATGTTTCGGATCTGCAAAGAATTTCAAAAGTGTGTAATAGAATTAAAAAAAAAAGACGCTGCAGAAGTATCGACTTATTTTCAACTGTGCGAATTTCTAATTTCTCGACGAGAAATGTATAAATTCTAGCAGGCAATCATTGTAAAAGGCTGCAGAGCTCCTTCGCGTCGCTTTGTTTTTCGTTACTTAAGGAAATGATATTAAACGCTCGAGCGTTAAAGCTTGAAAACTCCGCTTATGCATCGTGGATATTGTTTTTGCGCCTAGTTTTAACGGTGCCAAATAAACGTCGTCCATTGTGTGCAGATTTTAAAATTGAATTATACATTCGCGCGCGGCCATAAAGATTTCAATTTTAATGCAAAAAAATATATCAATTAAAGTCACGCCGCGAGAGTCTAGAGAATCATTTGGCACGAAAAGATAATTTTTCTCGCCGTTAAAAAACACGAAAATAGAAAACTTTAGGGACGCCGTACTTGAATTTGGCAAGCTTACAAAGATCTTTCGAATTCGGATTATTCTCATCTTAATATATATATATATTTTTTTTAAATTCTTTATAAATTCTTTATGTACCAAAAAAAAAATGTTTCAAAATTTCATCATTTCGGATAGATTCTTTTTAAATATAAATCCAAGTTTTTCCAACCAAGTTTATCTTGTTCAGACAGCCGTAAAGTTTTCACGGAAAGTACTGATAAAGCATTATTCCCGCTAAAAACGTGAAATTCTTCGCGGAAGAAGAAAGTCTCCTTCTCACCTCCTCCCGTTTTCCCCCGAGAAAAAGCATCCAGCGAGCTATCAAAGGTTAGGAGCTCGCGATCGGTAAATCTAATTTTTCACAGATACTCCCTCGGCCTTAATTAAAACATTAAATTAATTGCGGCAAGTGGATGGCGGCACGGCTCGTCAAGCGGGAGCGCGTCTTCCTCTCTCTCTCTCTCTCTCTCTCTCTCTCTCTCGGCCGCTAAAATAAATGAAAATGAAATCAATTATAAAACTGTTTGAGGAGCCTCCGAGGCACTCGGCCTCTTTCTCCCCGTTCGATAGGAGAGAGAGAGAGAGAGAGAGGGAGGGACTCGATCTTGAATTTTCTTAATTAAAAATCTACGGGCTTCGCTTTCAATTAAAAACCTTCTCTCCTCGCTCATCGTCGTCGCTCCCTTTTCTTCCGATGGTCCCGAAACGGAGCGAGCGGCCCGAGAGCGACGGAGCTGTGCACTCTGTGCCCTGTTCCATCTCTCGGCCCGGCCGCGATTTCATTATCTCCATTCGGAGAGCCTCCATTTTTCTTTTTTCACCCCTCGTGAGAGAGAGAGAGAGAGAGAGAGAGCTCCGATGGGGGAGGACTCGAGCTGCGTTATTTTTCAAGGCTACTCGTTGCGCGGGGGAGTTTTTTTTTTTACGGGGCGATTGGGAAGATGGGCTCGGCGTGCGTTTCGATGTAATCGTGCTTGTAATGCAGCCTGTGTTTATAAGGTTTCGGGAATATAATACTTTTGTTAGAGGACGATTCGATAAATTCTAAATAGTTTATTTAAAAAGTGCACTTTTAAAATTTTCTTTATTGCCCCGCGATTCCGTTGGAAAATAAATTTACAATATTAGCTTCTAAATAGGCACGCGAAACTATTAAAACGAACTAACTAATGGACCTGCCAATCTCCGCTTCGAGAATTTCTTTCGCAAAGCTCAGAGTTCGTAAATAATATTCGTTATCCCAGCCAATATTCTAGTTACGCTTGACCCAACAAAGTTTACACAACGCGATATTTCAGCTCTCCTTACCCGAGAACCTGATTGGATCGTACATAACCGCAACTTTAAGAATCATTTTTCTCCCTTCAAAAAGTTGGAGCTCGCTTTTCCAGCTCCCGGATAAAAATTCCCCCGGCTTTCCTCGCCTCAGACAATTGTCTTTTCTCCTCCGCCGCGGGATTCTTTTCCCCGGCCGATTTATTATGCCCTTAAATCTCGGGCGCCGCTTCCTGCTCTCCTTCTTTCGTCCAGTCTTTTGTCTCACTTTTACGAAAACTTTCTTCTTCTTCTTCTCCTCTTCTTCTTCCTCTTCTCCTCGAGCGGCCGCCGCGGAAATTTCATTATAACCCGCCGGCCCGCGATAAGGCAACTTCGCGCGTGAAATATTGCGGGCTTCAGAAAATCTTCGTCCGTCCGTTCGTTCGCTCTTCTTCTCGTGGAGAGGCTTTTTCCGCTGCTAATTGGCGGGACGAACTCAGGGATTAGTCGCGACGTATCTCTGGACTGTGGATTTTTACCGGGGAGTTTTCGTATCTCTTTTGGGCTCCTCTTCTTTTTTTGCGGCGGCGACCTGATGAGGGACTTTGTTTGCTGGTTCACTGGAGGATTAAGAGACCATTTTGCGGTGAAACTCCTTTTTTCTCTCCTCGTTTCTGTTCTGAGAAGTTTTCGCGGGGAAAGTACAAATGAACAAGTGATATCTACTTTGGAAAGTTTACTTTTGAAGAGACACTTAATAGTATTTTCATCCTTGACGAGATTTTCAGTTTTAAATATTAAAAGTCCAAGATGAAAATTGAAAAGATATATTTTTCTATACTATTTCAAGTACATCAAAAGTTAATTACAAGTACATTAGATGATAAATTACAAATTTTATAGAACTGCCTGTAAACAATTAATAAATCAGATAAAAATTATACCTTCGCAACTATTATATTTATTGCAACAATGATTTATAAAACTCTATAACCAACGCAAAACCCAATATTTTCCTTTACTTTATTCAAAACTTCACTTGGAATCGGGTTGATTGAGCAAGCAAGCACACACAATGCCGTCGTCGAATATTTCACGTTCGAGAATCTCGTGCGAAGTCGAAGGAAAACAGGATGCAGCTTTGATTATTCAATACATTGTATAAGATCCATGGGAACGGCAAAGTCAGTCACACATAATGCGAAACTCTTCAAAGGATATTGGGGAATGTTCGAGCAAAGTATCGCGAAATTGTGTGACTCTTCGGTAAATTCCGAGTGTCTCTGCCGTTCGAAAACTTCCCATGCCGAAAATATTGAAATTTTCGTTCGGCTCTGATGTAATATGGCGTATCCTTCGGTTACCGATGGCACGCTTTACTGCCTTGAAATGAATTACGTGCTTCGCGAACGTATTATATCATCATGTAAGGACGTTTAAATTCAGGCTGATGTATTTTTTTTTTATTGAATAACTGCATGTCTACTTACAAGATATTTAGCTATATTCTTTTTTTACTTAAATTTTATATAACTAAAAAATTATTTTAATAAAAATAATAATTTGTAGATCTTAATTTATTTCAATATTGTTAAAGTATTGCGTTTTCTTTTAATTTTTGTAACCCTTGATAAGACTCCTGCTTAACACCGAAACGTCAGCCTTAATAAATAACATTTGACAGTAAAAACCATTAGGATTTACAATTTATTATTGCTTACATCTGCTGCCATCAGTGCATCATTTTTCCTTTTCACTAATTATATTTAACAACTATTAGTCTAAAACAATAACGATTTAATAAAAAAGAATCCTTTATATAAAAATCCCATTCGAGATCTATCGTTTTCTCGAACAGGAGGATAAAGACATCGATCGAATCGAAGTATCGAATCGAATAAATAAATTTTATCGTTAAGTTTACATTCGCGCAACGCGCGCACCTCGAACGCTAGTCCTATTATAAAAGGGTGTAAGCGATTAGTAGCGAATAGAACCAATTCAAAGCGTTATCAAGTAGCTCATTAGTCGATAAAGGAAGATGACGATTTAGTATATATAGATTTTGGAGGCAACTTCGGAGCGTTATCAAGTAGCTCACATGGTGAATAGAGGTTGTACGTGATTTGCAAAAACAAAATAATCCTCGCGCGCGGTACGCGCGCTTATTGAATTTCTAGTACAATAAAAGAGCACAGCACATCTTACAAACCACCCCGTGCAACCAATTCTGCGTTTCCCTAACCTTCAATCTCTGTTCCAAGTCCAGCAACTGTCGCGATCGCGCGGAAGCGCGCCCAGTGTCCCAACGACCAGTTTCCCCTGCAACGACACCCGGAAGTCGAGGCTGCGCGCGAGGCTGCACAGGAATCTTCGCCGAAAGCCGAAAGGACCTTGCCACACTTTTCCGTTGCGCCTGAATAGGCACGCGATCGATCGCGGAGCAAGGATTTTCGAGGACACGATTTTTTTTTTTTTTTTTTTAAGAAGGCGCCTGCCTCGCTGTGCCATATTGCCGCTGCGAATACCGCGACCGGGGTGGGAGGGGGGAACAGAGAATATGCCTCCGGCTCATAAGGCTCATTTATGGACACGCAATGGAAGCGCAAGCCGGCAATTAGCTTGTTAGAAAAGAATTGCCGGGCGAGCTGCTTTTGTGCGGCTTATTCCTTTTTAAGATAAATACCGGGCTGCGCTTCTTTCTTGTTAACGAGATTTTTTAGGCTCTTGCTGCTTTGTCGGTTGCTTTTATTTTGGATGTACTACTTGTCTTTGCTCGTCTTTTTTATATATGTGTTTAACATTAAATATTTACATAATTTCGCTTTTAAGTTTTTATTCGAATTATTCATTTTTGTACGGGTATAAATAATGTGATTAATTTTATACTGTTTATATAATGAATCTGGAATTTTTCGTTGAGGAATTTCCGCTTTATACATTGGTTTAAAAATGATTTAAAAACAAATCCATTGAACTTACGTAGAGAACATAAATGAATCATACGGAATGCGCAGCTTTCAATTTAATAAAATAAATCGCATAATTTCTGTAAATTTATGCCCGTTACGTTGTATCAGAAATACTTTTGATGAAATTTCGATAAGTCTATTTAAAAAATAAAACAGAACATTGAATAAATGATTTCTAGTTCTATTCGCATTATTATGGTTACTTATGCAATTTTTTATGAATGTGTAAGTGATGTTTAGATGCGCCCAGAACGTACAATACGGACAATGTCTGTTTAAGAAGAAGATACCACATGGCATTCTTTTCCGAACAGTTGTCAACACAATACTGATTACTACTTGTCCACAAAAGCCACCGCATTTTTCACAAAAAGTAAAAAAAATAAAAATTTTTTTTTCAAATCTTCAAAAAAAAAAATCCAAAAAAATTTTTTTCTTTTCACCGAAAAATGAAAAAAAAAATAAAAAAAGAAAACTAAATTTTTTCCCTCCTCCCCCCTCGGGGCGAAAAGGCGAAAGAGGCCTCGAAAGTGCACTCGAGGCCGGCCGCTGGAAAGGAGGTGGCAGAGGGGTGGCGCGCTCTTTAATAAATTATCGGCCAGTGCCACGGGGGGCGCTGGCGCGCCTCCTCGTCGTAGGTCATGGCACCTAAATTCGCGGGAGCGTGGGCGGCATGCACGCGTGCGTGCAGCAGGCAGGCAGGCAGGCAGGCAGGCAGGCGGACGGGCGGCCTGTGCACGTACATACACACTTTAACGCAGCTTTCCCGCGAGCAGCCCCGACACCGCAACCGAAGTATCGATTGCCCGAGCGCCCGGCCTGCCTGCCCGCCTGCCTGCTCGAGCAGAGGCGAGAGGGAAAATGTAGCGTTAAGTTGCCGAAAGTTTTGAGCGAGCTTGATCGAATGAAAATAATGGAGTTTTTTTAAGCGGGAGAGAGGTGGAAGAGGGGAGGAGGAAGGAGGCTTTTGGAGGGAGCTACTTTTTGGGGGGACGCCTTGGCCCGGTTCTGTTCTAATTGTTTTAGCAGAGATTGAGTAAGAAATTGAAAAATAATTTTGGTCTCGTATTGGTTGGAAGTGTATTATGCGTGAAATTGCGGAGTTGCGTAGTTTATATTTAGATCAAATCTGGGACGTGAAGTTTTAGCAAAGTGAAAAATTTTAAACTTAACATTTAAAACACGTAATCTTAATGCTGTACTTTATCAATATTTTTTTAAAATAAAAATGAAATGCAGTAGAAATAAAAAAGTATAAAGAATGAATTCAGCGATTATAAAACTTAATAAAAATTTAATTCAAAATGTATTAGGTTTTTTAAAAAAGTTATTTACATAGTGCATCGAATAAAGGATGCAGATTTAAATAAAATAATCATAATTATCTCGTAAACGTTAATTAATCTTATTTTCAATTATTAGCATGTTTTATGAAATTAATTTAAAATTATAATGTAGCCTCGCGTACTATAAATCATCGTTTATACATATAAAATAAAATCTGCATAATAAAATAAATCCCGTCAAACAATATACATACGCTGCCAAAACAGCAGTAGCCGAAAGCCCCGAAGAAACGAATTCCCCATACCGACCCAATATATATATACCATTCCAGCAAAGTAAAGTACACACAACCTTAGCACGTATCCCAGCCGGATCGTGCAGGCGAACGCATTCGCTCCTGCATGGTCCGGATACTGCCCCAGTATTAGCGGAGCAAGCAGCAGCAGCAGCAGCAGCACGTCGGGGTGAACGTACTCGGGCGTCGGACGGTGTCGGGGGCGATATATATTCTTCGCGGGGATCCTTTTTCGGAGGAGGAGGAAGAGAGGAGGCGGCGGTCGAGGCTGAGGGGACGCGCGGCCGCTTTTCGGGGATGCGTTTTCGAGCGGCCGGAAATTTCGAGGGGCCGCGCCGACTGCCGCTGCACCGCTGCAGGCTGATTGCGAAGGTGCAGGGGGTGGCGGGGGGAAGGGGGAGGCGAAGGGAAATGCTCGAGTGGCCGGCAACCGACCCCTTCGGGCGACGAGCTTTTATTTGCAGGATGCGTTTTTCTGCAGGAGCACGCGATGATTTAATGAGAATTCGAGATTGCCGGGCTGATTGAATTTTCGAGTGGAAATGCCGGAAAATTGACCGGCTTCGGCGGGGGGCGAATTTCGGATGGATAGTCGAGCGGACGGGCGACATGGTTGCATTTTGTTTCGTTTCGCAGTGCTTATTTGGTTGTTCATTTATATTCAATTCGTTTATTAGGAGACGTAGATAATCGGCACGCGAATCTAATACGTAATCATTATTCTTGTATGTTATGTCGATATCATTGCTGAACTAATGTACATTAGAATTAAGAGAAATTTTTTTGATAAAGCTTTAACAAACTTGTATTAAATCCTGATGATTTACTTATATTGTGGAAATTAGTTTCAACTATATTATTTCAATATATAAATTAAGCGAGAAGTTGATTATTAGCTATTCCCCGGTAGAAAATTAACCAGTTGGGCTGCTTAACTTGCATTTTAAAAGATAAAATATATCATTACACTGAAATATCCATGAGCAAATATATTTAATTATTTAATGAAAAAAAATAATAGCAAAATTTGTGGTTTTCGACTACAGAACAAGCTAAGAATTAGCCAAAAATTGCTTAAAGTTTCTACCAGGGTTGTCATTGAATTTACTTTATATATAATTACTTACTGTCAAACTTTTTCAACAATATCCTCCCGGTCTAACCTCAACTATATATAAAATAAGCATCCAGAAATCGAGCCCGTCAAAAACTGTCTTGCCACCAGACTTAAAACGCAGCCGTATCTCGCAGTCCGAGTCCTGAAACAAATTGTCGTCCCGCAGCCCATGTCGTCTCTGAAAAACAATCTACACATCGAAGATAGGCTCTCTCTCTCTCTCCCTCTCTCGCTCGCGCTCGACTCTCGGGCGCGGGCGTAAAAACGTCGGAACGACTACTTTCGAGCTCGCGGGCTACAACCAGGCCTCCTCTCGCCTCCTACGCGGGCCGTGCCAGCCGGGCGCGCGATACAGATCTGGCACCCACGTAAAACTAACGGCGCGTCCTGTTGTCAGTGGAGAGAAAACGAGGGATTACTTTCTCATTTAGATTTTATCGCCCCGGCACTTCTCTCTCTCTCTCGCTCTCTCTCTCTCTCGCTCTTTTAAATTTCTTTATCGCGCGGCGCATAAAGCGCATAAGCTCTTTCTCTCTCTCTCGGGGCAGCGCCATTTTAAAGGGAGGTCCTTTGTTTTTACTAATTACCCCCGAGCGCTCTTTCTTGCCCTTTTCTCCGGCCGATCATTAGGCGACTAGCCAAGAGGGTGTCCTCCTCGAGAGAGAGAGAGGCCTTTTTCTCGAGGGGAAGCGTCCGAGAGATGGAGAAAAGGATTGCCACGGGATGGATTCTTATTCTTCTTCTTCTTCTGCTGCTTCTTTGACGCTTTTTAACGATTCTTCGATGGGCGAGAGAGAGAGAGAGAGAGAGCTTTCGCTACGGTCCTTTGGCGTTTGATTGCCGGTGTACTTAAGTGGAAGCGTTCGATATTTCAACGAGGATAAACACAGTTTTTGTGTCTCGCGCGAAATTAAATTGTTGAGTGACTCTTTGTGTAAATTAAAAATTTTTCTGAAAGGCTTTCTAAACTAACGATTTCATGCAATATTTATTTGCTTCATTTGAAAAAATTGAATTGTATAATTAAACTTATTGTACTATGTTTTTAATTATACTGAATAATCGTTTTTTGTCTAACACAACAAATTGTGTACCATTTCCGAATAAAACTAAATTCATACGATAAATTTCAAAGCGCCCATTCATTTTCAAATTAGCCGCTGTCCATCGCCAATTCTGAAAGCAAATCATAACCCGACCGACAAATCCGAATCTAAAAAAAAAAAAAAAAAAAAACAATGAACACATTCTTCGAGCATCCCATTGAAAGCTCGGAACGTTCGCGCTTAACCTCCCCATCGCTCTATTTTCATGGTCATCCTCCTCTCGTCTAGCAGCGAAGCGGCCAATAAAAACTTTCATGCGTAATAAAAGGCCGTAACACCTCGAAGGGCAGCTCTCGCGCGCAGCGGCCGTCACACACACAGAGAGAGAGAGAGAGAGGGACGCTTATAGCGGTACCGCAGCGCTGCTCGTCAGACTCACGCGCCGAACGACAGACAGTCGGACGTGCAGACTGTCGGGGCGCAATATTCGCCGGCGGCTCCTTTTTGTCCCGCTATATATACCTGGCTGCAATTTGCATGAATAGAGCCGGCAGCTGGCTAGGCAAAAAATCAGGGACTATTGGTCAACGGGCCGAGAGCGGCCGCTGCTCATTGTTGCCAGATTTTCCAAAAGGTTTATACAGAGGAGTCGGGTGACGCGACGGCGACGGCGGCGAAGAAGTGGGAACAGTTTTATCGGAGCGTTATCTCGCGATTACGGAAGTGCGATCGCGCGCTTTTCGCGCGGAAAAATTGGCGAATTCGATAGAGGCTACAGAGGAGGGAGAAAGGAAATGAGTTATTATTGTGACACGACGACTGGAGTTGCGATTTTTCGCGCAATGCATCGCTTTAAGACGGAGTAACGTTTATCGAACTTTTTAGTCTTTGCGCACAGTTACTCTTGAATATTTTAGATTTTTACTCGTTCTTTTTATATTCTAAAAAAAGGGTGCATTATCTATGCAATTATTTTAGAAATTCGTTTTGGATGAAATTGAATACTTATTTTTCTTAGGAGCAGTGGTTTTCGTCAGCGAATATTCAAGTTTCCTATTATTTATACCGGAAAATCTTCTTTAAACTTGCCTGCATTCGAATTCTTAAATTGTAACAAAAAAAAAAGAGGTTAAATTAAGAATTCCGCTTATTTTCGAAGTAGAACAAACCCGCGAGTAACGGACTGATTTCTAGAACAAAACTAAGCCTACTTCTAAGCTGGTAGAAACAAAGGAGCTAAAGGCACAGTCTAACTACTTGTGCGTCGCGCGAAATTCGGTAACCGAAAATAGCCTACCGACGACTCAGGCGACTCCTTTCAGTTCGCTATTCGCGTTTAATGAGAGCTTTTCGCACAGCGCGCCGAGCAAAAAGTAAGCTAACTGTCGCCCTTCTCTCTTGTCTAGGAGAGAACACTAGGACTCTTCTTCTCATTCTTCTCTCGCCTTTCATTGCTCGGGCTCTCTGTTCTCTCCTCTTTTCCTAGGCAGGACTATTGTGCTAAGGAGGTGCCAGACAGAGCCATGCGACAGAAGTAAAAACGGCCCCGACGTCGCGAGGGGGCGACAAAAAAGCGCCCGCAGAGAGAGAGCAAGACGATCGTTAGTTTTAAATATCATTTTTTGCCCGGCGGCTTTCGCGCGAGAAATGGGTCGGGCCCCGCGATTCTGATGCAAATCGTTTCTCGTTTTGTCAAAATAGTTTCCGAGCCCCGTGCTCCACATTTATTTCAAATGAAATGTAAATACGGAGCCTTTTCAAATCGGCTGGAATAGTTTCGCTTTCGGAAGAATAGGCTTCTGGGGGAAGGATTAACGGGTGGGGTTTTTTTAGGATTTAGAGTTTTAGAAAATTTTGACATTTTATTTCAAATCCTGCATAATAAAGTCCATTGTATATACTCGAGTTTTCTAAAAATTTTGAATTGAAAAGGTATTCTTTGTAAATTTTCAAAATTTGTAAAAAAATATTAAATTTGTTACCAGTTTCCTAAATTTTTATCGTTCACTTTAAAATAAAAGGGACTATTGAAACATTTTCGATTGTAGAGCATCGCTATAATTTGTCAACTTCTACAAAATATATTTCTCAAATGGGACTATTCGTCCTTTAGAATTCAGCTAACACCAAACCAAATACATTTCTCAAAAACCCCTCAAAAATTCTCCAACAAAACCTCCGACACCCGAAAAAAGTAACCCCCTACCAAAGCGGCCGAACCACGACTCAATCGAAGACCAAAGCAACAACTCGCCATCTGATGCTGATGACGATCATGACGGGCGTATCGCCACGCGGTCGACAGGCGTAGTGTGTGTGTGTCCGCGCACCGAGCCCAGCACGACACGTAACGAACGTACGCCGGGCTGGCGTGCGCGCGTAATTGTATCGATTGTCTTAAGGGCGTCACTGGCCCCGACCGTTACGCGCCGCGCGGGCTTGATGATGCCTCGCTCTCCTGAATGGCGCGCGCGCACACATGCACGTATGAGCACGCGGTCGGTCGGCCCTGCTGCTTCCTCCCTTTGTTCGGCCCGTAGAAAAATTCCGGCGAGCTGACCTGGATTTTTTTTTTTTTTTTGGTTCTTTCGCCCGAACGAGGGGAGAGAGAGAGGGAGGGGGAGCTCGGGTATTTGCATGCGGAATGACAGAAATTGGATTTCGAGGCTTCCCTGCTGGGAGAGCTTCTTGTCGGAAGAGGGTTTCTTCCTCCTCTCGGATTCTTCGCCCGGAGTGTGTGTTTTTTTGGGGTATACGTGACACGCAGAGGGGAGATCATTTCATCCCCGATGGGCGATGGAGCTGCGGATAATTCGCGCATTGTTCCCGCGACGCGTGCTTCGCTAAATTTCGGAGATAGCGCGGCGGTGGTTCCGGACGCGATGCATAGAGAGGCGATTTTGTTTGCTTGTTTTGGGAAAATTTCGCGGGTTTCGGCGCGGATTCGCGGGGAATTCGACGATCGGCGAGAAATTCGAGAAGTTTTCGACGCTGCGTTTGCCGACCGTCGAAACGTAGATTATACGGAAGTATTCTGTTTTTTAATTGTAGGGTTCACCGTATTATTAAATAACCGTGAAAACTGATGGTTTTTTATTCGAGGTCCAATTTACGAGTACAAACAAAATGATAAATCCTGGGACACGGTGACTATTCGAAAAGCTGCATGATCTGATAACTTCGGCGCAGACTGGCAGCTCGAAATTAATTAATTATACATCTGCTCGAGGAGCCAATTAAAAATAATTATTTTCTGAACGATCCGACTTAACCACGTTGTGTAACTACTTACGAATAATCTTCAATTATGTTCGCGACTATAGCCTCAAGTTTGCAGCCGCTATTAATGTTAGTAAAACTTTGATGCGCATTGGCATAGGTTCATAACCAAGACATAACCGTCTTTAACTTATTAACTTACGACTGCGTAGTTACTACTGTAAGTAGCTACTATACCCGTGCCCCTGCTTCAAATTATTACAGATATAATCTCTTAATTACTAATCTGTAATGGGAATTACTGGAATCTAATTAGATTCGAGTGTAAGTTCGAGCTACTCGTTATTGCGGGGAAAAAATTTGGATAAATATTTATTTTTAAAATGTTATTTTTGTTATTAAACGTGAATGAGGTTTTTTTGCTTCTCGCGTACATTCTTATGCTGCGTTTAGAATTATATTAATACAACAATAAACTTAATCTACAATTACTATTCCGTTGAAAAAATTCGCGTAACGATCGAATTTTCCGAAATCGCCCGCAGTCAGCGGCCCGTAAACCCGTGTCCATAAAAAAAAATGTCGAATCCTAGCAAAAAGCCCCATAAAATGTTTACTCATCGCCGCGGCAACAACAACAACTCTCTCTCTCTCCCTCTCGGGCAAGTAGCAATCGATAGAATGAGCACTCACACCTCTCGCCTCGTATAACGAAGCAATGCCCAGAGAGAGAGCGGTTAAAAAATCGCCGACAAAAGTCCGGGGCAAAATAAATACAGCTCGTTGCAGTAGGCGCCGGCTCGTAAACATCTCCGATACGCATCTAATTATCTCCGCGGCTCTGCACTCTCTCTCTCTCTCCCTCCCATTCTCTCTCTCTCTCGCAGGTTTTATTTCCGAAGTGCAATCATTGATCGCGAGGCGAGCCGCACGAGCGCGCGTATATGTGTGTGCGCCTGAAAATCTCTCTCTCGCCTCGGGTGGATAACGGCCTGCGCGCGCCGCCGCCGCCGCCGCCGAGCGCGTTTACGCGTATTACGCGTTATACTTATGGCCGGACGGGCTATACTTTGCTGGACGCGCCGTGGCAGCGCGCGCGCGCGGCCCGAGAGCACCCATGGACTGCTTAATGGATATGTTTT
The DNA here is from genome assembly GCA_035582975.1 of Ormyrus labotus. Taxonomy (NCBI): domain Eukaryota; kingdom Metazoa; phylum Arthropoda; class Insecta; order Hymenoptera; family Ormyridae; genus Ormyrus; species Ormyrus labotus. Next base: position 26,123,176 of record JAWWEO010000045.1, on the reverse strand, counting down.
TGCGCGGTAATGCCGTGTGACGCGGCTCAAGGGATTTAGTGGGATATGCAAACTGTTCCGTTTTTTTTTTTTTTTTTTTGTTATTCAGGGGATTTTTCAGACCGAATATGATGATGATGATGATGATGAGGAGGACGGTGATGGCGATGCGTTAAGGTGGGATTATTGCTCGGGGTGGGCTAATGAAATGATGCTTTTTACTCTTTTATGGAAATGTTGGTGCAGCTTTTTTTTTTAGGCGGTCTTATGGGGTTTTGAATGTATTGTATTATTTGGTTAGTTTAATCATCTTGGGTGACTTTTATTTAAACTGTAAATCACGGAGCATGATTAAATGATGAAAAATTTAATTTGCATACGTATCGTTATTAATATTGATGAGATAGTTGCATTGTATTTTAGGAGATACTAAAATTTATGCGTTCTTTAATATTTCATTTATTATGGATTTAATATTTAAAATTTTTATTCGTTCAAAAAGTAAAATCGTATTCATTTTAAATTTTATACCAGAAAATCGAAGAAAATAAACCTCTCTCTTTTCTCAAAAGTTTTTTTGACGAATTGAAAGTTTTATTAACATTTTAATGCCTTTCGTATAGATTACATTTATTAAATAAAAAAAAATTTTACATTGTTCAAAGCATTATTCAGTGCTCTGATTTTTTTTTAAATTCAATTTACTGTAAAACATTTTATTTAACATTTTATTGATCATAAAATAGCACAAGCATTGTTTCTTCAGCTTTTATCAACTTTTCGAAAACGCTAAAATACAGCCGTATGAAACCCCCCAATTTTCCACCAAAAAACAAATTTAAAACTAAAATTTGCGTAAAACGCAAAACCCTATCGAAGCTTGCATAAGCTTGTACGAGCCCCCCGAAAATTCGATTTTTCATCGCAGCCGCCCCGATCCGCCAATCCCGTCCGCCTCGCACCTGCCCCCGATCCCCGTCTCTCTCTAATAAGATCGGCCTCCCTCCCTCCCTCCCTCGTCCCCCTCGCGAGAAAGGCTCGCGCGAAGGAATGCCCGGAGGCACGCGGTCCGTCTCGCGGAACGATACCGCGGCTGCGGGGGGCAGCGGCAGCGGCAGCTTTCGACGCTGCTCCGGCCGCCTGGCTGTGGTCAGCGGCTGCGATTCCGAGCTCTCCGCTCTCGCTCTCCGAGTGTGTGCATGTACGTGTGTGTGTGCGCGCGCGCCACCCCCGCCACCCCCGCTGCAGCCGGCTGCAGTCTACGTGTCGCGCATTGGCGATGCGTCGCGCTTTTGGAAATCACTTTGCGAGGGAGCGCCGCTGCGTGCGCTGCTGCTGCCGCCGCCGCCGCCGCTGCTGCTTCGCAGGGGGGCATTCTTATTGGGAGGGGCTGTTGCGTAGGTCGCGGCAAGAGTGTCGATTTAATTAGCTGACTATTTTGGGGAGCGCGACGGGGACTCGGAGAAAGTCCGCCGGAGTTTCGGGCGTGATTTTTTTTTCTTTTTTGGATTTCAAAGGAAGAGGTTTGAGAGATATTGGCTGGAAATCTGGGGTTATAGTCTAAGAATATTTTTCTTCGTATTTTGGTCACTTAAGAATATGCAAAGAGTTTGGCAATGTTTTAATTCTATAGTTTTCAACATTAAATCTTAATTATTTATTTTTTAATTCCATAAATTTCTTAAAAACTTTATGCATTATTTATTTTTTGATATTTTAATAATAAGTATTGACCACATTTTAAATTCAAATGTATTTTACTTATCTAATCAGTGGCAAAAAAGATTTAAATTATATTTATGTATTAATTAATTAAACTTATTAAAAAGTTCACTTAAATGTAGTAAAGGATTTTTATAAATATGTAAAGGATTAAAGTGTTTACCGAACTGAAGTTGTCATTTAGAAAGAACGCTCCAGAAATTGATTAACAAAGTAGAAAAAGTTAGTTATAGTAAGACCAAACTTACGCATCTATAACACTGATAGTTTACATATGAAGTTTTATAGGCACTTTCTTGAAATAATTTTCGTTTGATTACTGTCATTCGAATGCACAACTAAACGATGGTTTACGTTTAGCGCGTGCCCTGATCTAAAGGACTGATAGTAATAGCTATATGCACCCATTTATAGTTCGATATCGAGTCAAATAATGGGGTGAAGACTTACACTGCCGGCATTACTGCGTAAACAAGCGAAATCGATGCCTCGTCGGCGTACATTTTTTTTTAATCAGAAATGCCGAGTATTGCAATATTTGCGGGAGAAAACTTGGAAAAACAATCGAGGCGAATAAAAACGGGAAAAGCAAGGAAAAATAGCTGGAATTTCGATGATCGCTGTACTGCCGTATTTCGAAATTTCCAATATCGTTGCTGGTATGCGAAACTATACCTCTCCACATTTCGTGCACTGCATTGCAGTCATTTACCAAATATAAAATTGCTTTTTTTGTTTTTTTAACAGTAATAAACAACATTGCGAAATTAAAATTGCTTTTTTGTATTTAATTAAAAATTTTGTAATATCGAAATGTCAAACTTGATTTTGATCGTTTTCTAATTAAAAATAAAAAAATCATTTTTTTAATCACTGAAAATCATTTACGTAAAAAGTCCGAAAAAGCATCTATCGCAACGATTTTACATGCAAATTTCCTTCTCCGAGCCTTCGTCCAGGATTATACAAATATAAATACCGAACGTCCGAACAAATAAAACATTTTCAGCGCCGTAACCGCTTCGCATCAGCTAAAACATTCATTTTCCGAGCCTCGCCGGGCCGCGCATACGAAATGACCTTATTTACCGGCGGCGGAATAACGATTGTCAAGTTCAGCAGCGACGACTCGCTTCGCGCTTTTGCCGATGGCGAAAAAAAGCGCCGAAAGAAGCAGCGAAGCAGCGACAGCGGCAGCAACGGCGGCGGCGGCGCTCGAAATCCAATTTAGCATCAAAATTGCGCAGCCGGGGCAGCAGCAGCAGCGGCGGCAGCAGCTCGCTCGCGCTATCGAAAATTACGATCCCGGAAAGCGTGTTTAATTTCGGTATTGATTCGCTCGCGCGCGAGAGGCTCTCTCTTTTCCTCTCTCCCCGCGCCGCCCCGCCGTCATTTGCAATCATCGTCATCGGCGCACACACAGGCGCAACCGCGCGGCGGCCTTTGTACGTGGGTTCTCCTCCCTCGAAAAAGAAAAAAAAAAAAAACCCCGGTGCTTTTTCGCAGGCCCCCGCTCGGCGGCCCGAGAGTCGTCGGGCGCAGGATAGAGAGAGAGAGAGAGATCCACGCGCGGGAGCCTCGCTCGCCGGTTTCGAAGCGATCGCGCCGATTTTTTCGCGGCTCCCCCGGGGGCGATGATTTTTTTCTACCGGGTATTTCGGGGGAAAAAATCGGGGGGTGGGCGAAAAAAAGCGGACGAATGCGGACGGGTCTCGGAGTCCCCGCCTTTTTGCGCGCAGCCATCCAGCGGCAAGCGTCCGCGAATAATAAATATCCCACCGTCGAAGCTTGCGTGTGTGCGCGCGCGTTCTCTCTCTCTCGTACAGTCCGTCGAATCGTCCGAATCGTCGGGATGACCGCGCGCGGAACAGAGACGGATAATCCGGGGTACAGTCCAGGCATTTCCGGCCTCTCTCTCTCTCGCTCGTGCGTTGCACATTCGGCCTATGCGTCAGGGGGCCGCTCCGCTGCTGCTGCTGCTGCTGCTGCTCCTGCTGCACATGCACGCATCGTTTCGACGAAGAGAGAGAGAGAGAGAGAGAGAGAAGGAGCGCGCGGGCGGAGGGGGCGCCGGACGGACGTATGCGAGAGTCCGAGGGAGGGTTGGTGGTGTGTGCCGCTCTGGCGCCGTTAGCCCGAGAGAGAGAGCGAGAGAGGGAGAGAGAGGCAGCGAGAGGTGGCGGCGAGTGAGGTGAAGTGAGGTGGGGGTGCCCGGCACGGGGCCACGGCGCAGTTGCTACTCAGACACGGGGATGCTCGCAATGCCTCTATCAAAGGTTACGAAAATTCGCGGTTTTTCCTGGTTTTATTTGACGATATCGTCGAAAAGTCGCGCGAGATCGGTGAAAACGAGGGCCGTCCGGGAGGCGATCGGGAAAAAACCGGCCGGGAGTGCGCGATTTTCGGGGAATTCAGGGACTTTGAAGTCGCGCGGAGGGTCGCGCGGAGCTTAAAGTCAGGGCCGAAAGCTCGGGAGTTCGAAGTACCGATGAGGTACGACGAGTCGTGGAGGTAAACAGTGGTGCGCCGCAGTGATGTAACGACAGCCGAGAAGCCAGAAGTTAGAAGTCGAAAAGCCCGAAAGGACGAGGCGCTTACCGGGAGTGAAGAGGAAGGAGCGAGGAGAGCGCGAGGAGTCTTGGAAGGAAGCACGCGGAGATTCTGGCGGGAAGAGCTCTCGGATGCAGCACACGTGGCTAGAGAAAAGTTCCGCGGGAAAGCAGCAGGGAGGAGGGAAAGAAGAGGAGGCGGAGGAGGAGGAGAGAGAGAGCGAGAGCCGGCGCTCTCTTCGTCTTAACAGGGCGCGACGCGCTCGCCGTCCTCTTCTCCTGCACGGGGGAGAGAAGGAGAACACGAAAGGAGAGGGGCGTCCATGCCTAGAGCCGAGAGCGAGTCTACGCCCGTGGCCGCGCGCCTACGACTATGCGCCCGAAGACGCTCATTCGCTCCTTCCCCCCACTCCGGTCACGTGGCCGCCGGACATTTCCCGAGCGCCGAGGAGACGACGCTTCTTGAGCCGAGCTTTTTTCCTGGTTATGAGCCGAGGATCGCAAGGGAGGACACCGCCCTCGCGATGACTGCCCGAGAGAGCGGAGTCATGATGGCTGACTCGGATGATTCGACGGCGGCGGCGGCGCACCAGTGCGAGGAGCCTCCATTTTGTCGACGCGCCGATGCGTGGCGGCCATTTGGATTTTCGCTTTTTTTTAGGAGGGTTTGAAAAAATTTTTACGGTTTTTTTGGCTTTTTTTTTAGGTTTTCGTTTTTTTATTTTTTTCGAAATATAGATTATTTTTGTAATACTTTGAAGAAGGTAGTAAACTTTTTATGAATTTTGGGGATCAATTTTTTAAACTTTTAGTAAATAGATCGGTGCTTTTGCAAATAAATAGTAGGTTTTGGGAATACTTTTTCTGAAATCTTTGATTTTGTTTAGAAAATTAAAAATTCGAAAACTTTTTTGAAAAATAAATTACTTTTAGAATTTTATGATTAAAAATTCGGATGATTAGTCTTTTTGTTTGAATTCATCTGAATGAAATAAAAGCATTTTTAGTCTTTATTTAACTTTAACGAATTTAAAATACTGTTTTTATAAGCGAACATTCACATTGGCTGTCCACAACATTCGTAATCGTAATAAACGTTCATTAAATGATTTTCTTCGACTTGGAACCTCCTGAGCTTTCGAAACACTTTGAGAAGAATATAAAACCAAACGTTTAGCGCTAAAACCGATTTTTACCACGATTAAACTTCTTCATTTAAATAAAAAACTAAAGATTCTTAAAGAATCAAAATACATCTTTTGTAAATTAAAGTTATTTACTTGAACTTTGATTCCTTCCAGTAAAATAACATTAAAGTAACTTTCGGGACGCTTTAAAATCCTTGAATTTAAATAATAATTCTCGAACAATAACGAAAACGATCCACGTACTAGAATCGAGCGAAATCGTTAAGCGAACAAAGCGCGACTTTCGATTATATCCGAGGTGTTAGCGTGACTCTCGTTCGCGCCTCGCACGCGGATCGAGAGTAACGCTTAAGACCTCGCCTTTGCTTCTCTGTTACAGACGCGTCGCACTGTGTTGTTATGTGTTGTCATAGTTATTTCATTGAAAAATTAATTTTACCGTTTGTAAAACACGCACCGATTTCTGTCTGTAAAAACAAGTCTGAACAACTCAACTTATTGATTTTGCCGGAATAATACAACCACCACTACAATAACAATAACTGATTCTTACATACAAGCGACTCACCTTTTGGAAACAGTAAACGTGTCTCATTTCGAAATTTTACGACGAGCTCAAGAACAAGGAAACATCAAGAAGAAACTTAAGAACGAAACTAAAAAGGGAAGAAACGAAAAAAGGAAACTAAGAAAAAACTATAAAAAAGCACAAAAAAAGAGAGAAACAAAATTAAGAAAAAAAAGCATTGCCTTAAAAAAATATACCTACGTTGTCAAGGAACAAAAGAAGAAACGGAGGGGAGAAAAACACTTTAGACGTTTACGAAGTAAATTGTAAAGAAATGACTAAAGTATATTTTTAACAAGTTTTGAAAACTTTAGATTTTAAAAGTAAATTTAAAAAAAAGCGGTAAAATGAAAAAAGCGCTAAAGTTCTTAATAACTAAAAATGTGATCTAAAAGTCGTTGCTACCAAGAAAGCCTTATGTCCTTGTTTCAGTTAACTCGGTTCCAAATGTAAGTACCAAAATCTCTGCAAAATGCATGTAAATTCTTATACGTTACTTTTGAATTCAAAATTTTATGTTTTCCATCAAGTAGCTCTTTTTATTTTCCGTTCTGATTACGTTTCCGTTAAAAAATCTGCTAGAAAACTGACGAGCTCAACCAGCATATTCATTTAAAACTCGAGGATAGTCGCTCTAAACGTTTTCCCAAAAACGTTTCCATACCAATCCACGAACATCCTTTGAAACTGGCTAAAAGCTCGTCGGTACTTCTACCAGGAAATTTCATTATTCTCGACGTCCGTCCGTAAATCCCCCCTCGAAAAAATAGTCCATTCCCGGCGTCATCATCGATTCGGGAGGGGACGGAAGCATTATATTTTCAAGAGTCCTTCGCCGCCATGCTGAAAAGCCCCTCAAAAAATGACTGCCCCACCTCCGCGCCAGCAATAACGCGTTCGCGCTTTGCCCGGAATCATTCTCTTTTGCACCGGGCGCGTCCAGAGGGGCGGAAGAGAGGGGGGGATACAAGAGGGGGGGGGTGAGGTCATTTCGAAATTCCTATTTCTCCGGGAGCGAACGAACGAACGAACGAACCGGGAATCCTTTCCCGGCTGCATAATACTGCAGCCGGGATTTGAAATATGCGGGGCGCAGCAGCGCCACCAGCGGCACCCCAGCGGCGCCGCAATCGGTATCTCGCCGCGTTTTTTTTTTTTTTCCTTTGTCGGACTTAAACGAAGGGCTCGACTCGCCGCGACGGAAGATATGCAGCGGCGTCAGTAGCGGCAGCAGCAACGCAGCAGCATCCAACCCTTTCCTTCCCTCCTCCCTGATGACTCGGGGGAGAGAGAGAGAGGGTCCGATAGGGGGGTCGGTTCGTTCGGTGGGTTGCATCCGGCCGGGAAATCGAGCTTGCACGGGAGAGAGAAGCGCGCGCGCGTGTGAGGGTGTCGGATTTTTTCCTCACCCCGCTCGTATTGATCCCCCGGAATCATTCAAAATGGCGGCGGTGCAGCGCTGGCAACGCCGCAGTCAACCAATGACTGGCCGAATCGATGACTGCAGCGGCCGAGCCAACCCCGAGCGGCAGGCCAATGGGAGCCCGAGCTTTCACACCGACGCGCACACCGCTCCGAGCCCCTTCTCTCTCTCTCTCTCGCGCCGCGTTTTCCCTCGGCGTCGATGACCTGGCCGAGCCTCTCTCCCTCTCGCTCTTGATGATTTCGACGAAAATTCCGAGCGAAAAATATTCCCGGGCTCCGCTCTGGGGAGAGGAGCTGCTGCTGCTGCTGCTGCCGCCGCTGCCTGCGCATACATTTCCCCGGCCACTGCCGCTGTCGCGTTCGATTAACGCCGCCTGTATTTATGTGAGCGGTATATACAAATACAAAGCCGGGCCTGCGAATTTCTATATGAGCCAGCTCGCAAAACCAGCCTGCGCGAGCTGCCTTATCGGAGCCGCTGCAGGCCGCTCGATCGGCTCGAGGGGCGGAGGAACGCCCTGTTTGTTCGGGCCGCCGAGAAAAAAATGCCCGTTATTTAGCCCGGCGACGGTCCCGCATTTGACCAGCTACCGTTTGACCGGCCGAATAAATGAAGCACCGGAGAATCGGATGACAAACAGCTCGCCGCGCGCAGCTCTCTGTTTCTCCTTTCGTTTTTTACCACTTTGCGCAGAGGGGGAGGACTTTGATCTTTTATCGAGGTACCTAGACGACTGCAAGCTCGGTGAAAAAGCTGCCGAGAATGCTTGAGGGGGAGAGTCGATAATTGACGTGTCGACTGTTGCGGTACGAACGCGGTGCTGCTAGACTTTGCTTTTAAAAAATTATGGGGAACTGATAGATATGTTGCGAAGTATATCGAAAGCACGATAAATGGATTTCCTTTTACGAAAAAATAAATAAAAAATCGTTTAAAGCTTTTGAGCTTTCAAAACAATAGATATTTAGACAGGTTTTTTTATTATTGCACAACTTGTATTGTCGATACTCGATTCTCCAGCAGCCATTTAAATAGCAACTTTAGCTTTCTCCGCCAAGTGCAAAACTTTCTATCAAAACTTTTTATAAAGAAGAACTTGAGCTGAAACAATACTTAGGAGAGATTAATAGCAAAGTTTACGGTATAATCAAACAGTTATTCTAAGATATACCGCGACTTCGGAAAAATCCGCCAGCGGTAATCGTATTTTGAGTGACTCCGCCGGCAAAAACGCGTAAACACTCGTCGCGCGCTTTCGAGATAATAAGCTCGGAGAGCTCCGAAGGCCGCAAGTTTAAGGCGTGCGTTATCTCCGCGCAGTCACCTTGATCCGGGATACGTCGAAACGCATTCTTATCTTATCGGGAGAGGCGCCTGAGAGAGCGGCGGAGAGCGTCCCGGGGACGCGAAGAAAAAAAAAAATGGCCGAGCCGCGTTCTCTCCTAAACCGCGAGGCGCGCGCGGGGAGATAAAAAAGCTGTTTTTCTCGCGATTTCTGCACACGCGCGCTGAATTGCGTGGAGGCCGCGTGAAAAATATGCCCGCCAGACGACTTTTATAATCGTAAATTTTCCGGCGCCTTATCTGCGCCGAGAGCTGAGAGAGAGAGGGAGAGAGAGAGCTTTTTCGCTGCTCTCGAGACTCGAGAGCTCGGGGAAATTTTTCGGGAGGCTATTTCGGAGGAAGCCGGGGCTTGAAAGCTTCGACGGGACGTGCCAAAATCTTTGTTTACATTGCTCGATGGTTAGCGCGGTTGTTTCGGAGCTTATGATTTTCCCGCATTTCTTTTAGACGCGGTTACGTGGAATTTTGGTAGTTTAAACTTCAGCAAAATAGTTCTAACTACGATTAAAAATCCTCCTATATCTGTTACTCGATAAATACAATTGTAAAGTGAACGCACTCATTTACACCGTCACTCCTCCCGTCAATCCCCATCAATCCCTTCAAAGTTCCGATACCTGACAAACCCCGGAGATTCTCAAGACATTGCGGCAAGCCCTCGTGCAAGGTATAAATCAGTCATCCCCGTCGAAAAGAAAAAGCTCTCTCTCTCTTCCTCAAAGGGCCTCTGCGCCCGATCCTCCTCCCGATCGGAGTCCGTCGTCCGCGTCTTTCGCATAAAGGGCCGCAAAGAGAATATGTCGAAAGCGGCGTCCGGGGCGATTGCATCACGTCGCTCTCTCTCTCGCAGCAGCTCGCAGCAGGCATTACATCTGTGTGCGCGCATATGTACTCGGATTGGCTCCCATTGACGCAGAGAGCCGACGACGACGACGACGGCGGCGGCGGACCGAGAAAAATGCAAAACGCGCGCCGAGCGAGAGAGGGAGAGAGAAGGCCTCAGGGTCGACTTTGGCATTCGGATAACGCGGTGAGCTTTTTTTTTTTATCTCGAGGGACGACGATGTCCCCCGGCTGATCGGTTTTCGCTCATTGTTCGATTGATACCCTCGTTAGCGATGACGTTAGGAGAGCCGCGATGAATTCATTGCTGGCAAGCTTTTCTTCGGGCTCGCGGAGACTCTTTTTTTTCGAATGCGTGCTTGGGATGACGAAATGATTTCGATTATTTAGTGGGAGCAGGTGATTATGACTTACCCGTTGGACAGATTTAATTTAATGGATTTGGCGGTGTGATTTAAGACGATTTTAGTAAATCATTTTGATAAATTTTGAATGAAACTAATATATTATTCGAATTTATCATTGATAAAAATTTATAACTACTTCTTCACTTTTTTAGAACGATATTGTCCACAATTCTTTTCGAAACCGCTCGTACATTTTCATTACCAGCATCAATTACGTAATAATTTTTACACCATCCCATCGCCAACATCGACTCGCGAAGCCAGATGCCCCAACAAATAAAACCCGTAACACCTCATTAGCAATTACCGCCTCGCAGCTCCGGCTCGCGCACTCCACATCCGCATTACGCTAATTGACACCCCAAGTGCAGCGTTGAAAAAAATTAAACAGCACCCGTTGCCCTCGCGCCATAAAGGAGGCCCGTCCGCGCCTTCGGACGGGCTGCATTCGCGCGCGCGCGAACTTCAAAGCGACAATTACAGCGGGCGTGAATGGGCCGCGCGCCGATCCGCAGAGCGAGAGCCGCGCGCGGCCAATAATTAAAGGACGCGCGATGATTAAGGGCGGCGGGAACTTCGCTTTTCGGCCGCGTGATTAATGCCGCGGATTCCGAGGCGGGATAGCGAAATTTTAAACGGAACGAGAACGGAAAAATGCAGCAGGTGGGGAGCTTAATTGCTATTTTTGTAATTTAACAAACGAAAGTTAAGTTTTTACGCTGAAAGAAGAAAACGTGCACGATTCGCTCGATGCCGCGCTCTCACTTTTAATGTCCAAGCCGGAAGCAAGCGGCGACCTCCCCAGAAATCCCCTTACACCTAATAATACGTCGAAAGCTGCTCGCAGCTCTTTAATCCGATTCCACCGTGAGCGACACTCTCTCACCGAGACGGCGGTTAACAAAGTCGCGTACACGAGAGAGAGAGAGACTCGCTTTCGGTGGCTCCGACAAATTCTTCCATTAGCGCGAACCTCGCCGAGAACTAGCCGATATAGCCGGTTTTCCTCTCGGGGCTTCGGGGGGATACATAGAAATACGCCGGGCCGACATTGTTTGAAAATACGCGCCGTAAATTTTCCCGCCGCGACTTGCGAGCGACTCGTATTTTTGCGCGCGCGAACGCGGCGGCGGCGTCGGCGGTCGCGTATTTTTGGCGCCTGTACAGAGGCTCTCTCTCTCTCCCATTCGCGGCGGTGCCTCTCGGCTAAGTACTGCAAAGTCTAGCTGCGCAGTTGCGCGATTTCGTTTAAAAAGTTATTGCCTGAAAGGCTAGACGAGGTGGGGGCGTTTTTTTATAGAACCTCGGGAAATTTTTAGAGGAGTGATTTAGTGGGCGACACGAGGGCTTTGATGTGACGGAATCGAAAAAGTATGCGCTATTTATTGTTTGCTTTGGAGCGACTATTCTTTTAGAAATCTAGTTTCCACGAGTAAACTTTATCTTTGGCTTTATCGTTTGAATCAATATTTGGAGTGCACTTGACGTGCAACAAAAGTGATGATTCATTATTCGGTTATAGTTTTTTCCAGCTATTTTTTTATCTATGATGATGCAATTTTTTGCCGAGAAAATTCTCGTCGATGTCAATACTAAGATATAAAAATAAGTTGGCCTTTTCAATACGACAAAGTAGTTTTTTCGCTTAAAATTCACGTCCAAAAGGCGGCGATTTTTACTTCGAATTGCAATACGTTATAAAATCACTTCCTCCCGACTCAACAGAATACACATCGAATCGAGTCGCCCAATAAAGACGTTCCGTAACAAACGTATATTTGCTCAGTGCCCACGTCCCGTTAAATTCAGCGCCAACGCTCCCCCGATTCTTTTTGCGACAATAGAGTGCTCGTTCGAACAAAGGGAAGAGCAAGAGTGTGGTACACGAAGAAAAAGAGTTCCAGCGTGCAGCCTCGGCTTGGCGATTGACTGGAAGCAGTGTACCAGCGCTTCTGGTGCAGCTGTACCAGCCTCGACTCACGTCTCTCTCTCTCTCGTCGTCTCGCGACGTCGGCTTTTTCTAGCGCGGGCAGTTTTTCTATTAAGCTTCATTTGTTTCTTTCATTGCGTAATGCGAGGCACACCGGACGCACCGCTCATTTCATCCTACTGCTCTGCGCCACGGCGCACTGCTGCCGCTGCACTCTTCTCTCTCTCTCTCTCTCTCTCTCTGTGCGCGCGCGCGTCCCGTTAAAATTCTTAATCCGGACGCGCGACGTCTGTGAGCGCAATGACGCTCCAAGGCCTCTCTCGCGTATATCTCGGCTATCAATTCGCTCTTTCTTTCCTCCGCGACTCTCGGAGAGTCGCCGTTGTCGCGAAAAATATAATGTACGAAGAAAGAAATTCCCCGATTCCCGAGGCCGCCGCGGCCGCTCTCTTAGCCCGGACAAAAACCAGCCGCGAGCCTGCTTTCTTACTCCGCCGCCAGGCGTCACCTCGGCACGGGGCGCCCTTGCGGAGGGAGACGGAGAGAGAGCGAGAGCGCCCGAGGGGTTGAAACGCGAGCGCGAACACTACACCCGTGCAGCGATCGATCCGCTCGTTTTTAGACTTTCCGATGCGTGGCTTCGGAATTAATTAGTTCGATTGTTAGCGACGAGTTTAATTGTCAATTATTCTGCGTAAACCAAATTGCCGTTTGCCGGAGAGAGAGAGAGAGAGTGCACTTGCTTTTTACGGAAATCTTTTCGGCTCGGCGAGAGTTCCAGTTTTTCGGCTGTAAAATATTCGGTAATTTATGCAATTTAATATATCGGTGCTCGATTAATCGATCGGAAATTGCGGGCTATTGTTCGTGAATTCCGTTGATTAATGTAAAATAGTAAATTGTACTAAAGAGCCGTCCATAACTAACTAGATTCCCCTTGAATAACCGCATAATTGCAACGCACGCTTTAAACAAATTTTGCCCGTGACGAATTCAATTCTCTAATAGACTTTTCAATAGAATCTACCTTCAAGATCCCTTCCCCCAAAATCCCCGCTACAAATAACTCTCTCCGCATCGAACTTTCAATAATCCAACCCCTCCGAAAAAAGGCCCAATATCAATATCATATCAACCTGCATAATCAAGCGGGGCGGTATCACAACAAATTACAGGTTGGGCGCGAGAATTTACGGCCGGGCGAAAAACTGCGTACTTTTCGGGCCTCTCTCTCTCTCTCCCTCCCGCTCTCCACCTACACGCGCCTCGGGCGAAGACAAATGTCTTCCTACTTGGCCGCGGCCTCTATATCTGTCCGGCCAATCTCGCCGGTTGCGGCGACCCGCGCTGCCCAGCTGCCGATCGACAATCGCCCGAGTGATCGGGATCTCTTTCGGGAGTACTTGCCGCGCGCGGGAGTACGCGAAGTTATAATGCATTGTCCGTTGCTAATTGCGCGAGGGTGTGGGCCCCCCGATCTTTTTGCGGAGGGGAATATAATTCGATGATGTTCGAGAGTGTATTATTTCGGGAGCTCTCGGAATTGAGGGTATTTTAGAGATGTAGGAATCGGACGCTTCTTCGTTATTATTTTTACGAACATCAATTGAAAAAGGAAGGAAAAAAAAGACACTTCGTCACGACAATGAATTCGCAGTCGAAACTCCGGCTGAATATTCAAAGGATAGAAATCCCCGGCGACAGGTCAAGAATCGAAGTCATCTATTATCCTAGATACACAAGTAGTTCAACGCGTTTTCGATCGGCCGGTCTCTCTCTCCCTCTCTCTCCCGAGCACGAAAGCGCCCCCCTTTACACCCGCACCCACAGGCACCAGCGATCTCTTACCTACTTACGCCTCCATCAAGACACATCCGCTTCCTCGCCCTCCGCTTCCTTCGGCCCGCGCGCGGTTTTAATCCCGCGGCGGCGCATGTGGCCCCCGCGCTCTCTCTCTCTCTCTCGCGTCCACCCGCGCGTTTCTCACCTGTTTTTTCTCCCTGTCGGCCATGTGCGCCTTGTTCATTTGTAATTTAAAGCAGCGGCCCGCTCGATTACGAGCCAATATACTCGCCGCGCGGAGAGAGAGAGAGCACTCGCTCGCAAATTCCCCCCGGAGCGCGCGCGTGCACACACCGGCTTTACGTGGAGGAAGCGAAGCGGCGTGCGGTCTTACGCCGAGCATCTCCTTTCCGGGAAAGGGAAACGAGTGCGCCCGCGTTACCCTTTGATTGATGGCCGCTGGTCAGTTTTGCCGGTCGATCGGATATCATCCTGTGCGCCTGTATAAAATTTCCGTTACGCTCTCGTTTTGTATATCGGGGCGTCTGCGAGCCCGTACGAGTAAGGAGAAAATTGGGCCTCGCTTCTAGCCCGGGCTAAAACGACTCCAAGCTTGGCGAAAAATAAAATTCAAAGGAGAGAGGCGTCGAAAAATGATTCACGCTTTAATTGACCGATCGATCGGATTTCAATCAAACGACAGCTCCGTCCATTGACTCGTCGCGCCTCCCGATAATTAAAAAGCATCGCGCGTCGACTTCTTTTTTTTTTTGCCCCGGACACTCGTGCGGCCCGTATGCTCGGCAATTAACTCAGCTCTCTCTGTCGCTCTCCATTCATCGAAAAAATCAGGCCGAACAAAAGAATCGCACGCGCGGGCTCTCGTACAAAAAGGGCACACACAGGGGTCTCTCCTCAGAATTCGATTTAACTCGGGCACGCGTTCTCTTCCCTTCGCCCCGAGTATATTTTAAACGCCGCACGCATGTGCTCCGCGCGCTCTCCCCCTCGGCTCGGCGCAAGTGGGCAGTCCGCTTTTTTTTCCGCCCTCGGCTCATTGGCCGATTTTTTTCCTCCTCGGAGCGATCCTCCCTCTCTCGAGCGGGAGAAAAGCCCCGAGAAAAGAAGGCGCGCGCAAGCGAGAGCCCTCTTCTTTTTATCTTTCCACGGGCGGGGAGGGGGTGGAGCGCGGCGCGGAAAAAAGTAGGCAGTGACTCGGTCTCCCCCCACCCCCGCGCGCGCGCGGGGCTCACACGTGGCGGACACGTGGAAAAAAAGAGGAGAGAGAGCGAAAAAAAGTGCGGCTCTCTCGCCCCCTCCCTTCTCGTCTCTCCGCTCCGCGACTCCGTTCGCTCCTTCGCACCGGCAGGGGCGCGAGAGAGCGAGTTTTTGAGTGGGGAGAGGAGGAAGACGGGGGTGGAGAAAGAAGGAGGGGATGATGCTCCGTACGCGGTGGGGGTAAGAGCGCAGAAGCGCGACGTTAGACGCGGGGAGGGGGACGCGGGAGTTAAGGCGCGCGGCGGGGGTTGCAAAGTATAGGCCGCCGCCGCCGCCGCCACCACCGCTGCTGCCGCTACTCCTCCGCTCTCGCGCCCTCGATGCGCGCGGCAAGTGCGTAAGATGTCCAGCGGGATATGCCGAGTGACCGGCGTTCCTTAAATTGGCGCTCCCGCTCCTTCGAGCTCCCCGTCGTTCTTCGCTGATTATTTTCGCGATCGTCGGGAATGTGAGAAAAATGATCGATCACCCTTTTGGTACGACAAACGGAATGATAAGCTCTCCTTGCTTAACGCGAGCAGTACCGAATTAAGATAATGACTACCTGCCTCGCCGGAGAGGTGCAATTAACAATTTTTTTTTTTTTCGCTGTCTCCCTCCACCCTCCGAAACCCCGCCCGATGACGAATGGCAGCCATAGGAGCTTTATAGCGAGTGTAGCGCAAGGCAAAAGCTTCGCCGATGGGGGAGAAAAGAAATTGCAGCATGGGGGCGAAAAAAGAAAACACTATCGAGTCTGTCTGCTCTTCCCCCCTGCGGATCGGGCTTCGAGTTAGTCACGCATGTGTTCCTGCCCGCTCTAATGCACACGCGGAGGCCATTTTTAAAAGAAGGGCCCCCTCTACTTTTTTAATAAAACTTCGGCGAACACCCCCTTACGCGTAGCGGTGCCCGGCGACCGGCTGGTTCCCTTCGCTGCACTTTTTTCAAGAGCAGTCGTTCTTACCGATTCGTATCGAGCGCACGCGTATATTGCTTGTACTCGTCGGGCAGCTCGCCTTTCCGGCTTTCGATCTCGGTTCTTTCTTTTTCTTTTTCCGCGTAAAGTCGTGGAATCGGCGTCGTTACCGCGAGGTCCGAGTGCAGTGCAGTGTGGTCAGCCGGAAGTCAAGTGCAAAATCAAATGCACCCCGTTTTCCCGGCCGCAGTCCCTCGGCGCGAGCAGCGATAGAGAGTCCAGCGGTACAACGCTCACCGTCCAAGGAGGCCGTTACGCAAAGGTAGAAGAGAGGAGGCGCGCGGAGGGTCCTTCAGAGAAAAGCGAAGGAGCGAAAGAGGGGAAAAGGCTAGTCGCGGCAGGAAAAGGAGAATGCACGGGGAGGCGCGGCGCCGGTTCTTATAGGGAGAGCTCCTTCCGCGCCGACGCGCCCCCACTTTTCTTACCCCTCGGGGGAGGACGAGCGGCTACCCCCGGCCGGTGTCTACTTACCCTCTTTTCCTTTCCTCCTGAGCGGCGACTCTGCACGCTTCCTCGCACACACACACAGAGAGAGACGCCCCCACCCGCGAGAAAATCTGCGGCAGAGAGCGCGCGCGTTTACCCTCCTTGGGGTGGGAGCGAAGGAAAAGAGGGGCGGCACGAAAACTCCTGTCCGGCGGGCCGCCTTCAGTTTTTAGCGTCTCCCTCGACGGCCGCGCACACAGGCAGCAGAGCGCTCAGGCCGGGACAGACGCGCGCCGCTTCGAAGAGAGAGAGTCAGCCGCGGACACCTCGCGGCGGCCGACTTTTCGGGGGCGACCCCCCCGCGCGACGAGGGGGGTTGGGCGCGAAGGGGTTCTGAGATACCGCTCGCCGGCGGAGAGAGAGTCGGGAGACCTTCGTCTTCTCCTAAGAGCGAGAGGAGAAAGAGAGAGAGAGAGGCGCGCGCGCGGAAAAGCAGCCCCTACGACGACGACGGCGGCGGCGGCGGCGGCGGTGGTGGTGCGCGTAAGACAGCGGCAGCGGCGGCGGCGGCGGCGGCGGCGGTGGCGGCGTCGGAGAGAGCCGAGGGAGGGAGAGAGAGAAAGCGCCGTCCGACAGAAATTTCGCGACCGCGCATCACCTAAGACAACGCCCCTACCCGGCGCGGGTTCTTTAAGGCAGCGCGCGCCACGGGCGAAGGGGGTGGCTTTTAGTCAGACGCACGCGGTCTGAGACGCGCCGCGCCACCACCGCGCCGCTCACACACATATACGCGCGCGCGCGAGCGCGGACTTAAGGGTAACGCACACCACCTCCTTCTCTCTCTCTCTCTCTCGCTCTCTTTCTCCTACGTTCTACGGAGAAGGACTTAGAGCATTTCTCGCGAACCGCGGAGCCGAGTCAGTTCGCTTCCTTCGCCCGTTAAGGACTCGAACACCTCGCGCGCGCGGAGAGAGAAGAGGGAAAAGGACTCCTCTTTTCTCGCTCTCCCTCTAACGTCGTCGTCGTCGTAGTCGTCGTCGTCGTCGTCGTTGCCGTCGTCGTAGTCATCGTCTTCGACCGCGAGTAGTAGCAGTCGTGTCTTGGCGCTCGTACCCTTGAGCACGCACGCAAGCTTCAACCCAGCGAGCCGAACCCCGGTACACTTGTGCGACGTTACAACTTAGCCGCGGAGACGGTTGGAACGCAGGATGCGAGGAACTTGCCGTTGAATAACTGCGACTTGGACTTGTAGTTTTTTTTTTTCGTCAAACCAACCTGGAGTTGCGAACTTAGCCGGAGCCATCGGACTTCACGTTAACCCCCCAGTAAGGGATTTCGCCACTGGACCGGACACTGCACTTGGAATTTTTTTTCGGACTTTGAGGCAGCTTTCGTCAGTTTTGCCTTCGAATTCCGGGAGCTTCGCCAAGTGAATCCACCTTCCTTACCCCAGCATGGGGTGACACTTGGAACATTTTCGCAAGTGCCGCACCGACGAGTTTCCAATTTGACCGAAAGCTTCATCCAGCAGTGACACTCTGCTGGAATTAACGCCGGACCGCCAAGAGTGACACTCGGACAATTTCTGAGAATTGGTACCCCATCGGTTGTGGACTTTGCGCGATTGTGAACGATTCAGTGATCTTGTGATGACGACTGCTCAGAGTCTGAAAAAAAAAATTCCAAGTGTGGTTCTCGGCATTTTGTGAAAACAAGGTCAAGACGGCTCGGCGGACCCGACCAGCAGCAACGACTCTGCCCAGTGAACAAGTGTCCCTTTAAATCTTTTCTCTGTTTACTCGGAAACAAGTGCGCGAGTTCACTGCCAGTCTTTGCTTCCGGTTTATCTCGCGTTTTTTGTCCATCCCCGCTTTTGGTTAACGACCCGATAAGCCTCTCATCCCCCACCGTACAACGCGATATTGATGCGGTACCCCACCGGTACGTCGTATCAGAGTCAGTGCGCCGGCGAGGTCGGATGATAATCCGCGGGAGATAACGGGAGATCGCTGTCTTGGAAAGTCATGTGCCTTCGGCATGACGGGGAGCGGAGTCGAGAGTAAAATTTAAGAATCTTTTCGCCGCTTCTCTAGACCGATTTTTCACCGTTTTATACATTTTTAACAATTTCGACATTTTTACTCGCGACGAGGAAAAATGTATTATTTTACGAATAAACGTACCTCGCGCCTTCGAATCAATAGTACACACGTTGCAGGCAAGCTTACGGTACTCGCTCGGGCATTTCAATTTTTTTTCCAGGTCGCGTTCTTTCTAATTCAGTGTTATTGTGCGAGACATGACAGCAGGCGTTTCTTGCCGCTCTCGGCGATCGTTGTGGTGAAGCAACATCTCATTTCCTACGCGAGTGTCAGCGTTTTTTTTTCTTTTTTTACCCATTTCGCTTTTTATTCGCTCGCGCTCTTTACACCCGCGGAATGACGTGCGCGGCTTTTTTCTCTCATCCCTCCGCGGCGCGTTGCGACGGCAAGAGACGAGGCGGCGCTAAACTCGGAAATTGCCGCGAAATAAAGCTCTCGCCTCCGCCGCCGCGCGAAAATTGACGGCGGATAAAAAAAGGGTAAAGTCGGTTTGTCGAACTGACTGTCGTTCGTTGACGGCTCGCAGGTCGGAGGAACGATCCGGGAAAAATTCAGTGCTTTCATCTGACATCTCGCTGGGTGCACTTTTCTCGTGTTAGAAATTAACTCGAATGAAATATTTCAAGCGATCCCTGCGATGAATTCGCGCTATTTTTGTCGGGATTCATTAACGCCGATGAATACGAATCCGGATAAAAGGCTCCCGAAATATCCCAAAAATGAAATCAGCCAATATTTGTAGCACCTCTCGGGCAGACGTTGACATTTAATTTTATTTAGCATGCATTGATTATTGTTTAAATTATTTTTGATTTAATAATTTTTATTGAATTTTATTATTCGTAGCGAGAACATGTGCCGTGTCGTTGTATTTTAAATAGCATGCTTTTTCTGTGATTGCAGCTTCGAGCGGGAGACGCGTTACAGCGAGTTATTCCCGCGCAGGAGAGGAAGACTGGACGAAGCGGAAAAAGCAGAATAAGACAAGAAAGCAGAAGACGAGCACAAGAGCGGAAGAGAATAGGAAGAATAACGGTTAGAAGCGGGGTAGCAAACCGAGTAGTTAGGAGAGGAAGCAGCAGATCAGTGAGAGTGAAGGGAGAAATCGAGGTTGAGGAAGATCAAGAGTACGAAGAAAGGGACGAAGGTGAAACCTCGAGGCAGCAAAAGAGAGCAGAAAAGGTCAGGAGGAATAAGAGGAAGAGGAAGAGTGATAAAGGAATCGAGTGAAGATAATCGAGACCCCGCGCCGCATACATATATATTTCAGTGTGTTCAACAAACGAGTGTACCTAAGTGCAATATTAATTAAACGATAGTAAAAAAAAGCTACTACCATCGACGATCGGTACGACGCGGTTAATCGATAATTGATTAAAAGTAAAAAGTAAAAACCTCTTCAAGATTAATACTAGAGTCGCATTTTTCTCGAGGGGGAGTTATCAACGGACTTTGACGACGTATACCGAGGAAGGAGTGCAGCAGAAGAATACAGGTGAATCCAGGAGAGAAATCTCTCGTTCCGCTAAACGATACTCACCGAATAGACTTTTAACTAGACGTTCCAGTGAACGGCCAGTGTACAAGTCGCATCCACATAACACAACAATACACACACGAACCAGCACACACATAAAAGGGGCTTAAAAAACTCAGGGCAACGCGGAACCGGGAGTGATTTCGTCCTACAGAGGAGCCACATTCACCCCGAATTCTTCGAAGATAATCACCAAATACGAACGAGGAGAACTCCTTCGACCGACGACCAAACCATTTAACGTCAAAGTGTCCGTTAACCTCCTTCTCGTTCACACCGTCCGGGCTGGGCAATCCTGAATTTAACCTGAACTTAAGTGTACGTATAGAGTTTAAGTAGATAGAAGAAAGAAAAATAAGGCTGTCCTCCGTCGAGTGCGAGGACATCCAATTGACGCGCGCGCATGATAATACTCACACACGTCAAACACACACCAGACAATCTTCTTCACAGCACACACGACGACTCACGCAATTTGTATATAATAAGGACGGACGAACAGTACGAAGAGGACAGAGTAACCTAATATCCAGAGTGGGAACCATTGTCAGCCAAAATTTTCAACACCAGCAGCAGCTTCAAGAGCCCGAACAATTGGTCATCACTAAGTGAAGCTTATGAGCCAGATAGACGCTGAAAGTCCAGCGAGCGAGTCAGCGGCGCAGGTAAGAAACTGACGCCGTTGGAGAAGACGTCGTAGGTCGCAGCCGAGCCAAAGATCCACCGGTCGACCACGACGCTGCCATCAACGCAGAGTGAGGCTGAGCCCTCGCTAGACGAGTGACGGCGGCGACTGCGGAGGTGCGCCCGTCGTCGAGCTGCTTACCGAAACGAGTGCCAAAAAGCGAGCAAGCTGCGCCGGAAGGGGGTAGCCCGGGCTTCTCGCGAAGGCCTCAAGATTTCGGACGCGACGGCGGCCCTGGACCTACGCGCCCAGTCGCAAGCCCAATCGGAATTTGGCCTGGAGCAGCAGCCACAGCAACACCATCACCATCAGCCGCAGACTCCAGACCCGGCCCAAAATCCACCCGAGGTCCGCCCTCATCCGCCCTATCATCAGCATCAGCAACATCTCCAGCATCATCCCCAACATCATCCGGGGAATCACCATCACTCTGGCGATTCGGGGGGTGGGATAGAAGGAGGAGGGGGCGGCGGAGAAAGTGGTGGTGCTGGTGGTGGAGGTGGAGGAGGAAACACCGGAGGGATCGCGGCCAGGCCCGCGAAGGTCCTCAACAACGAGGAGGACGAGGACATCACCGAGCGCGAGGACGACGAGGAGGACGAGGATCCAAGCTCACCGGAAGCAGACCTCGCCCCAGAGCCGGAGCCCATGGAGGTCCAAGCCTCGGGAGTATCCGCCGCGGCGGCTAATCTCCATGCGCTTCGCCAGCATGTATTTAAGATGTCCGACTATTGGCAGCAGCCCCAGCGAGGACCGCCTCAACACTCGCCGGGGATGCAGCACAGTCCTCTCCAGAATTCGCAACAGGCGAATCAGCACAATCAGCAGCCCAACGCCATGCACAGTCCGCTCGGCCAGCAGCAGCAGCAGCAACAGCAACAACAGCAGCAGCAGCAGCAACAGGTCAATGCTGCCCAGCAGGTGCAGCACAACGCCAACGGCGGACTCGGGCAGAACGCTGCCAACCAGCTGCAGCAACAGCAGCAGCAACAACAGCAACAACAGCAGCAGCAGCAACAGCAGCAGCAGCACGCCATGTCCATGGCTCAAGGTTCTCAGGGAGCACAGCACCAGTCTTCCCCGACGCCAACGACGCCATCCCCATCACAGGCGGACCACCAGAACGCCATCGCCACTAGCATGGCGCAAAGTCTGCACAACTTGGCTCAGGCCCAAGCACAAGCTCAGGCTCAGGCTCAGGCCCAGGCGCAAGCCCAGTCAATGTCGCAGGCCTCGAGCCCTTCGCTGGCTGTCCAAGCCGTGCAGGCCGCTCAGGCACTAAACTCCAATTTGGGTCAAGCCCTCACCCAGGCGCTCCAGCAGAACATGCAGCAGAACTTGGGCCAGACCCTGCAGCACAATCTCGCTCAGAGCCTGACGCCGAGCCTGTCGCCGCAGCAGCAGCAGCAGCTGCTGAATCAGCCCCAGAACCTCAGCCAGGCGAGCCAGAGCCTGCAGCAGAACATGCAGAACCAGGCGCAGAACCTCACCCAGACGCTGCAGCAGCAGGCGCAGAACCTTAGCCAGACGCTGGGACAGGCGACGTTGCAGCAGCAGGCCCAGAACTTGACGCAAAACTTGGCCCAGCAGGCATCGCAGAACCTGCAGCAGCAGGCCCTCAACATGGCAAACTCCATCAGCCAGAACGGACTCACGGGCATGAACGTTCAGGGTAACCAACAGCAGAACTCCCAGAACTCCATACTCAGCCCCAACCCAGGAAGCCAGGATTCACATGACGCAACGTTGGCCGAAAAGCTGGTCAACGAGCTCCAGGTGAGTTTGAACAACCTGCAACCCTCTTGCCTACTAAAATGATAATAAAATACAGATAAACTCGAAAATTCCCGGTATAAGATGACGCATCAATCATTATTATCTCCCGCAATCGTACTCTGCGAGTTCCAGCTACGCGACATCTAAAAATAGCAAAAAAAAACAGACGAAAAAAAAGTAATCGATACTCTTCTTATTTCCTTGCCTCGGCTTTCATTTTCTCGCGGCAGTTAAATCCCGATGCAAAGAAGCTGCAGTCGGGTTTTCGCGGCGGGCGCTCGCGCATGAATTCTCTCGCACGCACACACACACACACACACACACACACACACGCTCTCGCGAAGCAGCCGCGTTCTCGCTCTCTCCCAGCGGGTCGCGAAACACGCGTGCACCACCTTATGCGAACGCATGCACTCGCACGTACACACGCGCACGCGAGAGCTACACGAGAGCGCGGCTGGTTCGCCCGTAAATGCAGATACGTCTCCTCCGCGCGGAGGTTCTTGACCCGCGCAACACAGATAATGCGCTCGGAGAGCGCTCGTCTCTGTATATATACACGTCATCGCGCGCGCGCGAGAGAGAGCGGAGATGCTTTACCGAGAAAATATGTGTATCGAATAAGCCGCGAGAGAGATACATCTTTCGAGTTTATACTCGCCGAAGTAAAAAAGAAACAAAACAAAAAAAAACAAGCAGCCGAAACAAGCAAGGGAGAGGCTGCCGCCCCCCTTTAGCCGAGTTCCGCGCATAACCGCGAGACGCTCGAAGATCAAAGGGCGGGAGGAGATGCCCCGGACCGATGCCTCGGAACTGCGGCCGATCTCCTCCTCCGTCTGTCCCTTCTCTCTCTTCCCCCCTTGGCTGATATTCGACGTCTGTCGTCTTCTGCAGTCCCGAGCGGCCGGCCTCGTAGCGAACGCCGGTGGCGGCGGTACTGGCGCAGGAACGAACGCAGCTGGAGCGGCCGGAGGAGGCGCGGGAGGCGCCGGCTCTGGCGGCGCCGCCGGAATGGGCAACATCACCCTCGAGGAATGCTGGTCCACTCTGCAGCGAGTGAGTTTGACACTCAGCCCTTAGCCTGACCCCGGCATTTCTAAGCCCCTCTCCGACGTTGCACACCACCCACCCCCCTTCTCTGTGTGCCAGTTTATATATGCCAGCCTGCCTGACGTGCATCTCTCTTTCTTCTGCGCCTTGTTTTTCTTTCGTTCGTACACGAGCTGGCTGCGATATGCCGTGCCAGCGAGCTTTTTATATTTTTGTTTCAGTCGTCGAGCCGCGCCGAGGGATCGACGGTCGGTGGAAGGCTGATCGTCGATTTCGAGCGGCGCGCCGCTTCCTCGTTTATTGATTTTTCGCACACGCGATATATATACATATTTTTTGGCTTCTTCATCAGTTCTTCATTTTTATTTGTTTTCGCAAATTTTTTGTTGTCCATCGTTTGTTTAGCTCCATCGCATCCCTGCACTCGGCAACAAGTCATTCATCGACTCTCCATGCATGACGCCTTGAATGTTGTGCCACATAGATGTTGTGTATATTATCAATGTCATACTATATTCATATGTAATGCATAAAAATACATTTATATATATATACTTATACGATATGTACATACGATTGGTTACAAACGGTAACCGCGCGAGGGAGCGAGGATCGTCGATTGGCCGACGATTCTCCCGTGAGAGCTTTGGCTCGGAGTTGCATTATATATCGAGGCCGCAGTCTCGGCCGACGTAATCGTCCATCATAATTACGCGAGAGAGGCGTACACCCGGAAAACATCCGGCGGTTGCTTCCTGTGACGCAACGAATTTTGCCGCGCCGCGACAGAGAGAGCCTGATTTTTGTCGCTTCGATCTGTACGTAACTACACGGCGCAGTGAATTTGGTTTCTTTTTTTTCGCTGATTCTTTTTTTAATGCCGCTCTAAGTTACATCGAATACGAGTTTTACTGGAATGGCGGGCATTATTAAACGAATAAAATGTTGGGGAAATGTAGTTTTTCGAACTTTTAGCTTTTTTTGAGGAATAATTTGAGATTGGAAAAATGTAGTAATCCAGTTAATATCCTGTAAAAATGAATTAATAAAACGCGCAAACTTGAATCGAACAAAAAAAAAGGTTCAAAATTAATTTGTTTCTAACGACTAGAAACTTGGTTAAATAAAAAGAAAAATTCAGTGGACCGAAAGAAAAAAATTTTTACCTCCCACACACGCAAAATAATATGTCCTCCCAATGAACAGAACTCGAGCGAAACTCTTAAACAGCGTGGCAGGACTTAAATGCGAGAATAAGCGGGCGCAATTGCCCGGCCATTAAAAAAGAAGTTTATCAATTTGGCAGGAAAAAGTTTCCCCACCCCCCACCCTCCCCCCACCTCCGTAGCCCGTAAAAGAAAGCAGAGCTAACGAACATTGAATTTCGTTTTATGAGTCTCGGGAGCCTCGGCCGCGCGACTTCTTCGTTCTCCGGCTCTCTCTCGGAAAAGTGCAGAAAGAGAAAAAGGAGCGAGGCGAAATAAAAGTAAGTAAGAGTAGCGGGCGACGGCGTGCCGGAGAGCTCGGAGGCAAACTTTTAAATTCTCCTCCGACGAAGCAACAATTTGTTTCGTTAAGTAGCCGCCGCTCTCTCTCTCTCTCTCTTCGCCCCTTTGTTTTTGCGGTTCCTTTTATTTTTCTCGACTCCCCCTCCCCTCCGCTGCAGTTCCTCTGCCGGGGTGGAAAAGCAATGAGCTTAATACTCGAGCTATGTCGGCTGCAATATTGCCCTCTGTCTTATTTCGGCTTCCTTTTCTTTTCTTTTTTTTTTTTTTTTTACAGCAGCCTTTCACCCCTTCTCTTCGGGTATAACTTTGCGATTGATGAGAAAATATTTTTTAGCTGGAATTTAATAATTCCTCGACCTTGTTTTACTCTCGGATTATATGGAAAAATGTCGGATAAATCTCGTTCGCTTCCGGGTATTAAAATAAAATCGCGAGCGATATTGATTTAAGATTAATGTACACTAAGAAAAGAGCGAGTGATCCGAAGGATTTGCAAAATTTTATCAAGTAATTTTATACCGACTAAATTGTTTAAGCAAGAAAATTTGTGTTTTATCAGAAAAGTTAACGGTATTCGATAAGTAAATTAATCACTTGTAAAAGATACGAATATAATGTATTGCAGAGTACTTGAAATTAAAACCTTACAATAAAAACAGTGAAATTTCTCGAAAGTAAACCTAATTTTTCTTCATTCCCAGCAAACTTCCAACGAAATATACATTAAATATATAAAATAAAAAAAAATCCTACTACAAAGGAAAACACATTTAGTACTCCGCCGTCCATAAATTACAAGCACTTAGCTCGACGACAAAAAAAAAAGGAGCAGCCCGACGGACAAAGAAGCGTAGCCCGTGACCGTCCCTTTTTTTTTTTTTTATCGATTACCTCGTACGACAACTCCATCGTACGCGATTGGCCGAGAGCCGCGGGGTTGTCTTGAAAACCTGCCCGAGCGGAAGAAGGGTGGCGCGCGACGCGTCGTGTGTCCCACACGTTCCGTCGCTCTCTGTCTCTGTCTCGCCTTTTTTCCAGCCCCCGAAGCCGCGGTATGAAATTGACGGAGGAGGCGGGCCGAAGAAGAATGATAAAAATATCGAAGGACCCGAAGGGATGACGAAAGCGAATGTTTTAATTAAATCTAACCGGCGGGACGGGGGGGGGGGGGCAAAAAGTTCCGCTTTCCCCCAAAGTTAGGCGCCGCGGATTGTTATACACCCGCGCCGAAAGAGGAGCGTATTTTTCGGAATGTTTTCCGCGGAAAAATATACGAGCTTTAATGATGTTTCGCGCGAGAAACGGTCGCGTCGAAATTAGGGGGGATTTAGCGCGGAAAAAAAATGTAAATTAAGTTTCGTATAAAGGAAAACAGCCTTTGAAATTATTTTTCCAAGTGCTTGAATTCTAAAGTTGCAAAAACGGAGAAACAACTCGTTTACAGTTAAAAGTAAAAAAAATTTAGCGGTTTGTATCGCACGAAATCGCGAAAAAAACGGAGGACCACCGATTTAATTAAGTCCGAAAAGGGAAAAAGAGTGGAGAAAAGTGGCGGCGACATTGAATGAAGTAACGTTATAACTGAAACTTATCCGAGCGAAATTACACGCAACTTTTCCGTAAGCAAACTTTGACACGTTAAAAAGGCGGCGCCCGCCGAGCTCTCCTCGCTCTGAAAAACGCTCTCCGGACTGAAAGGATGAAGATAAAAATTTCTACTTCTGCGCACATCCGATTTCCCCGTTCCAAGAACTTTTCACGCCGCTTTAGCCCATTCAGTTTTTTTTTTTCCTCAGACACTCGGCGCGGGGGTTTTTTCCATTTTTTAAGCTCCATTGTCCGCGCCGCGCGTTTAAAAATCTGCATCGCCGCGTATTCCGTGCAATTTAAATACCGTTCTCTCTCGAATAAAATTCATTTTTTGCATAATAAACCACGTAACCTTGGCTTTAAATTATCGAAATCGTTTCGGCGAAGTTATTAAAACGGACGGCGAAGGAGGGAACGCGCAACTTTTTCCCGCGGACACACAAAGCGATTACGTATTAATTAAAAAGTTGCGCGAGCAAAAATTAAAGTTAAACATTATCCTCCCCCCCTCGACGGCGGTAAAAAAGGAACGACTCCGACAATTGCCCCCGACAATATAAGTACTCGTCGCTTCTCCCGCGGATTTTTCGCGCCATTCATGCGCCTCTCTCGGGGGATGTGCAAAAAAGAAAACGAGAGCGCGGCGAACGTGAGAATCGCGAGAAAAGGTGTTACCCAAACACGGACTAATTTCCAAAACCAACTCCGAGGGGGAGTTTTTGCGCCCCCCGCGCAAATTGAAATCCAATTATTTCAGCGCCTCGCGGCTCTTTCTCTCCTTTTTTTTTGCACTCCTAAGCAACACACCCCTTCTGATTCAAATGAATTTTTTCGGCCGCCGATCCCCAAGCCTGTCTTCCTGGACCGGATGGATTCTCGCGCGCGCATCAGCCGCGCGACCCTCTCTTCTACGCTCGGATACTTCCGTTCCGTGCGCTCTTTTTCCGTCCGTTGGAATTTCGAGTGCTTGCGAGATGACGATTCGACGCGCCGGATTGACTGCCGCGGGAGTTATTTTTCGCCGGGGGCGACGCTGGGCGAATGGATGCGTGATGATTTAATGTAGAATTTAATCGAATTCTTTTTGGAAGTGTCGTTTTAGGGCCTTTTGTAGTTATTCAATTCTTGTATGAAATAAACTTGATTAAGTAAGTCGGTGTTCGAAATTTTAAAGGTTTTTTTGTTATATTGTGATATAACTTGAAACAATGGATAATAGACAACAACTCCGGAAGCAACTTTAATATAATTACGATACTTCAACCATCGCTCGACTTGCCCTTCTTAAAAACTAAACTAACCCAGTAAAAACTGAAACTACCCTGAACTGAGTCGAGCGACACAATAAACTTCGCATTCCCATCCATCAAAAAAGCAGCGCCTCATCCAAAATTCATGCACCGCTAAATCTAAGTAAACACCAGCCTCGAAAATCGAGCCTCGCGATCTCGCAACGGCGGATCTCCCAGAAAATGTTTCCTCCGTGCACCAGCTGCCGGGAACCGGCTCTCTCTCTCGGGGGGCGCTCCGGTATGTATATAAGGAGGAAAAAAAAAAATTTTCGCCGAAAAAAGCGCCAAGAAAGGGCGCCGCCGCAATTACGTATGCGCGCATTGTCTCTCACTCTCACGGGGCGCCTCCTTCACGAAAATTCGCCCCTCCTAACCCTTTTCACACGCGAGGAAATGTTTTTTTCGTGGCCCCCGGACGCGTAACGGTCGCCTCCTGTGCGACCCTACGGCGCGCGAGGCTAACGGAGCGGAGCTGCTCGGATTCGAGGATTGATGGAACGACGCGGATTTTTGGCCGAATTATCGAGGTTTATTCGCGACTGATTTTTATTCGCCTTTTATCGAGGTCTGTTTGAGTTTGCTCGAAAAATGTAGTAATCAAATAGAGTTTAGGAGAGGGTATTTTTGACTGCGTTTTTGTAGGAATTGAGGCAGCAGGAGTATAGATTCGATTTTTACGAATGATAGCTTTCGATTGGCAAAGCAAATTGGGGAGAAAATAACTCTGGGTCACGCGGCTTTTTTTTTTCTTTCACTCCTTCTCTGACTCTTTGAATAAAACATAAGTTTGGTAGATTAAATTGAAGCATAAAAATTTTCCACCGTTCTTTTAATAAAAAGCTTATTATCGATCCACTAAATTCTTCAACAAAAAACGTTTAATATAAACAATTCGCCGTCTTCTCATTTTTCAACAATCTCTCTCCGCCCGCCGCGAAAAATCATTTTAGAAGCGCACTTGTCCGACACCGAATTCTCATGCACCCAAAATCTTCCGTCAATTAATCAAACAGAAAACCTCGGCTTTCTCACGAACTTCCCAGCATCCCCATCTCTCTCTCTCTCTCTCTCTCCGGAGTTTTTTTTTCTCCGAGGCTCGAAATACTCGCCCCATTGTCTCTCCCCGCGCGCGCACGAAAGGGGTAAGTGCATGCACGCTTCCGTGCCGGCGGGCCGTTAGGCCAGAATTATAACGTCTTGCGCCCTCGGACCCCCATTGTCTTTTCCGGGGGCTTTTCCGCGTAATTTTCTCGCGCGATTTTCGGATCGCATGATCGGACACAGTAATAAGAACGAAGACGGGGGAGGGGGGAGCTGGAGGAGCGGGTTTTGTAGATTAATCGTTCGCGAGGCGAACGCGCCTGTCGCTCCGCGCGGAGGAGATGCGTCTTTACCTCGGTCTTTGCGTTTAAGGCGCGAGCACAGTTGAATTTTAACGAGTGGTTTTCGGACGGGATTGTACACGCACTTTTCCGACTTTTTTGCGAATTTCATTTTGAAATTCCTCGTACTTTCGGGTGGATACTTTCGTTCGAAATTACATTTTTTTTTTAGACTTCTCGCGTGCTTTATTAAGCCGAGTTTAATATTTTTACATAGCGTTTTTTATCTTCCTCTCACGTGACTTTATACAGTTTAAAATGAATAGTTTCGCTGCAATGTTCTTATTTATGAAATTCCAGTTGTTTTCTTTTTTTTTTTTAATAGACGTCGTATAAACCATCGTTCCCCCGGCAGTTTCTATTACATCGGATACTAATCCCCGGCAAAAAGGTGAAACTTCGCCGAAGGAATTGTCAAATAAAAACCCGAAGCATAAAGCGAACCATTAACTTCTAAGCTTTACAGGGAATTTTTCTTCGCACCGCGGCAGCTGCGCCTCTTACTTCACGACTTCCCGAGCAAATAAACACGGCGCGATCGGGGCGTAAAGTCGCTCTCCTCTCTCTCGCTCTCTCTCTCTCTCTTTCTCCGATACAAAAACTGCCGCAAAACAAAGAGCAATAAAGCCGCAAACTGCAAGCCAAAACCATAAAACCTCGCCTCCTCCCCCTCGAGGAAGCAAAAAAAAAAGAGAAAGAAAACAACAACGAGAAAAGAGAAAAAGAAGCAGCGGCGAGTGTGCTCCACCCTTAACGCCGTCTCTCCTCCCACCTCTCGCGCTTTCTTCCTCCTCCGGGTCTTCTTCTTCTTCTTCTTCGTCGTCGTCGTCGTCTCTCTCTCTCTCTCTCTCTCTCGCGGTTTCGCCGTGACCTACCCCAACTCCTCGCCCACACGAGTCGAAAGAATGACGCGGCTCTCGGCGGCGGCGAGAACGAGAGAGAGAGAGCGACGCCCGGGAGAGTTTATTCTTTGTACGGGCGCGCGCGCTTTTTTTTATCGTCCGTTGACTCCGGGGCCCCGAGCGAACTCATCCCGTAACGTTTTCGATAAGATTGCGAGACGACGGCGTCTGCACACTGCCGAGAGAGAGCCGCCGCCGGAAGGACGCGAAGAGAGAAAGAGAGAGAAGCTGCAGCGCGCGAATGTGTGCTGGGAGCAGCGAGAGAGAGAGAGACTCTCTCTCTCTCTCTCTCTTTGAATGCGCCAGCTTTTACGGCCGCGTGTGTCGGGACACACACTGGCTTTTTGCCGCGCTGGAATTTTGCGCCGAGGCGTGGGAGGCGAGAGCGAGCCTGCTTATCGTTTTAAGTTCTTTGAGGAATTGGAAAAATTGAACGGTCCCGAGCGCGCGGCGAGATGGGACGCGAGAGAGAGAGAGACGACGGACTTTTATCGTGGCCGCCGCGCGGGCCTGCAGTTAACGCTGTTCGCGCTGTTTTAAACATCGGCTCGTAATGTAATCAGCTCGGTCGTCGCGCGAGTATTTTTTTTTTTTTCGACGTTTGTTGTTAAACGTATATGTGTAATATCGAGGGAATCGCAAGTGATTTTATCGGCGTCGTTCGGCCATTGATGAATAAAGCGAGTCTTGCGATAAAACGTGAAAAAAAAGAAGGCCGGGCATTTTAACATTAATTAAAATTCAAGAAATAAGAACAAAAAAAAAATAAAACAAAAGCAACTATGTATACTAAATATTTAAACGAGTCCCGTCTGATTTTTAAAACGCTCTCTGCATAATGTCCATTTGAATTTCCACCAATACGTCACCGACCCGGGATTAATCGCCTCGGCAAAAACTGACTCACCTCCCTAAAAATAAAGAAATCCCCGGCAACAATCTCCAAAACAATCAAGGCCAGCAGCCACTCCGTCGGTTCGTCGCGATCTCCCCCTTTGCCCTCTTAAATTTCGCCTCCTTCTGCACATCCATCTCTCTCTCTCTCTCTCTCTCTTTCTCTGAAAACGCAGAGAGAGAGAAAGAGAAGCGCGTCGTCTTCGTCTCCCGAGCTCCCGCATAATAATTCAAAACGGGCGCACGCCGTGGCATCCGGCGCGCACACAGCACATATGCAACACGCTCTCGCTCTCTCTCTCTCTCTCTCTCTCGCGCGCAGACTCGCAAAAGATCGTTGCCCTTCTAAATATAAGTTTGCAAAATCGAAAGGCAAAACCGCGAACGAGAAAAAGAGAGAGAGGGAAAAAGAGGGCTCCACGAGAGAGAGAGAGAGAAGCGGGAGCGTCGGTGTGTGAGTGAGACCGGGAGGGAGAGAGAAGAAGCGGAATCGGGGAAAATGCGTTACCGAGGCAAGAGCTCCGGAGTGAGCTCGTTTTGTGATTCATTTTTTTTTTCTTTTTCGGTTATTCCGTAGCGTCAGTTCCTGATCGAGGCTTTTTGCGGAGGTCGAGGAGCGTTTGTTTACTCGTGCGGGCGATTGCTGCTTTGATTTTAGAGAAATAGTTTGCTCGTCGAGTGGCGCAACGTTTTGTTCGATTACGCGTAATAATGGAGAAAAAATTTACGTTTATTAAGAGAACTCTTAAAACGAACGCATAAGCGGCCACTAAATACTTCCGCGAAAAGTGTTAATAAACGAAAAATCACGTGGGGAAATTAAGTTTTTAAAACAGTACATCTCCATTACCGCCCCGAAGAATTCGCAAATAGCGGCATTAAAAACCGTTCCGAGAGCCTAAACTAATTATCCTACCCACACGCATAACCATTAACCATCGCGCATTCAATTAACCAAACGCGGCTCGCTTCCACAAAGCGATTACCCGCAAAAAACGACGCGGCCATCCTCTCTCTCTCTCTCTCTCCCCTCTCGCACTCCTCCCTCCCTCCTCCGCGCTCTCTCTCACTCACAAAGAAAGCTTATTTCGATCGTCCCTCCTCCGTCCGAAAAAAGCGCGCCGCGCGCGCGCGAAGCGTATGTAGTCGTAGGTCAGGTTCGCCGCCGTCGTCGCCGCCGCCTGGAAGGGGCGGAGGCGCGGATAAAAAAAAGTGCGCAGCCGAGGGGAGGCACGAAATCTGGGTCAGGAGAAAAAAAATAAGAAATAATCGCGCGCGCCGGAGCTTCTTTCTTTTTCTTCGCGCGGCGATTCTTTTTTATCGCCTCTGGCCTGGATTTTTATTCCGCGCTCGGTTATTTTTGTATATCGGCCGGTTTATATAATTACGTAATGCAATGAAAGCGGCCTCGGCGGGGGAGGTGGGGGGGTATTTAAATACAATAATGCGCGCATCGATTCGATTGTATTTAAAAAGCCGCGGCATTTGAAAGTCAAAGCAATTTGGAAATTGAATTTTCGACGCCGCCGAGCGGCCCGAGGAAAGAATTTTATCTCCCGGCGATAAAGTATATATATACGCGAATGTCTTTTCTATATCTCGGCTTAATACACAACAGTTTAATGCGCGCGCGAAAGTCATTAAAAGGCCTTCGGTTATTTCTCCAAATGAAAATACCTCGCGAGCCTGAAAAATATATTACGCCGAGAGAGAGAGAGAGAGAGAGAGAGAGAGAGAGAGAGAGAGAGAGAGAGAGAGAGAGTTGAAACAAACCCGCGGCGGGAGCAGCTAAGCAGCGCCGGCGGAGATAGCGGTTATCTCGTTCAAAAGCCGTTCGCCTCCTCGAGTCGGGCCAATTTGGCTAATTTCAACTTAACCTCATCCACTTGTGATAATTAACTTTCAATTAGAGACCGGCCCAGAAATCGAGCCCCGATACACTGGTTTCCTTCTCGAGTCGCGCCACGCGCGCCGATTGGGAAACGAATTTTCGCTAATTAATCAATAAACTATCAGGACATACTAATTGTGATGGAAACGCTCGACTTCTTAATAATTCAATCGCATACCTCGGGAAACCGGAATGATTACCATACCCTTAACGTTTGTTTAGATTCCGACGAACGAATGTATATATAAAGCCAATTTGTCCGTTCCAACTAGAACGACAATAATATCAAAAGGCGGTAAAGCACGAGTCCGTCAGTTTCCCCGATTACCTTCGCAACGCGCGCTTCCCCCGCCGCCTTCCATCGGGTAATTGCGTTAGAGGAAAAATTTAAATTTAAACGATCGGGCAGCGAGAGGCTACACACGGCAAAAAAGGTCGAAAATAAGCTTGGGCTCCTCGGCCTGCCGGTCTGTAGAAAATTCAAATGCTTCTAATTACCTCGCGTGTCGGGCATAAAAAGGTCTCTCTCTCTCTCTCCTCTCAGCTAGGATTCAAAGGGGGCAATAACCAAGCTCGGGATAGCGCACGAGCGAGCGAGACAGAAGTGACCGCTAATACGAAGAAGGCGCGCTTCGCCTCTCTCTCTCTCTCTCTCTCTCCTCCGGCATCATCATCATCATTTTCTCTCTCTCCCTCCGCGTATAAGCGCGTGGGTGAATATCCTCGGCGAAGGAGGAACTCGAGCGCAGACTCTCGCAAGAAGAAAGATGGCCGAGGAAGAGGGAGAGAGAGGTCCGCTATAGACACATACTTCTTCTCTCTTTCTCATTTTCTCTCCGCGGGCCTTATCTCATCTTTCTCGAGAGCCGCGCACTTCTTTAATCTCGCGAAATCTCTCTCTCTCTCTCTCTCTCTCTCTCTCGGCGGGGGGAGGGTAAAAAAGGCGTTCGCGCAAAGCTCGGGATATGCGCCTGTGTAATTACTTTTATAATCTTGCTAATTCAGAACCGGTTTTTCGCGAGCTCCGACGTCTGGTAAAAGTTGTTCTCCGGGCTTTCCGCGAGGGGAGGAGAGTCAGAGAGAGAGACAGAGAGAGAGAGAGAGAGCTGAAAAAAAAATCGGGTATATACAATAAGGACGCGACGCACAATGTCGGAGTAGGGAGAGAGAGAGAGAGAGAAAGAGAGACGCCGCGGATATTTCGTGAATTGCGACCTTCGAACCGCGTTAATTATTGCGGATTTCGCGCGCCGCGGGACCGGTTGCTTTTTGCCGGGGTCGTAATTTGGCTTTTACTGCCCGAGTGATTCGTTGATAAAAATCAGCCTGGATATTATGAGAGATTTATCGGTCTTTATGAAGCTCGTAAAAAGATTTTAATTTTCAGTTAAGGCCGCGAATAATCAAATATAGGAATATTTTCATTTTAAACTATATTAAAGGATCGTAAAGCGATCCCCCCACCCCCCCTTTTTTTTCTCGAGCCGAAAAACCATTAAAATCGTCGAAATTAAAGTGTGTTTCAATAAAACTCGAGATTATTATAGAATTCACTTTTTTCCTTTTAATTAATTATGTACTGTTACGCATAAATTATCGGTTAAAAATTACAGGAAATATAAAATCTTAACGATTCCCTAGTTTGTTGACAATCTCAACTGCCGCCCGGCCTCGTCTTCCCTCGTAAACGCAACTAAAAAGTAATTAAATATTTATCTCGAAACTCGATTGAAAAATATCCGCTTTAAAAGCTTCTCCAAACTGCTCCTCTCCCGTAATAAAAATCAGCCTCTCGATCTCTCGAAAAAGCGCTTTAAAAAAAAACAAACAAAAAGACAAAAAACAATTCGAAAAGCTTAGAAGCCGCGTCAGCTCCGCGATCCCGTTATCCTCGCTCCGAAAGTCGGGCCGCGCGTGGTTCCTAAACGGCGCTTAAAAAAACGACCGCCAGTGGGTCACGCGGTCTGCATTTTTTTCTCCTCCTTCGTTCGGCGAGCTGCTCCTCCTACGTCACGCGGCGGGCCGTGACGCAACGCGCGCAGCCAAAAATTCTGTGTGCCGCGCGGCGGCGGTTTGTTTTTTTTTTTCTTTCGCGGCGCCGGGGCCGGGCCCGAACAGCTGCTCGCTCTCCCACTTTCGCTCTCTCTCTCTCTCCGAAAGGTCGGGCATTGGCCCGGGGGGCCCCACTAGCCGAAATCCGAAGCCGCGCCGCCGGTTCAGTGATCCTCCGGCAGCTTCCGCGCCGAGAGGTTGTGGAACTCTCCTTCTCTCTCTCTACTGCGGCGGCGGCGGCAACGTGGGTGTCTTAGCCTCGACCTTCCAGGACTCGGCGATCGCGCGCGCCCGAGAAAGAGAGGAACACCCCACTTCTTCTTCTCGGCTCTCCCGGCTTCTTCTAGCGCCGGTTAGAGTAGGGAGAGAGAGAGCAAGAGAGAGAGAGAACCGCTCTAAGCGGCGGCCCGACGGAGAGCGCTCCTACTTATACTGCTAGAGATAGAAAGCCCGAGAGCGCGCCGAGCGCCTGAATGGAGAGAGAGAGAGAGAGAGGCCTGCGAGGGCGGAGAGTATTGTACGCGTCGGAGTGGGAGATTAGCTGCGTGCCGAGGTGAAATTTTGAAGGTCTAGGATGGGACGTGCTTCGGGAGAGGTGGATTTTTATAAGCGGGATGGAGGCTGAGGCGAAGGAGCCGGCTTTCTTCTGGTTTTTTGTACGATATATGCACTTTGGTTGTTCGATTCGAAGTGATGAAAGTGATTATTTTTCGAAATTGTTACGAGCGGAAAATACGAAACTCTTGTTCCTTATACATTCGACAATGATTGTGTGAATGATAATCGATTTAAAAAATATAAAAATCAGAGATGAAATTTTTTTAAATTTTTGTTAATAACGAAGTAATAAAAATAAAGTAATCTCTATAAAACACTCTTAAAAACGAGCCGCGAACAGGCCTAAAATCACTCTAAATACAGAAAAATCGTTAAAAACACAATGCACGTTTTGCCTCCGATGAAAGTATAAAAAAAAAAAAAGACTGCAGCGCGCTGTGTGCATTTCTCCCCGTCGCGAAAGAAACGGATAATGCGGATAAGATACGCGTAATATAAAGTACACAGGCGATCCCGTCCGTATACAAACAGAGAAACATATGTGAGGGCGTCTAGCGATAGATACGCGGATAATTCGGATAATGCGCGTAAATCAAACGTTATACAGAAAAGTGCGCGAGAGCGGAAAGAAGTGCGGAGATCTCGACGAAAAAAATAACAAAACGAAAAAAAAAAGAAGGAACAGATAACGAAGTCGGTCTCGTGACAAGAGCGCTGAATAATATGCGCTCGCCGTTTTAATAATATATTAAAACTGCGCGTCCGTTGTGTAATGCGAAAATAATGACTACTGGAGCATAAACAGATACTCGCAATCGAGCGCAGACTAAAAATCCCTTCTTTACGGCGCGTACATTCTAATTTAAAGATTAATAAAGTTCGCAGCATCAGGTTATAAGAGCGGAGAGTTTTCATGCATCGCGGCGACGGCGGCGGCGAATGCAAATAATACTCGGCGACGCTCGCGATTAAAAACAAGAAAAAAAAAAAAACAGACGACCGATATACATACGTAAGACAGAGAGAGAGAGACGAGGTACCTTCGGACCTTCGCGGTTCCCCTCCGACTTGGCTGCAGCCAATTGCCGTCGAGGACGTCGGGCGTCTCTCTCTTTTTCCTCGGCTCTCTCGCGTGGCTCTCGAGCGCTCGGGCAAGAAAAGAGTGCGGCGCATCGCCGGGATTTTCGTCAATGAGGCGCCCGTGATTTTTCGAGGGTCAAGAGGAGAATTGGGAGCGCCGGACTGGTGACTGGGGAACGCGGAGGGAGCTATGCTGGCGGGAGCTGGAGGTAATCAATCATTAGTTTCTGTTTTCTCTCCTTTTTTTTCTCGTTTTTCGGTACGAGGAAGCGAGAGTTTGTAATCTTGATAATTAGTTTTCGTGCCGGCGCTGATTATTACCGAGAGTCCGCGAGCCTCGGTCGCGAAAAAGTTAATTTCTTCGGTTCGCCCGAGAGAGGCCGTCGCTTCGACTAGCTGTTTACCTATCAAACAATTACGTAAATGTACAATACCCGGTGCCGCGTTGGTTTAGCGCGAATCTCCCGCGAAATCGCCTCGCAGCCCCTAAGTCGGTGGCGGCGCGCGCGCGTCTCGGTGCGTCCGAGAATAGAAGCCCCCGGGAAAAACTGAATGAGAGAGGGAAAGAAGCCTCCGTCGCTCGGTAAGGCCGGCCTCAGTACCAGAATCGGTGCAGAGCGTCGGAATCCCGCCGCGGGGTAGGGAGGGAAAGAACTCCTAGGCTGGGGAGGGAAAAAGTCCGAGAGCGAGAGAAAAGAGCTGGAAAAAAGAGTGGAGGGGGGGAGGAGAGCGCGAAGGAGGAGGAGGAGGAGGAGGAGGAGGTGGAGGTGGTGGAGGAGGATGCGAGAGAGGAGGAGGCGGAGGGGGCACAACTCGCTGCCCTCCTCCCACCTTCCTTCTTTCAGCCCTGCTCTCTCTCCTGCCTCATAGAGGCCCCTTTTCCTTCTCTCTCTCTCTCTCTCGCTCTCTCGCTTTCTGTCGAATATCGCCAAGAGTGAGCGAGAGAGAGAGAGGGAGGGAAGAAAAGAGTGTACCGAGAGTCTCGGCGCGAGCCTCACCACTCACAGAACGCAATTGTACACGCGCGCGCGTACGCGTGTGAGGGGAGTGAGTGAGAGAGAGAGAGAGAGAGAGAGAGAGAGAGAGAAAATCGTGCGTGGCTGCTCCTGGTGGTGCGGCAGTTTTTTCGCGAAACCGACGACGAGCCGCGAGCGGGAAAGACACATCGCACACTCGGCGCTTCTTACTCTTCTTCGTGCGCGACGCCGCGTCTTCGTCGTCCTTCTCTCGGCGCCTTTTTTACACGCACACCGCTCTCAGCTCTGGTTCCTAATTTTCTGCGTCCTCCTCCTCCTCCTCCCCCCCTCCGGGCCGGGGATGCTGGACTGATACGAGGCGCTTAGAGGGAGAGGAGAGGAGAGGAGAGAAGAGAGAGAGAGAGAGAAAGACAAGTGAGTGCCGAACGATGGACTCGAGGAACAGTGTGCCATATTTTGTGATTACTACTACTTTTATCTACGTCTACTCGCTTTTATCCGACCGCTACCACCGACACATTCTGTGATTCTGTTTTGTTTGACGAGAGAAGCGAGAGCAAAAACCCACTGGCCGACAGCCCGAGATTCTTTTTAGTCCGACGAGCGACTAAAACGCACACCGGTCGATCGAGGTAAGGTATTCCCGCTTGTGTTGTTGTTGCGCTCTAACCGCTACGGTGACGGATTATACGCGCGTCTGACAGCTGCGCTCGAAGAAGCTGAGACGCCTTTTAATTGATCTGCAACGAAATTTTAATCAGTCGCCGCGTACAACGACTTGACGAAGTGCGATCTCAAACTCCATTCCTTCATCGATACGTCGAGCGCACCGTCGGTATAAATAGACTAATCAGTCCGCGCTCCACGCCTTGAAAGAATCGCATTGCCTCGTCATAAATCACGCGGCTCGTTATTCGCGCCTCGCGCCGTGTCTTATACACCTCCAAAATCGCGGCCGGCATCACATCGCAAAAAAGGGCGGCTCTCGGCACGCGGGTCGGCCCCGGAGAATCCCGACCGCAGGGCTCTCGGATAAGGGTCCCCGAATCCGAGGCGCGTTAATCCCGCGGCGCGCGCGCGGCACACCTCGGCGAGACCGCCGTCGTCGTCGTCGTCGTCGTCTGCGGTTCCCGAAGCGCGTCGTCCTCGTCTCGTCGGCGTGTACGTATATATCGTGCACACGAGGATCGCGACGATCGCCGGAGAGCGCGCCGCCGCCGCGCGCACGAATTCCGGAACGAGGACGACGCGCTCCTCCGAGCACGAATGTCCGCCGCGCGCGGCGGCGACGAGCGCCGGCGGAGTTCATAATGTAATGCCGATAGCCGATGATACGCGAGATCCGATCGTCGACTGGGATTGAGAGTAACGAATACGAGTCGCTTGCGGTGACCGAGGCGCGTCTTTTTCGTCAAGGTGAAGGATGTGTGGGGAGTCGAGGCACTTGGGGGGGGAGATTTTCGATTTGTTTGATAAAGCTTGGTGAGATCGAGTTTTATTTCGTTAAAGATTAAAGATTCATTCCAAATGAAACGTACGAAATGCATTTCCCAGGTCACGTTTCTTTAAAATTTATCGTAATTAAAAGAGTAAAACAAGCAGCCCGCCAGCTCCCCTCGCTGCACCCACGCGAATCCCGAAGAAGGTACTCTTTGTCCCTCCGGTGGCCTCTCGCTACCGGCTTCCTCAAAAACGCCTTATTAGATTCCACCTGTTGCTCGGCGGGCCGCGCGGCTCTTCCTCCGTCTCTCTCTCTCTCTCTCTCTCCATTCGGCGGGCGTCCGCCCCCGCCGTTTCCTCCCCTCGAGGGGACGCTACCTATTTTTTTTTTCTCATCGACGCACTCCGCTCCCCCGAGAAGAAGAGCGCGCGTATCGCGGTGTTGTTTCAATTACACCAGGAACCGGCGAACGAGAGAGAGAGAAAGAGAGCCGTTGAATCACGAGCCGGGCCGCCGGTTGCGTAAAATTTTCCTCGGCGTCGGGGGACTTTTAAAAATACGCGCAACAAAGAAAGCATCTCTCTCCGTCTTTCTCTCTCGCGGAGCGGCGGGGAGTGAAAGAGAGGAGAGCGCGCGTCTGCGTGGAGATAAGACCGCAGCCGCGACCTACTCCAACCGGCTGCGGATTGAGACTCTCCTTTCTTTCTCCCGGCGCGAGACGCGCGAAGCGCGGCTTAGGCAGCCTCGCCGCCTTTTTGCCGGCCGCGCGGTTAGAATGTCACGGGCGACGGCCCGTTAAATAGCGCCCCTTCTTTTTGCGAGAGAGAGAAAAAAAGAGGAGATCTTTTGTTTACGAGGCCGCTGGGAAATTTGTTTGCTCTGGCGAGTTTTTTCGGTTTCGCGCCGGGAAGAGCGTCGTTTTCGCAAAATTGGTCGGGCGCCGATGAAAGTTTGCTTTTCGAAATCTATTAGCGAGCCGTAAATTTTAGCGAGCGAACGCCGAGACGGCGAACGGGTGAAATTATTATGTTGAATAGAAGCCTTGCGTGGGTGCCAGTTGAAAACCGTAAACGGAGAGAACTTTTTCTTCGAAGTAAACTTTTTATCTTTTCTCCAGAATCTTTAGACCGACTCCGTTGTCAAAGTTAAAACAATACTAAAAATTTGCATTCGCGGTAAAACACAATTCACAAATCCACCATTTACTTTTGATTTTATACATCAACGAGAAAATTTCAGCCGAAAATTTTCGAGCTCTCGGAAGCCAAAATTAAAAGAACCTTGCAGCCCGTCCGTACAAAGAAACGATTGAATCCCCTCCCCGCGAACGAACGAAAGAAAAAAAAAAAAAAAAGCGGTCCCCGTCGCCGGCGCGCTTCGATCGTTCTCGTCCGCGAACGAAAGTCCGGCGCGTTCCTCAGAAAACTGCATCGCTCGCCTCTTGTCGAATATTCAAGGATCAATGGACCGAGCGTGAGTCACTTCTCTCTGTCTTAGTCGGGCTAACGCTCTTTTTTCCTCCTCTCTCTCTCTCTCTCCGCGGCGGCGGCGACGGCCGCCGTCGTCCCTCATTCCAATTCGGTCCGCACGCAGCAATCGCATGTACTCGCTCTTCTCTCTCTCTCTCTCTTTTTTTTCGTGCATATGCACATACGCGTACGCGCGCATATACTCTCCTCCACATCCTCGCGCATGTAAGTTCCCTTTTTCCGAGTTCAACGACTCCTTATATTCCGCGAGAGAGAGAGAGAGAGAGAGGGAGTAGACGCGACGGGGGTTTGCTGAAGTGTCAAGAGAAGTCTCTCTCTCGCGCGCGCTCGCGGAGCCTGAGAGCTGACTTTGCGCGGGAGTTGCGCGCGAGAGAGAGAGAGAGAGAGAGGAGAGCCGGGAGTTTATTTATGTTGCGGGGTGATACGTCGCCGATTTTTCCTCCCGGGGCGACTTTATTGCCTTATTGGACATCGGCGCCGTTGGCTTTTATTTAAATGTCAATTTTCCAGCCGATGTATCCTATATACTCTGTTTTACGTGTAACGTCAGCAACACTTTCTCCCCCTCGCGGTTCCATCGTCCGAAATGTGTTCGTGCTCGGGCCGATATTAAAGCCCGACAAACAAATCGTTCCCGCGCCGACGACGGTCCGTCTTCGATATTTAACCGCGATCATTATATTAAACTGCAGAGAGAGAGAGAGAGCGGCCGCGAGAGACAGAGAGAGAGAGAGCGAAAAAGAAGAGGGAGAAAAAGGAGCGACGGAAAGAAAGAAAGAAAGAAAGAGTCGAGGCTCTCAACGAAGAGGAGGAGGAGGAGGAGGAAGACGTGGCAACTGCGCGAGAGCGAGTGGATGTATGCACGCTGACATAAAACTTACTTATATATGCGAGATGCTGCGCCCGCGATCTGGAGCGATTCCTTTAGGGCCCTGACACGCCGCGATCGAGAGGGAAGGTTACGTCGCGGCGACGTTTCGACGGAGGGGGGAAAGCAGCTGATAAGGGGGAGAGTGTTTATTCTTTTTTTTTTTAATCGGGTTTCAGGAGTTCAGGGCTGCGTAGGAGGAAAAAAAAGCGAAATTCTTTTCTTTGTTTGCGAGCTTCGAGGGGAAAAAAAAAAGAAAAATGTGCTCTTATTCGATTTGCGAGATACGCAATCTTCGAGGATGGCTGGCGGTGATTGGAATTTAAAAATAATTATTCTTTCATAAATATTCAGTGTCCCTGCGCCGCCTTGCATTAGTATTTTACAATTATGCGCTATGCTAATAGAACTCGTACAACGTCGGAACAATCGGAAATACATCGATTCTTTTTTCGAATTCAGCGACGAAATTGCTTGCTTCTGATAAAAGCATTACAACAAATGAGACTATTACCATCCGCACTCGCTCGTCCATTAAAAAAACTACAGCGACTCGATCGAAATCGAATCGCAGCTCTCGAATCGGCAGCGTATATCCGAAAATTCGGCGAAAGGCAGCTCCCACTCGTCGCCCCCACCGCGTCCGTCTCTCTGAACCTGACCTCCGACAACGACGCATTCCGCCGCACGAACTCTCACTCACACACAGCGACTCGCGGGCTCTGCGGCAGGCCAGTCAGGCATTCGCGAAAGAGTGCAGCGGCCGGCCGGTCGGTCGGCCGAGAGAGAGAGAGAGAGAGAGAGCTTGCACCGAGTCACGCTCCTACGTCATTAAAATAAATTAAAGATTATCAGGTCGGCGAGCTGCGGAGAGCTCTCTGCCCGGCTCTCGGCGCGCGGCCTTCTTTTTATATCGCCGGAGAGCTCTCTTTTCTTTTCTGTCTTTATTTTCTGCGAGCGATTTGCTCGGCTGTCGCCTGCGGGGGACGCCGGCCGGCCGGCCGGCCGACGCCGCTTCAAAACTGACCTCGCCGGAGCGACTCGGGCGCTTATTTGCTTGCGTCACGAGATGCTGAGGCTCTCGCTTTTTTTTTGTCCTGGCCAGGCTGCAGTTCCGGAAGGTGGATTTGTACCTGAGCTTTTTGACGCATTTTATGTTTTTTTGATTCGTTACGTATTTTTGTTTAAAATGTAAAATTCGTTGCCATCTGCTTCGAAGGAATTAATTCAATAAAGCACATTATCGCGTTTCCCTACATAACGCGCCGATAACAAAAACATTCATCACCCGACATATACTATCAAAGTATAAACAGTAAAAAAAAAGAGAGGCAACGGCCATCAGACATTAACTCCGAGAGCGCTTCATTAAAAAAACATTAACTACTCTTGATCAAATAAATTAAGCTCTCGGCGTCCGCTGAAAAAACACAGAGCTCTCAATAAATTACATCACCCGCCGCGGGAAAGAGAGAAAGAAAGAAAGAAAGAAAGAAAGAGCGGCGCCCGAGCGAACTCGAGACCGATCGACCTTCACCCCGCCGAAACATCCTCGGCCGCCGGCCGCGACAAATTCACTCGTGCATTGTCCCTCTCTCTCTCACCTTGCACGAGGTCTGCACTTGGAACGGCGATAATAAAAAAAAAGAACCGAGCGCCGAGAGAAAGAGAGCGCAAGGTTATGCGCCGGAGAGAGTAGCACGTGCTTTTCTGCGCGCCGTCGATATATAGCCTTTTAAACGCGCGGCTTCTCGGGATTTCGGCGACTTTTTCGGGGGGCATCAATTCTGGCAAAAGCGACGAATCTGCGTGAAATTTCGGTGACAGTCCGGATCGATCCTAATTTTCGTCAACGACCGCGGCTCCATTGAAAAAGCCTCATTCACACCTCTCTCCATTGACCGAAAATACTCCCCGGGCGTCGTCAATCGTTGCCACCGGCCGTTGCGGTACGACAAAAAAAAAGTGTCTCGTCTCCTCTCGCTCTCCGCGATGAATGAAACATTAAGAGTCATTGTCGCCGCGATTCGCGCTCGTACGCTCTCTCAAGTGCACGAGTTGCGCGCGCGCGCGCGCGTATATACACGACGTAATAATAGATTTTCATTCGGGCTATTCTCGGCGGCTAAACGCTCGCCGTATTAATAACGGCTGCCGGCGCGAGAGAGGCAGCTTATACTACCGGGACAGCTGCCCGAGGAATCATTCATGACGCCGCGGCGCGCCGCGGCTTCTACCTGGCGATTATCGGCGAGTCGATTGACGAGAGAGAGAGGGAGAGAGGATCCTCTGTTTACCTCCTTGGCTCTCCTCTTTTTTTTTTCTTTCTTTTTCGTCGTAACCGTCTGCGAATGCGGAAGTTGGTGTAAGGAGACGATCCGTATATTATGACGGGAAAATTGTCTCGGCGTCGATCGAATGTTGAACACTTATAGAATACGAGGAAATACGAATTTTAAATTGTAAAATTTCGAGTTGCCGTAAATTTTTGTTTCGCAAAGGAAAGATTTATCGAATGAAAAGATCGTCTTGCCGATCCTGGGCTTTAACTACTGTCGGCAGGACTGTTAATAACCGCTGGAAAAAGTGTTTCCCCGCTGCGAGCTTAAGTTATACGGTAATGGTACGCCTCAAAATTATAATGATTTTCGTATCTTTTCCCGTAACACACCGGTAATTATCCCGAAAAACAATTACTTTTATCGCGGGCAATTATCGTACTTCCCAAGGCACTTTACACATCGATCCCGCCGACTCTCTTATTTACATACGCAGCGCGAATCTCCATCAAATTCCCGTCGACGCG
This sequence comes from Ormyrus labotus, assembly GCA_035582975.1. Classification (NCBI taxonomy): domain Eukaryota; kingdom Metazoa; phylum Arthropoda; class Insecta; order Hymenoptera; family Ormyridae; genus Ormyrus; species Ormyrus labotus. The sequence continues at coordinate 26,078,935 of JAWWEO010000045.1, read as the reverse complement.
CGCGTCTCGTAACAATAAATTCTCTCGCCGCTGGGTTTTTGTCAATTAATCGGCGCAAATCGGCAACCGCTCCTTCGATGTAGCCTCCGCGCCTAATTGTCGCAAAAACTCTCCCTTTCCTCTCTCTCTCTCCCCCTCTGAATAATTCAGCGCGAGACTCCGCCGCTGCCTCGCGCCGAGTCTCGACCTACATTCGATCCCCAAAAAACTCGCCTGACCTCAGGCATCAAACCAGTTCGACCGCCGTGGCAAGAAACCCGTCGACAATATCCGCGAAACGGCTCGCGATTTCCGCGGAAGCTTCGCCTCCTCCTCCGTCCTCCTCCCCCTCTCCTATCCTCTCTCTCTCTCTCTGTTTACCTTCCGCGGTGACAGACGGGGAAATTATCGCCGCGGAATTTCCTCGAGCACAATGCGCTTTCACCCGTCTAGACTCGGGCGCACGCGCGCGCGCGCGCACGCCGCGGCGAGAGGTGCCTTTTTCTGCATCGACGAGGACGAGAGCAAGCGCGAGCGCGCGCGCGCGGGTAATACTAATTGATCGGCGCGGAATGTTTATTGCGCGAGTAGAGCTTTTCTTGCGTAACGAGAGAGAGACGAGGCTTTATGGAGTTGTAAAGCCGAGGATGATGGATTTTTCGAGCGATTGATTCGACGATTCGTGATGGACTGCGCCGACGGGGGCTTTTTGCGGGAGGCGATTAAACGCCTGTTTTTTTTTTTTTCTACCTTTAACGGCGTTTGCGGCGAGTTGCTGGTAAGGACGAGTTGCCGCCGCGCAGAATAAAATTACGTTTGTTTACACTGGCGCTTATGAATGGAGAGAGAGATATATATAGTTTCGCAAAAAGTCCGAGAACATTTTTTAACGGTAGTATCTCGAAACGGTCTTCGCTACACTTTCGCGCGTCGATGTGTTGCGAGTCGTTATTAGCTTTTTTAATAATTCACTCTTCCGCAATAACAATTATAAGCGCGGCGCGGTATTAGAAATAATAAGATACCGCATATGTTTATTTGCCGGCGCGTAATTACGTCGTTCTACAAAATCGATAGGCCAGAACCGTATACCTCGATGACATTATGACGCCCACGTTAATTTTATCGATCCTCTCGTATGCAGATGAAAAGCTAATCTTATGCGCTACGAACGCGACTCGTTAAAAAAAGAAACGACGAACCGTAGCTACGTCGATTTTCCAATTGCTGCCTAATTAAAAAAAAAAAAAAAAAAAAACAGTACAACGGACGTACAGTCTAATACAGTAAAATTCAGCGCGGAAAACGGTACTGCGTGCAACGTCGTCCCGGCTGCAGCGGAGCCTCGCAAAAATCGCAGCTCCCTCGGCGCAGGCTGCAGAGTCGCCGCTCTATTTATAATCCGAGCCACGTATACACATTACCCCCCCGTCCGCCGCTCCCCGTCGGCGCTGCGCGCAGATGCGGTTTTCTCGATTGATATATTTTTATACGCGCCGCGAGAAAAGCTGGCGTTCGTTCGTTCGTTCGCTCGCGGCTACGACGTTCCCCAAGTTTCGCCGCGGCGAGCTGCATGCAGTCCGATCAATCGGTATCTTTGTCCTCGGCGAGTCTCCGCGGCGAAGTGTGCTTTTCAAGCGCTGTGCACACTTTGTTATCGGCATGCGATTCTCGCACTTTTTTTTTTCTCTCGGCGCACCATTTCGAGCGCCGAGTGTGTCTTATCTATCTCTCTCTCTCTCTGTCGGGCTGCGTCGGAAAATTTTTCGCACTATCTAATTCGCTCTCTATCGATATGCCGATTTCGAAGCGGAGGAGGAGGAAAAATCGTCGAGTGGGCATTAATAATGAATTGGCCGTCGCTCGAGCGAGTGTTTTTCTTCGGAGTGGAAAGATGGTTTTTTTCCCCTGATATCGATTCGATTATTTATTCGCGGAAAATGCTCTGCAATTGTGAGATGCAGTTTTTTTTTAATTGATTAATAAAAATTGTTTTTTTAAATAATTGACAATTTAGCGGTGTATCGTTTATTATTTTAATATCGAAGGTACATAATTTTTCTTTATTACGTGAAAGATAAAAAAAGTCGTTCATATTTAATAATACCTTTTTATCTGCGACTTTTATTAACGTCTTGCAATTTACGTATGATTAAAGAAAAATTATTAAAACTATTATTTTATAAAGCTTCTTCGAAATCGTGGAATATCATTATTAATTAACCCTAATAAAATAATAAAATAAACTAACTCGGTCACACTGCTAGAATGTAAAACGGGCTATAATCTCATCGACAAGTATCTATATAAAACAAATTCACCGCGTTACCTCAATTTCAATACAATAATTCACCGGCGAACACGAGCCCGAGTATATTCCCCTAAATTTTTCAAACCGTTCCAAGCGTATCCCAAACAAAGTTTCGCCAGCAGATCGACGCGAAATCTCGAATCCGCGAAGGCGTCGTTCGAACAAGCGCTCTCGGCTTGCGCGCACAGAAACGCAGACACACACACGCAAACACACATACATGCACACATGATCCGCCGGGAGAAAAAAGAGAAGAAGCAGCTCTCGGCGGAGAGAGAACACGAGCTCTTGAATGCGAAATAGAGTCCGAGAAAACGGTTCGCTCTTTGCCGAGAGGTAAAAGCGCGAGCCCGGCCGCGAGAGAGAGAGAGAGAGAGAGAGAGAGAAAGAAAGTCGAACGCCGCGGCCAGAAGAAAGACATTCATTATACGAGGAAAGTACGCGAGAGGCGCGTGCGAGCAGTCCCTTATGCGCGTAATGTAAGGCGCGTGTATATACGCAAATGCACAATGCGCGCCGCCGCGCACGTAAGATGACTCAGAAAACGAGTTCGCGCGCCGCGCGCGCCCGAGAAAGAAGAGTCGGCGCATAAAGAGCAGCGAGAGAGATGCTGCCGAGCGATGCTTTTTCACCGGCACACCGGGGCGACTCTTTGTATTATGAATAGTCAATAACTGCGAAATTTTCTAAGGCGAGACCGAGAGAGAGACGAGGAAGTCGGATATTTGGAGCGGAAGTTAAGCGATATCCTCGAATATCGATCGTTTAAAGTTTCCTTATCGGCGTTTTTCCGATTTTCGAATACGGCGGTGTCCCCCGAAAAACTGATTTCTTCTCGCTCCCGACGAGAGCGTTTATCGAATAATTTACAAGATTTTCCCAGCCTCGCCGCTCCGTCGTCGGCCCGTTCTTAGGAGCCTCCTCGGGCGCATCTCGATTTCAACCTCCTAGAAAAACCGAAAACCTCAGAGTCGCCGATCCTCTCCTCTCTATCCATTTTTCTCTCCCACTCGCGCGTCCTCCTCCTCCTCACTCCTCTCCGCGCGGCTCTCTCTCGGATCCACGGGCTCTCCAACATACATGTAACATGATAAACAAATGAGACTTGGCAACGCAGCGACTGGCAGAGCCAAGGCCTACCGGCGCACTTTTATTTTCTCGCTTTTTCGCGGCGAGTAGACTCGATCGTCGCCGCCGTCGTCGTCGCCGTCGCCGAGAAAAAGAGCGGAGGAAGAAAGAAGAGAGGAGCCTCGGTGCCCCCCACCCCCTCCTCCTCCGCTCCGCGCTCTGCTCCTCTTTTTTTTTCTCTCTTCTCTTCTGCGGGAGAGATTCGAGCGGGGGATGCTGCACGCTGCATGCGGCGCATGTGCTCGGGGGAATGTTAAGTGGAGGAGCGGTTTACGACGTTTTGGAGAGAGAGAGAGAGACGATTATATTCGCTATAGGCGCTAAGCGAGAGATTGGCTGGAAAATTTTGAATTGTTTGTTTAGCCGCTTGGTCGTCGAAAATTGTAATTCTCTATTTAGCGGCCAATTTCGAGCGTTTAAGAGCCGCGACGGGGATAAAGTTTCTTTTATCATTGGCTCGCCGTGAAGTAGGAGAACATCGCGTTATTTCGCTCCATAAGCCAATACTTTGCCAAATCGCCATTAACGATATTATCGCAATGGAGAAGGAACCTCATCTCGGCTTAAAATTCTAAAACGAAAATCTCGCGGACGATAAAGTATCCCTTTATTTACATAAAAAGCAATAAACTTATTAATTTTTGCCGCGCGTCATCGTCGGCCGCGCGAAAATCCTTGAAAATCCAGCTGCCTCCTCCTCTCAAAAAGCTCGGCCGCTCTCGGCGTTCTAAAAGAAGCCGCCATAAAACGCTCCTTAAATCCTCTTAATTCAAAGCCAGCCTCCGCGACGGCTCAAAAATCTCAAAACTTTATTACCCACACTTTACACTTTACACGGCGCGTATAAAACGTCCTAGAAAACCAATATTCTCCCCCCACTCGCCCCGTCGGGGAAAAAAAAAGCAGCAGCAGCAGCATCTAAGAGAGAAACCCAAGAAGAAGAAGAAGAAGAAGAAGAAGAAGAAGCGGCGGAGAGGAGGGAAAGAGAAGAAGTATGCGCGAGTCGGCCTCCGCCTCCGCAGCGAAAGAAAGAGCTTGGCTAAACTGCGCGACTCGCTCTTTCATCCTCCTCTCTCTGCGTTTATTTTTGCCGGGCCCCGCGAAAAAAAGGAAGAGCGAGAGAGGAGGCTGGAAAAAGAAGAGAGGCCTCGCTCGTTCATTGCCCATGGTCAGTAATTTCGAGTAGGGGGTACACACCAGCGAGAGGGAGAGAGAGAGAGAGAAGGCGCGAGAATGCACCGAGGCAACGGCCTTCGCGCGCTCCTCCTTTTTTTAGCCGCGGTCCTTAGCCTCTCCGCTGCTCTCCTCCTCCTCCTCCTCCTTTCTTTCTCTCCGCGCCGAGCGAGCGCGGGGCTTTCTTTTTTTCGCGCTCTCGCCGGAGAGCGCTTTATTTATATCAAGGGCTCGACTCGCTGATTTATTCTCGGAAAACGCGCTCTTTTATGCACTTTCACTTTTCAGGCCGAAGGTTTTTCACCGCGGGAGCGCGGATTTCGACGACCGGGCCCCCACCTTCTTTTTTTTTTTTTTTGCCAAGGCGGACCCGCTGCTGTGTGTTTGCGCTGAGCTCCTTTTTTTTCTGGCTTTTTTAAAGAGAGAGGGAGAGAGGTGGGGGAAGCGCGAAGGTGAGGAGGGTTTGAGGGACTTTTATTGTCCGGCTCTTAAGAACTGAGCCGGAGAGACGTTTTTAAGGGGGAGGGGAAGCTTTTTTTATCACTGGTTCCGGGAACTGTTTTTTTTTTTGTTACTTTTCCCGGATTGTGTCACTTCCGCGATTGGAGTTACGTAAATTTACTAACTCCGGCTAATCGCGCAAGCTTATTCGAAATCGAATTCGAATCTATATACGCCTTTCCTAATTTCACTTTGCATAAATCGATATCAATATATTTTCTAAAATCTAACTTTACAATTATTATCATTGCTATTACACAGAAAAGTAACGAAGCACCGACTCCACATAAATCTCCCTTTATTTATTTACACTGCAATTACTCATTCGAAATTTTTCTCTCTCTTACTCTCGGAAGAGGTTCGCTCGCTCGCTCGCGCTCCGCGCCAAAGTATAGAGCGATGCTTGCTTATCGTGACGTCAGTGATAAAAAGCAGCCATGATGGATAGGGAACAGTCTTCTTCCACTTGAGACTCCGCCCCATTTTTCGAGCCGAGCCGCCGACGCCGCGTAGACGATTTCGCCGTCTAACTCACGCCATTTTTAAGCCGAAACCGCCTAGCCAAGCGTGCGCGCGCCGGAAATTTATCCGGCGCGCTCTCGAATTTATAATTAGAATCACCGCGTATATATTCCGTACACTCCGGCTCCCGGTGAAAAATCCACCGGATTAAGGAACACAGAGCTCTAGCGGGTGTCTTGTTGGTTAATCAGGCCTGTTCCGCCGATCGCTTTTATCGCGGAATACATATCGATAAATATTTGTCGAACTATAACGATTATCCCTCGCTTTTATCGAGCCGCGCGATCTCGAAAACACATTTTTCGATCCGCGGGAAAAACGAGGTATATATTCTGCCTATTTATCAGATTGTTAATGAAACTTACAAGCACTCCGCGCTTTAATCGAAGATAACGCGCGCGCTCAACGAAAACAAAGGCATGCGCGCGAGAGATTGGCGTCGAAAAAGAGAGAGAGAGAGAGAAAAAAAAAGAAGAGGATCGAGAGAGTCCTTCGTGGAAAAAGCCGCGCTCTCTGGCACTTCCTCGTCCGCCTTTGTGGTGTAGAAAACAGGGCGCAGAGGGCAAAGTCATGCAGAAGAAGAAGTAGGAGAGAGAGAGAGAGCCACTATCTTCTGCCCCGACTTTGCTGCGCTCCGTAAGAGTCACTTTGAGTTTCATCAGCGGAGCGCACTTATTTTATCGCCGGGCAAAAAGAACGTGGATCTAATTGATAAATTGTTGCCTTTTTGCCCCCGTGGAAGCGACGGAGAGGAGAATGATGTGCGGCATGCAAGTTTTCAGTTTAAGAACTTTATAGGAGGACGAGCGCTCGGGAAAAAGACTCGTATTTACAGTTATACGGAGCAGATTAGAATGATCTAATTATAGATCGGATCTGCATTTCTTCGGCTTTTAACGCCGACTGCGACGTGAACGTTATTACGTCCATTCTACTCGTTTAATCGAACGTTCCTAAAAAAAAATTCGAGCTGTACCCGTAAGGACACGTCGAACCCAATGGAAAAGGAAGCGGCCCCGGATTAAAATTCAACGAAGAAGCCCTCGAGAACTCAAGGCACATCAGTCCAAGACTCGCGCATATGTATAAACACATATCGACTCGCCGTATCTCGACGCCCGACCGATCTATGCGAGGGTGTCGGTGGTGGGAGCGAGTTTATCTGGGAATAGGCGAATCGCTCGCTTCCGGATTTCCCGACTGCAGCGCTAACTGGCCGCAAGCGAATGTTGTTCCAATCGATGCACTTACGCACACTCGGCTCGGCGGCGCGATTTTTTTCGTCGGACCGCCGCCGCCGCCGCCGCCGCTGCTCTCCTTATCACTCCGTTCGCTTTTCGCACTTTTTTTTTCTGCTCCCCGGGCCGCGTAAAAGCGAGGGAGAGAGAAAGAGAGAGAGTGTCGGTCCGCAAGACCACTGTACACACCGCGCAAATCGTCTCCTTAGTTAGCGCTCGCTGGCGCTCGGCGCTGCGTCCGCGCGCACATCCTTGCCGGCCTGCCCTTTTTTTTTTATTCTCCTATTCGCGATCTCATCGCGGGCAGTGTCGCCCTGAACCCGATAAAGTCGTCGGGAGTTTTTTTTTCCGGCACTTTGGAACGAGAGTGCACGAAAACCGCGAGTTGTACGGGAGTGCGGGAGAATATAGGAGCGAGGGACTGTATCGTTGGCCGGAAAAGCGGGACGTCCGGCGCGCGGATCGATTGGTATCTTCGATGCCACCGCTTACGCAACTCGGCTGATGCGCCGTTTACCCTGGCTGAGGAGAGCTGCTTCTGCCTGGACTTTATGTAAGAGCCGAGCTGATTTTCGATCGTTCGAGGCCGACAAAATTCAGGAGCGCTTAGAAGAGCGGAGAAGACGATGGGTTCGATTTGAAGAATTTATGCAATCAGGAGAAATCAAGCCATAGGCAATCTTCGCGAAGCTCAAATTCTAAGTCAAAGCTTCGCTCTGACAACGGATGCGGAAACTCGAAAAAATATCGATTTCCACAAGAGTTCAGCCAAATAAGACTCGGATCACCAAAGAAAACTTGAAGCACCCCCGCGAGTCTCTCGAAGCTAAGCGCCTCTCCAGCGTCTCGCGAGCTGCCGAAAGTCCACCGATGCAACAAGATGTACGCGTCGAGCGAGACCCACGGCGCGTGGACGCCGCCGCCCCCGGCGTCTTCCGCGCCGCCGCCCTCGGAGGCAGGCCGCTTCGTCCAGCAGCACCAGCAGCAACACCACCACCACCAGCACCAGCAGCAGCAGCAGCAGCAGCAGCAGTCGCCGTCGCAGCATCATCATCATCATCAGGCGTACGGGACTCCGGCGTTCCATCAGCCCCATCCCCATCACCATCACTTGCCGCCCCATCAGGTAATTAACGGCGCGAGCAGCGGCGGGCCGCCCCCGATTATACAGCGCAATCAATAGGCGCGAGCGGCGAGGCCGCCGCCGACGCCGCCGCCTTTTTCCCCGATTGATGACGGCCGCAATTTCGCGCCGAGATGAGCTCGTGTGTGGTTTTCTGATGAGGAAGGAAGCTGCGAGAGGGGAGATTGATGGGGTGGAAAATTGGAAAGAGACGACGAAGCGCGCGGCTCGCCTGGTTATGGTAATCCGTTTCTTTTGGAGGCGACGGAGTCGTCGATGGGAGTCTTTTGGCAGTTGCTGGAGAGAAAGGTTTAGTTTGGTGGCGTTTCTACTTTTTTTTCCTCTTTTTAATTGAGAAAATTAAAACTGGAAGAAAATTCAACGATCGTTTTTATATGAATTTTTATGAGGATATGAATAAAGAATTGAGGAATATCTCTATTATTAGAGATTTTTCTTCGGCGGTGCTTAAAATTAAATTAGAACCGTTGGCTATGAAATATTAAACTGCGCGTAATTTTATTATTTTTCATTTTAATACAAATACTGCATCATCTGCATTACTACTTTATTTAATGAATTTTATCAGCTTTGGTTTTTAATTTAAAAATAAATATCTAAAAGTAATTTAGAAATTTATTGATTCCCTTTATATAAAAAAAAAAAATTAAGAAAGAGCACACGTCAGTTTTCCTGTTCGATAAAAATTCCTTTTGTTAATATTTCACTTGAATTAAAATGTAAAACTCCTTAATTCTATGCATCCTCGATCTCAAAAATCCCCCCGCAATTAAAAAGCAACGATCCTCCAAACTCAGATCCGCGATAGAAAATCGCGCTGTATAACGACGCATTTTTCCGTCCCCGGCAAATTAAATTGCACTTTTATCAATAGCATCGATACACGCCGAAGAGGCTCTCTCTCTCTCTCCTGCCTATTCATGCCGGGCAATAAAAGGAAACCAGCTCTCCGTGGCGGCGGCGGCGGCGGCGGCGGCCGCGGAGGAAAAAAACTAATCCATTGTGCCCTCCGAAGAAAATTCATTCCTCGTCCCTCTCCGCGGCGGAAAAAAGGAAGCCAGCGATGTAGATAAAGGCGTGTAATAGGCGCAAGAGCAGATGGTCTCGATCGCGTATAATTAACGATAGATCGCTGCGGCGACGAGCAGAGCGACCCCCCCTCTTTTTTTCCTTCCGACATAATCCTCGAGGAAAAAAGTGCCGCCTCGCACGCGAACCGCAATTAAGGCCTTTTTTCAATAATGAAGAGGAGACACGTCAGAAAACGAGCGGATATAAATACATCGATTTCTTTAAAGAAACGCGATGTCGAGCAATGGACAACGAGGAGAGCTAACTTTTTAACGCCGCGAGTTCGAACAAATCGGTTTACGAGCGAGATGGGGTTTATTTCGTGAATTATAATCTTTATGTCGACGAAGAAAATGCACGGTTGCATCTAATCTGATAAAATACCGTTGGCATAAGCGCGACAATACCCGAAGCGGCTATGAATAAATATATGACTGTATAAAATTATGAGCGCACAATCGTAAATAGATCGGCCAATTCGGGTGTCAGTTACGGCCGCGAAGGAACGCACGTCGATATTCACGACGAGTATATATATGCTTATAAACGGTAACGCGCGATTTTACGTCGTTGCAAATGTTTTACGAATGGACAATCGCGAACAATCGTATTACGTTTGTATAAAAACTTACTGTTATTGAGTATTAATCCATTATTTTATGCGAGATTCATTTCGTTTCGTTTAACTCAAAAAATCTTGGACGTTTCTCAATGTTTATTTACAAAACCCTGATACGAGAAGCGTCTGTTGATTCTGCAACTTCCAATGCATCTTATCCTTCGGAAATCATTAGAAAAAGAGTCGTTAAAATTTTTCAAGCGGAACGTGTCTACATTTACATCTTATTATCAATAAAATCATCGCTTTACACAACACCTTCCCCAACTCGGCTGACAATAACCACACTCGCTAAAACTCCAACCAACCCAAAAATCCCGCTAAAATTCAGGGTCAAAAAAAAAAAAACAGAGTCTCCGTCGAATCACCGCGACATTCCACATCATATCTCGGCTTCTCGGCTCCTCTCCGCGGAGCGAAGGCCGACCGGCCCGCACCTAAGCCGCCGTCGCCGCCACCGTCGCGGTTTTACATAATCCGCGGAGAAAAATGACACCGGCCCAGAAAGCGATAGCTGGCCGGCCTCTCGTTGCGCCGCTGCACCGCACCCGAGAGAGAGGAGAACCAGAGTCCGTCTACACGCGCGCAACTGTCAACGTCGTCGGCGCGACGTTGACGTATGCGGCCGATCGAGGCAAAAAACGGGCCCCCCCCAAGGGGGAGGAGGATCCTCCCGGGGAGAGGAGGGATCCTTTCGAAACGCGATGAATAGAGAGAGAGAGAGAGAGAGGCTTTTTGAGCTGCGACGGAGGCTTCGGGTTACACCGGCAGAGCCGTTAGCGGATTACGGGACTTGGATTATGTGAGGGGCAGGCTGGCTTTCGCGGCGTAGGTGTCGGGAGATTTGTTTTGCGAGCCGAGTTTTCCTGACGGGGTTTTTGCAGTTTCGCTCGGTTATTCGCGCCGCCGAAGCGAGGGAAACACGAAAGAGTCGAACGAAATGTGTCGCACATTGGCTGTTCGAGTTTTGGTCGGCTAAAATACCACTTAAATTTCAATTAGGGGTTAAAAGAAATTGAAATAATATTGCTTCTTTGCATAATGAATTTGACGGAAAATTTAAAGCTAATATTTGTTATTCAATCAATTTCGCATTCGGAAGTCAATGAATATATTAATAATAAAATATTGAATTATTAATTTCAGGGCTAATTGAATTTATTCAGCAAACATGCCGCGAAATCAATTCAATTCTCGCATCCTGAATAGTAGATTAATACAATATATACCGTAGGCAGTCGTGAAACACCTCGTTAAAAATCGAACCTTCATTATTTTCGTCCAATATAATCATATCCGTCCACCTCTTTCGCATTACCGTAATAAAGTGACATTGAAAAATCGCTCGTATCTGCGGTCGTCGACAGAAATACACACCCCACAAAAAAAAAAAAAAAAATGCTTGTTAAAACAGGGGGACAAAAAAAAAAGAGAAACAAGCCGACGTTTCGGTAACTCTTCCGGATAACCGATTATTAAAAGTCAATTACGGATCGTTTCTATGTGTACACTCCGAAAAAAAAGGACCGGATAAAAAAAAAGGGTGGAGAGGAACAACTGGCCGGCAAGTGTGTCACCTTTCCACGTTGAATCCACCGCCCGGAGAATAACTATACTTAGCGTTCGGGAAGAGGTGTATATATATATACCCTTTCGAGTCTAATTGATCGCAACGCTTTTTCGCGCACCGACGGCGAGGCGGAAAGAAAGACACCGAGCCGGAAGCTCGTTCGATTCGGGTGGATTAATGCCGACAATTACGGGAGCTAAATATTCGCTCGCGGCTGGTATACCTTACCTCGCTCTCTCTCTCTCCTCTTTGGCTCTCGGGCATTAGCGCGTAATTGGCGTTGTTTAAATTAATTACGCGCGTTTATCGACGGTGCGTCGGCGGATTGAGAACCGGTCGATCTCGCTGGGCTGGCTGCTTTGGATTAGGTGCGATATAGAATCAATTCGCCACTGGTTTGCTCTCCCGTCGAAGCGAATTCGCCGTCCCACCGTTTCCGTTTCGCGGTGTAATGCCTTTTAAAACAAACCGATGCCTCGAATTTTTTAACACTTACCAAACCGAAATAATTCTCAAATCATCCCGAAACTTCTGCATCTCTCCCCTCTGTACTCCGAAAGTCCTACCCTCTCCTGCCCGGGCCATCCATTCGGCTCCTCCGCACGCAGATCGCGTCCATTTGTCTCCGCGCGCGCTCGGAGATGCCTCTCCCCCTCCGTCGCCGTTTACACGTCGGTCGAGTGCAGCGGGGCTTTTCCCTTAATTCGAGGAGGGAGCTCGCTCTGCCCCGAGCGTGTGTGTGCGCAGGCCAAAGCCAGGCGGTGCACGCCGCGCGCACACCCGGGAGAGAGAGAGGAGAGAGAACATGTGCATCGGCCGGACGACTGCTCGGTATGCGTGGGTGGCGCTGATGCGGAGGGGCCGGAGGGGACGCCGCCGCCGCGTGCCTCGGCTCCGCTTCGCGCAATTGTCGGTCTTACGTTGCAACGAGGCGAGGGCCGGTGCAACGAAAATTTTGGGAGAGGGTTATAACGGTTTTTTGTTTTTTTTATTGGGAGGTGGAGGGTGACTCTGGGTATGTACGGGGTTAAATTTGATTTTTTTTTTAAGAGCAGGTTTAAAGAGGAGGGAAAAATAAGGACGGAGGCTGAAGTAGGAATAGAGTTTGTGTAAAATTTATTGAGCGGAACAGAACGACTTTGGATTAGGATAGTATAAACGTCCGCGATGATAACGGTCAGTTTTAAATCTGTTAAAGACCGAAGCTAATAAAACAGAGAGAAAGAAGCATTATTACTTTCCGTACAATAAATTAAACTATAAACGGCTACGATTTCACCGAACGTTGAATCACCCAAAAAAAGCGCGTTCGAAAACACAGACCCCAGCCAAAAAAAAAAAAAAGAAAAACGATACCTGCTTCAGAAAAAAACCGGCAGAGCCAAGCCACGGCACGAGCCTCATCCAGAAAGGCAGCCGGGCGTAAAGAAGCGCGGCGTAAAGGAGTAAAGTCGAGAGAAAGAGAGTATCAAAGAGTCGAGTCTTACAAAAAAAAAAGAGAAGGAGCGGCGCGTAGGGGGAGTCGATTACGTGTAGGCGAAGGAAGATCCAGGCGGCGGCGGGGCATATGGCCGGCGCAGGTGAGAGAGCCCGAGAGATCTCTTTCTCTCTTTGTGCTGCGGGCCGGACAGGAGCGAGAGAGAGCGACACGGCGAATGAAAGGGCTGCTGCTGCTGCTCGAAATGCTAACGATCTCCCTTCGCGAACGGCGAGGGATCATCGCATGCAGATATATATATGCGCGAGTCGGGAGAAAAAAAAAAGAGGGGGACCTTTTCCTTTTGTCGATCCGACTGGCCTTCTTTCTGGACGATGAGCCACCTTGGTTGAATTCTGGAGGAGAGTAAAAAAAAAAGTAGTCTTATCGCTCGAGACGGTATAATTCCTCGCGAGAGCGGCAAAAAAGCGAGGCGCCGAGCATATTTTCGGCAATTACCTCGCATCCAGCCAGCTCTCTCTCCTTTTTCTACCGCGGACGGAGGAAATACAGCGACTGTCGCTTGATATATTTTTCCATTATTAAGGGCATTAAAGCCGGGGGCGGCAATGGCCTGCGGCCAGGGGCTATGATTCTTTCGCCTTACTTCCGCTCGGTCTTGCTCATTTTTTTTCTCTCCTCTTTTTTTTTTTTTTGCTTCCCCGCGCGGCCCCGGACGATAAATCAGGGCCGAAAAAGATTCCGAAAACCCTTTCTCCGCCGCCGCTGCCGTCGCTTTCTTAGCTAATTCTTCGCCGCGGGCAATTTTCCGCGTCTGCCCCGCTGATAAAAATTTTGATTAATGGACACGCGACGACGATGCGGGCGCCGAGCAATCCGAGCGAGCGCTGAAATAAAGAAAACCTGAATTCCCGAGCCGCGCGCGAAGCGACGCGTTGTAATGCACCTCGACCGCGGGGAATTAAAGGATCTACTTGGGGGATTTCTTTTTTTTTTTCTTCGTTCGTACTGACGTTAGTTATCGCCTTGATCTCCTTTACGATTATCGTTATTAAAAGAATATATAACCTCCTTTTTCCCGGAATTATATACGTTTTTATACCGATCGTCCGGTCGAAGAACGTTCGAGTAAATATATTTCGCTCGCGAAGAACGTGTTTGAGTGCGCGCCTTCCCGATCGTTTATTTTCGAGCGTTCTTAAAAATCGACGGCAAATTAATTCGATAAACTTTTACGAACAACGCATAATTACTCAATCATTACCCGCTTATCTCCAAAAAAAAAGGATACCTCCGCATTAAAAATCCGCACGCAAAGCCTCTCTCTCGAAAAAAAGGCCGCCCGCAGCAATCAAAATCCGCGTCAATTACCGGGGGCCGCTGCAGATTTCAATGTCGAAAAAAACCAGGCAGCTTCCGCGTTCTCCTCGCGCAGCTTTCGCTCTCTCTCGTCTCGAGGTCGGGCCCGAACGACGAGGTTATCGCGCGCACATATACACTTTCCGTCGAAAATATACCCGCCCGAGGAGAGCCACTCGAGACTCCCTCGTTAAAAATTCGAATCGCACTCTCTCTCTCTCGGACTCCCCCGAAGACCTTCGCCGGTCGCGCGCTCCGCCAGCTGAGCCGATCGCCTATCCGAGGAGGCCTTAATGATCAATCGACTTGGCTGCTGCATTTGAGCGAGGAGAGCGAACTTTGCACTCCTCCGTCGAGGACGCTCTTTCGTTAGCGAGCCCGAAGATTGCCGGGCGGCGAGATCGGCTCTCTTTTTTTTACGGATTAATTGTCGTCGCCTGGTGGATTTTTACGATTTTGAATTTTAGGGGTGTCGAACTTGAACTAGAGGCTATTTATGTAATTTGAGAATTATCGTTTTCGAAATAAGCTTCTTTGTTTGCGATTGATGATAAACGAGGCGCGTTATCAAGTGAACTTTGTGCAGTTTTCCCAGCGATATTTTCTTTGTTTGCTTTTCTAACAAGCAGTTCGGGTGTATATCGTAAACTTCATTAGCTCCGACTTTAAGAATTTTCAAAGATTTACGCGAACGCTAATTGTGCCGATTCTTTTTGCCGAAGCAGCCAAAAATTTATGGAATAATAAAAGCGATTACTCGACGTAAATTACACTCTCGCATAAATCACTCGAACACGGACAAAAACTCCGGAGAGCGAGATTTGTCACGGCGTTAACCGCGGAGCTCCGGTGGAAAAAAGGAAGGCGCTCCTCTCCCCGCCGAGGAGAAAGAAGAGAAGACCTTCGTTCGCGTTCGAAAAACTTTTAATCGCCGCAGTATTCAAAAGCCGCGGAGAAAATCTGCTGCTCTCCGCATCCTCGTGTACACGTGGTATATACACAATAACGCTCGCAAAACCTGCCGGGCGGCCGGGAGAAAAGGAAGGCGAATCCGTTCGGCCGGCTCTCTCCCCGCAAAGAAAAAAGCAGGCGGCCTCTGGAAAAAATAGCCGAGTCGAGAAAATCAGGAACAGGCTTTCTCTCTCACGGGAATTAAGGTCCGATCGCGCAACCCTTCCTTGCGGAATCGTTTTCTCTCCCGTGGGAAGGAAGAAAAAAGGCGACAGAGAGAGAGAGAGAGAGAGAGAGAGAGAGAAGGAGAGATGAAAGGGGTGACGTTCGACTTTCGAGGAGGCGGAGAAGAAGAAACTTGAGAGCCGCGACAATTTCAATTCTTTCTCGCTCTTTTGTTCGCTTTTTCGTAGGCAGCCCGGGGAGCCGAGCTAAGATTCTTAAAACTTCGCAGGCGGACGCCCGGCGACGGCGAGCAGAGAGAGACAGAGAGAGAGAGAGAGAGATTTTTCGATTTTAATTACAGTTTTAACATATTTTAATAAAATCCCGGAGAGCGAGGCGGTGGCGGCGCTGTCCTTCTCGCCTCGTTCTTTTTTAGGTCTTACACGCTACGACGAGCTCGAGCTTTTTAAGGCTCGGACGGCGGGAAAAAGAGGAGGAGGAGGAGGAGGAACGCTTTCCAACTGGATTTTAAGGGAATTAGGGAAATAATGATATTTGGCGCCGGGAATTTTTGCACTTTGCGCGCGAGCGCACTTTTTTTTTGCGCTCGGCGCTTCTCGCGCGTTTTACCGCCTCGCCGGCGAGAGAATATTTTACTGAATTTGGTTACGCTGTGCGTTTTGACCTAGTTACTTATAAAGTATTTGAGAATATAACCAGGGAATAATCTTACGTTTCTTATCTTATACATTAGTTTCCTTCCCATTGGAATTGCGCCTCCGGCAGTAAAATTTATCAAGATTTATTTTAATGACGAGCAATAAAACGAAAATGAAACCGGTGAAAAACCTTAAAAATTTCGCAAGCAACAATCCAATCGAAAAAATTCCCCGTCCAACCAAAAAAAAGCATCGTCCGAACTTCCATCGTCAAAGAAAAGGCAGCCAGAGAAATAAAGAATCTAATCCCCGAGATCGGCCCGGCACTCGCAAAAGATCCCCTCGGCAGATCTGCCGCGGCTTTCATCCTCCGTTCCTTCTTCCCAACCCTTTTTCCCCCGACAGCCGCCCCCACACTCCCGCCTAATCCCGGGGCGCGCGCCGCAAACACCTGTTCGACTTGCTCGCGAAACTGCTCGCAAATGCGCGCAACGCCGGCCGCTTCTTCCTCTCTTCTCTCTCTCTCTCGTTTTTTTCTCTTTGCTCCGGCGGGACGGCCCGAGAGGCCGGGATCAGTCTCGCGGGATCCTCGGCGGACGCCGATACGTATACTCCGGGTTTATAGTCCTTCATTAGCCGCTGCCGAGAAGTGCTGTTGTTGCGCCATGATTTAGTACGTTTCTTTTCTAAGTCGGCTCCGCGAGCGGAGAGAGTTTTGTCGGAGGACGTTGCGGAGTGAGGGATCTGTGCTTCGGGTGGGATTTGTGTTGATAAACAAATTTTTTTTTAATTTTTCATTGTCTTTTTGATAGCTTATAAACGTATTATTTATAATAAACTGTGCGAATAAAAGTGCACTGAATTAAAAACTAAGTAGACCTCGTACCGAGAAAAATTATGCTACATGGCACTTTTTTCGAGGAATTTTTCCGGTTTCTCATGAATACAAAGTATGTACATACCGTATACGAGATGAAAAGTCCAGGACAAGTTTTGTTAAGATTTTTATCAAATAATAAGCAACTTTTTAACTATGACATAAAAAGTACCGCATGCTTTGCTTAGTTTACGTAGAAGTTTCTCGACGTGAATGCATGTCTTGAATGCGCTGAAAAATAAAGCTGAAAAACATCGCCCGGGGAAAATGTTTTATGAATGTATAATAAAGAAATTCAAAGAAAACTCGAGAAAACTTTAGATTGCAATTGTTTCAACAAACTTTCGAGCGCATATCATAAAGCGTTTTTCCTCGCGGCTCTTCTCGGGATCTCTCGACGTGCAAGGTTCCAAAAAAAAAAAAATCTTGCATCTCGATGAAATTCCGAGCCATTACATTTTATATCAATTAGTTTTAGCGGCGACCGCCGATATTTCCCGTCGAAATTTTCAAATAAAAAAAAATGTAAATCAGAGGGGGAAATATCGGCGCCGTGCATTGCTAAGGCAAGAGCGCAGCATACCAACTAACCCCGGCAGTTCTTATCGCAGATCTTCATGCACAAGAACGCGATGCAGATGCACGCGCGTGAACTCGGTGCGGCGGCGGCGGCAGCGGGGGCGCTGAGCGGCGCGGCGGGCCGGCCGACCGGGGCGGGCGGCGTCGGCACCGGCCTGGCAGGCCTCAGCGGCGGCCTCGGCGTCGGCGTAGGACCGGGCGGCATGATCACCGGTAACGAGGTCAAGCCCCACCAGTGCCAGCAGTGCCTCAAGTCGTTCTCGAGCAATCACCAGCTCGTACAGCACATCAGGGTCCACACCGGCGAGAAGCCCTACAAGTGCAGCTACTGCGACCGCAGGTTCAAGCAGCTCAGTCACGTGCAGCAGCACACGAGGCTACACACCGGTACGTACAACGCTCTTTTCGATATCTCTTTGCACGCTTACAGAGACGAGTTTCTGCGTCGCGGTTATTGTATACGGGCCCTTGGGTCTTGATCACAGTAAAAATAATGCTAATGAAAGTCGGTGATTTAATGGTAAATTGATGATAGTTTGAATGCCATCAGTTACGAATGCAAGAAAACCGGATAAAAATGCATTTTACTACGAAGGATCCCTCAAAAAAAAGACCGGCGATTCATCAAAAATATAACCCGGCACAGTCACAAATCGAGCCCGAGACAAGCGCCCGGAGAGCCCGCGGCCCGATTAAGATTTGCATAAACGAAATTTGTATCCTCTCCCCCAATGTCGTCCTCAAAAACTAGCCACCCGCCCGCGCGTTTATATACGAATATCTAGGAAGTCACGGAGGGAGGGCGGAACGATAAAGGCTTGCGTGCGCGAATGTCAGGGGAAATACTGATAAGTGATAACGCGTCGCGGCCGTTGTTGCGCGATATATCTCGTTATTTAGCTTAGCCCCCGGCGCGATAAAGCTCTTGCGACTGTACGCCGCCTCGGCCCGGCCCCGGAGCGCTTCCTTTTCTTTTTCTTTTTTTTTTCTTTTTTCCACCCCCGGAGAGGTTTCTCGCTCCGGGCGAAAGGGCAGCGGATTAAAAGCGGAGAAAGAATTTCATTAAGGGATGAGCGCGAGGCTTTCGCAAGTAGTCACTCGGAAGGCTTTAAGAACTGACTCCCTTTTTTTCTAGATTTAACTTTGGCCTTTTTTACTTTGAAAGCCGCGAGTCGACGGCGCGGGAATTCAGCGGCCCTTACCAAATGCACGAGCGAGCGGAGCTCGATAAATTGTTAAAAATAACGAGAGACGCTTACTTTAGTTTCGGTTCGCAGAGAATCTAAATAGCCGCGATCGCCGAAAAATCTTGATAAACCTTCCCCGGAATTAATTCGCCCGGCCCGAACGAAAACAAAACAATAATTACCCAGGCGTCGGGCTCGTAAAGCAAACACGAGATTACGGCCGCGCGCGCGCGTCTTCAAAGAGGAGACAGCTTCTTGCGCATGCATGCAAGGAGGTTCCGGGCTTACACGCGACCGGACCCTCGAGAGATCTCATTCCTGCCCCGGGAGAGAACGGGGATAAATAAAAAAGGGGCGCGAGGGAATTTCGAGCGTTTAATTGCGAGCTACCAAACTCGGCTGCCCCGCGGCTTTTATTTTCTTTTTTTTTTGTTCCTAAAAACAACTTTACTTGGCCCCCTTCGGTAGTTGCCTTTCTTTAATTGTTTGCGCCGCGGAACTTGCTCGGAAGAGGTAGTTTTTTTCCGGAGAAAAAGTGCTTTTTGTACGTGGTAATTGGCGTACCGAAGCTATACTCGCTTTTCATGCGAAATCTTTTACGAACGAATCGCTGAATATACATAAAAATGAAACTTTTTTTCACTCATTGTTCCCCCCTCTAAAATTTCTAAGCGCTTCTAATCAAAGCTCCAATTTCCCTTTGACCAGCCCGATCAGAAAAAGCAGCGAAGCGACATCAAACGCGTTGGATGAATTTTAATGCTTTTTTAATAATCCCTCTCGGCCGAAGGGAACGAAGGGGTTACGAAACGCACGCATTGATTTCGGGGATAGAAAGAGTTAGAGAGAGAGAGAGCCGATCGACGGCTGTTCGGGCGGCCCTTGGCATTAATAACCCACCCTGCGTCTTGCCCGAGTGACGGCTAAGCACGAATTCCCTGCCTTTTTTGTTCTTGCTCGCTCGACAATTGCCGGAGCTTTATTATAGGCTGTTCCGACTTGTCGTTTGCTTAGAAAAAGGGTTTCAGGCGCGTTCTATGCGTGTCCGCTGGAGAATTAATTTTTTTTTTTTTTTTAGTTTTTGTAGTCTTTTGAAAAGAATGCTCTGTTAAACAATAAATTAGCATATTATTCTGCGCTTTTATTTCAACGTCTCCGTCGCGCTCGAATACTCCATCGAAAAACTGCACTCTCCCCGCACCGCCAATTACCCTCCTAACGAGCCCCTAAGCCTAACCCAATAAACGCGAGTCAACGACCTAAGACGGCCCAGAAATCGCCGAAAATTAATCGACTCTCGACTCGGCATCGGGGCAAAGAAATCGACGGATCATCTCCGGTCTCACGCGAGCTTCCGCACGCTCGCAACGTTCGGCCGGGGAACCGCGAAATCAATTTCGCCGGGGCGCACAGTGGTCAGATTCTCGAAAAAGCCGGCGAAAAAAGCAAAAATTTATTATACCTATAATTTATTAACAATTAGTTTTGTAATTATTTCGAATAGTCAAAATTCTAATAGTTAAAAAAAAAAAATTGAATTTTTTTGAAAACTAATGAAATTTTTCATAAAGTCCATGTTATTGCATGAAACGTAATCTATAATCTACGCTTATTAAGATTGTTTTATGCAAAATTTCATTAGTTTTCAAAAAAATAGCTTTATAATTTTTTTAGCTTTATAAATTTTTGCTATTTTGGCCGGATCTTTCGAGAATCTGACCACTTTGGGGCGCCTCTCTCTCTCTCTCTCCCTCCGGCCGCTGCGTTCGCAAAGCCGCCGTCGATGCACATTATATATAGGCTCTGCGCTGCGTTCGGCGCGCGTTTTGTTTCTCGGGCCCGATCGATACCGCTGCATTATGCGCGTTCGCGGGATTAATATATTTATGGCCCGGGAAATTTGGCCGCTGCGGCGGTCGGTTGAGTAATTAAGGATTTTTTGATCGCGGATATTTCGAGTAAATTACAAGAGGGTAGAATTATTATTATCGCGAGTAAGAGCAAGAGTGTTGAAAGATGGTTTTAATGCAACGTTGATTGTCGGGGGAGTCGAATAAAGAGGGAAAAAAGATGAAAGTTTGGACCGGAGTATGAGCAATTAAAATTCGGTTCGCAATAACAAACGGGGGTTGTTTTCGCAATTCGTGTTAAATAAATAAGCGAGGCGGCCACTTGAAATCAATTTCGATAATTATTTCGTTCGAGGGAAACATTCTGCTGTGTAAATATATTGGGAAAATGTTGTTTTTTATACTCCGAAATAATAACTTATAAATTATTCGGAATAATTAAAATACGACGGTTTATATAACCGACTGATTCAGTTTAATAATTTTATTCTCGCGTTTAATTAAATAAATAATTTCGCAAAATCTGCACCCGTAATATATATATATATATAATTAAATATTAAAGTTCAAGTTTCCCGTACATTCTTTGTCAATCTCGTTAGCTTTTGGTTCCTTACTAATTAAAAGAAATTGTAAATTTCATTGCAAATATCAATAGTAAAATTTATATTATTCATATTCATATTAATCAAACTAAAAACCTAACTTTCTATTATTTCGCACACAATAAAACCAATGCTATACTTTTACTCTTCCACTCCTTTACTTTAATAAGACACAATTTAATTTACTTTTAAATACGATTCTCTTCGTATCAAACTTATATTTGCTTTTCACTACACATTGATCTACAGTTTCTAAATTACCCAACACCCTAACTTCCCACTTCAAAATTGTACAAAAAATACACTACGAATTGACTCAAGTCATCGACACTTGAGAAACTCCCAACGACTCTTCGGTATATATAAGCTTCGCAAACGGGGTGTCGGCTCCGGCGGGGTGAGAGAGTGAGAGAGGGGGGAGAGGTAAAAGGCGAATCGGGCGCTTCGCGTTCGCGCTTCGATTATTATTACAGAAGTGCATCGCGCATTAATAATTGGCCGCTCGAGTGGCTATAACCGCGCGCGTCGAGCGAGTTATGCCCGCGTAACGAGGCTGAGTTACCTTCCCCGCGGCCCGGGGTATTTACGCGCTCTTTCCCCCCGCACGCAATAGATATTTAAACAATGCGCTTGTGTATATATATAGTCGGCCGCGGCGGCGCGCGCGCATTTAATCGGAAGCTAATGGCGCCGATTCAATTAATAATGTTTTACAGCCCCGCGCCCGAATTATTCATTTGTATTATAACGTATTATATTATACGCCGGTAATGTATATACATTTGCGCGGCGAGGCCTCCGAGCACGCTGGCGTTGTTGTTTTATTTTTAGGAGGGCAGTTATTATAATTAATTGGAGCATTTCGAGGGTTCTAAACGAAGGTTTGGTATTTCGGAAGTTTTTAAATTATATATAGAGCGTTTTTTACTTTATAATCAGATTATTTAGTTACCGAAAGGGCATTAAAATCTCTTATCTCTTATTCAACGTATAATTCCTCAAATATTAAAAATATAAATCTTGTCCGAATACGATAAAGAAATCGTTGACAAACCGAGCAAAAGAAGCGCAATAAATCTCTGCGATTACAATAACCACGAACGCAGCGACAACAGTCCCCAAAACCGAGACCAATATAAACGGGCATAACGCTCAATTTCCCGATTAGCGACAAAAAGGCACACCATCGGAGCGACGGCACAAAAAAAAGAAACGCAGCCCGCTCCGACCGCAAACACCGGTGTAATTCCGTAGCAGCGACGATAATCATGATCGACTTCGCGGTTTCTCGTTTCCTCCTGCTCCCCGATGCACCGCAATGAAGTCCGAATTCGGAAAAGGCCGACGTCGCCCATTAATTATGGAGGCGCGTAGAACGGAGGCTGCAATTAACGGCCGTTAGGATCGCGCTTCTTCGAATTAGATAAACGCATAAATTACGCATCCGGCCGGGCTTAAAATTTAGTCGCGGGATAATGTTAACTATTATTTGCAATTCGAATGGGGAGGGGGGGACTGCTTCTTTCGCCCATTGTTGTGATGGAGTATTAGAACAAATCAATAGAGCTCAAAATTTAACTGCCGCGGCATAATCCTGTGTGCGCGCCGCTCGGGGCTCGCAGAAATGTTAGTTATAATGCTAGTTTTGCCTATATGCTCGTTTAATGCAGCCGAGCGCTAATAATGGAAAATTACATATTATAATATAACCAATCTAATAATTAATTAATATTAATCAGGCCGTAAAGTTATACACCCCGGCGCTAAAATCGAGTCTCGCTTGATTGCCCTCTCTACATTATAAATTTACAGAATATAATAAATAAACGTCGGAAAACGAAGTCGCAAAGAAAAGTAACCCGTAATACCGAGATCATTGTAAAAATCACTAACCAGACTCAATATATTAGGCGATCCCGCATAGTCCGCTAACGTATGTATCGCATAATCCTGGCGATAAAGACAGTCGGGATGGAGGCAGGGAGAAAAGCACAATTGCATTCCCCTGCTCGGCGGCTCGGCATCCCTCCGCCCATTATAATGTTTATACCCGCGCGCATATATAATTCATTAACCGAAATTCGCTTCCCGGGTCCCTCTCTCCTCGTCCCTCTTGGCTCGATAGTGCGAACTTCTGCGTGTTCCTGGCCAAAGCGCAATCTATGCACACAGACGCGCGAGCGCCCATAATAGCCTATAGTCGGGCGCGATATCGATAGCCGTTCGATGTATACACGCACACGCACGGGGGAATGGGGGAGGGGGAGGGGGTGCAGCCTCCCGAGACTAGATAAATACGAGCCCAAGCGCGCGGACACCCCACCTCTCTTATTCCGCGGGCTCTCGTTTCGCGCGCGGCCAGCCAATCGCGAGGCTGCCCCACCACCGAGCGCCCGGGGAGTGGGGGGTGGCCGCACGGCGGTGGGGGCCGAAAAAAGCGCGGGAATTTTTAAACGCGCCGATCGCTCAATAATGGAAGTCACGCGTGCGCAACCCGCACACGTATGCTTGCCCGGGGATGAGAGAGAGGAGAGAGAGAGAGCCAGGCAAGATTATCCCTTCGAACGCAAAATTCAATTTCCAGGACCAAAATCTAATGACGGCCAGCGCCGGCTTAATCGGTTTTCACAAGCGGCGACGCCCGCCTGACGCGCAATCGAATCGAGAATTCAAAATTCCCAACGATGACGGCCCCCGGCCAGCCCTGTCCGTGATAGAAAAGTCGCTGTGCCGCCGATGACGAGAGGCATCGTGATGATGACGATGCCCGACCGGTCGCGGGAGTGGGGGGGAAGGGTGGAGAACGAGGGGATACACGACGATGATTATAACGGACGCGCCGCAATCATCAAGGCGCGAATGACGTTTAACGCGCTCGGATGCGTTCTGTAATTGCGCGTGGCTGCTGGCCGCTGCCTGCGGGAGGCCGCCCCAAGAAAAGTTTCGCCGAATTGATTCAGGAAATGACGTCGATGATGGCTTGCTAAGCGAATTTTCACCTCGGCACTTGAGAGGACGACGGTCATTTTCGCGGTGCGGGGGTGCTGATTTGCTTGTTACGATTAGGATTTGTTGGAATAAAAGTGTTTGAGTTGATAGACAGAGGTTATGCAGTGTTGCCAACGTTGAAAATTTTATCCGTAATTTCTTTACCAGCAAAAGTCATTATTGTGGACATTTCTATAACATTTACTGCAATCGTTTTATTTATTTATAATTACTTAATAGTCAATTTCAACATTTTACAAGTTAGTATTGAGCTGTTACTAGAAAACGAGAAGATCTCGCAAATGAATTTTTACCGACAACATAATTACTACAGTCGACGCTGTAAAAAGGGTACAAATCAATACGAATATAATGCCGCAACCGTGACTTTAATGCTCGTATTATAACGACAAGCTCGACATAATAAAAAGCCACTAAAAAAAACACACGGAGCGGGAAACGTACGTTTCATTGAGTTATTACGATCAGCCGTTATTCAAGCGCGCGTAACGTCTACGTCCAACTGTTGGAAAACGCGATCGGGCCATAAAAGAAAATTTATTTCGCCCTTTTAACGGTAATGCTGATTATATAGTCCGTGAAGGCAATGAAAGCGGCGACGATGCAGGTTTGATTGCCAGGGGAAAAACGTTGCGCGCATCGAAAGCGGACGACGGGGGACGCGAAAAATCGAGCCATCCTTGACCCAACGCTATCTCTCTCTCTCTCTCTCTCTCGTCGGCTCTCTCTCTCCGCTTTTACCCCTTTCGACGAGAGCGCGCCCCGCTTGAAAAAAGCGTCACGTCCTAGCGGCGAAATTGACCGGACAATTTTAAAGCCCACTTAATGCTGAGAAAAATTGCCGTTTCGTTGTCGCATGAATAAAAATTATACCCGGGAGAACGGCCGGGAAAAGTTAACGATAAAGAAAGCCGCGACTTTGTACGTACCCCGTTTTACCCGGCCGGCGGAGCTTTCATATTTTATCGTTAACGTTGCTCTCTTTTTCGTATTTTTGATTAAATAGTCCGAAGCGTCCCGCGCAATTCTTGGAAACGTCGAAACGTCAAAGTTAGTAAGGGACGATAATAAAAAGTCATGCGACAGCCGCGCCTCAAAGGCGCCGCGCGCGCGCGCGCCCCGACTTTTTGCAATCTCGAGAATCAGAAAAAATAAAAAGAGGAAAAAAGAAGGAGAGAGAGAGAGAGAAAACCAAAGAGCTCCGGAGCAAATTGGCTCGGCATCTCCCGCGTCCCGGCCAAGAAGTCTCCGTTTTAATTCGCTAATTTCCCGGCCTTAAGAATTCATGCGCGCGACTGCGGAAAAATCAAAGCAAAAGCGCGTCGAGCAGTCGTCGTCGTCGTCGTCGTCGTCTCTCGGCAGTTAAAAAGACGGTGCCCTTTCCCCCGGTTGCGAAACCTTTGCTACTTCCTTTCTTTTTATCGCGCAAATGGCGCGGAATTAAAGATTAAATAAAGTGGAGACCCGGACGCGACATTTTCATTCGCCGCGCTTGTCGCGCGTATAGCTTCAGCGGATCTGCTTATCCCCCCCCCCCTCCGGACGGGGGCGAGGCGAAAGCTTGTCCTTTTCTAGCCCCGGAATGAATAAGAAAGAATATTGCCGAGGCGCGGGCTCTCTTTCTCGAGGTTTTCAACTCTCGTCGCGAATTCTTTCGCTGGCAGGGCCACTCCAGGCTTCTCTCGTCTATATAGCCAGATCTCTCGGCGTTTTATCACTTAAGGGGTATTTATCATGTAGATTAATTGTTTCTTTTTCTACTTCTCTTTTTATTAAGCGTTAAAGGGTATAGGAGATTGGATCAAAAACTCTCTGATTATAAATTCTTTTGATAATAACTTCCTTTCAAAATTTACAAGTTTCGCAAAAAGCACTTTATATTTCAAAATCTAATTTTTTTTTGTAGTATTATTCATTGCACTGATTTAACGTAATTAATAACGGTAAAATTTCGTTAAATATCGACAAAAAAGTACTTTATCCACTGCTCTCGCTCAAACCTCCAAAAACTACCGTCCCACTCAATAACCCACTAAACCAGCATACGAAAAACCGAGAAAGAACTAACTCATCCCCCGGAAAGCCCATGGCAAACCTTTCCGAAAACCCGCTGGCGGCACAAAGAGGCCAACGGCCAAAAGAGACAAGAGAGCGAAGCGCGCGCACGCATCGTGCGCGCACTCAAACGCGAGAGAGACGGACGGCTGTTTAGGCAGACTTTCGAGGCGGCTCTAGTGCGCTCCTCTGCCCCGTCAGTGTACATGACACGCACTTCATTACCCCGGAGGAGCGCGGCGCGCGCGATGTGCAGGGCTAATAAAGCCCCCGGACTCTCCTCGCTCGCGCGGATCTACGAATAAAAAAGGAAAAGAAAAAAAAATACAGGAGGAGATGGAAATTAGCCCGGACCTATATTTAACCTAGTCACGCCGTATGCGAGAGAGAGAGAGGGTTCATTTGAATGGGGGCCTAATACATACGCCTACGCGGACGCGGAAAGGGTTCGCTTCTCTGTTTTCGGGGGTCAGGTCTGCAACGGGCCTTTGTCGGGGGAGCTCCCGACGCTTAGATTTTTTTTTTTTTTTTCGGCGAGGAGCCGAGGAGCAAAAAATAAGGACTTCGGGGATGACGACGGAGTACTTTTCATTAGCGACGGGGGTAATTTGAATTTTATGACCGGAGCGCTTTGTTGCGTGTTAAGTACCGATGTGCTGCTACACGCTTTTTTTGCTCGGTGGTATAGGTTTAACCCTTTGTTTTCGGGTTAGGACTGGTTTTTTTTTTTGGAGGGGGGATAAAACACTAAAAGTTGCAAAGCTTTTATTTACAAAGGTTTAAATAAATGCCCAATTTGATTGTCGATTCACTAAACAAGGCGAAACAATCGCCCGCTCTTTCAATTACCCCGCGAAGGAGCCTTTCCTCTGCTGCTCGCGCGCAAAAATATAGGCGAATCGGCATCTCACGCGAGCGGCGATAAATTGAAATTTCTATCGATCGACAGCCGTCACGAGCCTCGGCGTTATCTCTCGGCGTCTCTCTCTCTCTCTCTCTCGCGCGCGCCAGATATTGTTGCCATGAGGACGAGCCGTGGATTTTTCGTTTTTTTTTTTGTAGCTTTTTCGCGAGCAGCCTTCGCTTATCTTATCTGTCTCTCTCTCTCGAGGCGATGCCTCGATGCAACGTCTGTATGTTCGCGCCGCCGCTTAAAGGTCCCCCCTTCGGCTCGGTCTCTCTCTCGGCAAACTTTGCGGGAAAACGATACTACTTTTGCTCTCTGCTCTTTTGTCGGAAGTTTTTCAGTAAAAAAACAATTCTTTTCGACAATAATTTTCAATTTTTCCGTTTGTGCGGAGATTCGAGTGGTTATAAATTTGATATTTAACCATTGATAATTGATGTAGGTTGCAAAAGTTGATTAGATCAATAAAACAACTTTTATTAACTCTTCAAACGCATCTCGAGAACGCGCATTTCATGCATCCAAAAGAACTTCGAGGAAACGGTATTTTTTTGCAGGCCAACCTTGAAAGTGCATTCGTGCGTAAAAAATAAAGCGGCATCCGAGCGAGCGTCGCGAGCTTACTAAAAATTTCGGTCAGCTAAAAAACTCTCCGTCGATTCCGCTCGCAAGTGAAATCGGACCTGCCGCGCGCGCGCGCCTCCTCGGCACATATTCGGCGCGCATTCCCTCCTCTCTCACCTTGAGCGCCGCTCCGCGCGCCGAACAAATACGAGAAACTTGTATATACGAATCGCAATGCGCGCGGAGCTCTCCTCGCTTCTTTATTATCTGCCGTCCTCGAAGGTCTGTCTCTCTCTCTCTCTCTCTCTCTCGGATTTTTTCTTCATCTCATTAAAACGTTCGTTCTCTCGCTAAATCAAGCCGCGCGGGAAGAAGCCTCGCGCGCGGCTCCTCAAGGTTTCCGCGCGGCGCAATTATCGGAATCGCCCGCGTATATACGTACTTACGGAAAAGAATGTAAAAGCCCGGAATTACTTTTTTAATGAGCATAATTGAGGGTGTTAACGGAGAGGATCGGTTGCGTTTTAATATTTTCCCTTTTTTTTCGAGAGAGAGAAGAAATAGAATTGCGCTTTCCGGAGAAAAAGAGTGGCGCGAATTTCGCGGAGTTTATGGGTTTTGGTCTCAAGTTCAGGTCGCTCCGGGTATGTAGAAAAGTGGTTCTTTGAACGCGCTCAAAGTGGTTTCGCTGAAGGCTGCGCGCGCGCGCGGCTTGGGAAAATTGTTCAATTAAGCATTCTTAATGAAATAAATTTTTACGGCGCCGATTTAGCGCGGGCTCTTTTTTTCTCGTGTATCGTCGTCGAACTGGAGCACTTTTTTTTTCAAAGCGCCTCCTCGTAATTGGAGCCTTTAGCATTTTATTGCCGCATTTTTTGTATTCCTTTGTTTACTTTGAGGCTGTTCTTTTTTTTTCAGAGGAATTGCGACAGTTATTAATAAGTCAAAGATTATTCTTTTATCTGCACTCGAAGGCCGAGTAAAATCACGTTAATATTTCATTGAAGAAACGAGATAATTAAAAACAATTCATTCATATCAAAGTGAAAAATTACGCGTTTAAGAAAAAAAGCAATTTAATTCGATCGTCACTGCTGTTAACGCTCACAATAAAAACCTTACTTCGCACTTTGCTCGCAAAACCGTCAATCAACTGCTTCCCAATCAATAAATCCCCCAAAAGCTTGCAAAACTCCGAATCCACCGAAAAAGCTCGCGAAAACCCCGCTTTTATTTTCCCAGCCCGATCCCGCTCTCCCGTTCTCGCACTTCGCACAGGCTTAACATCCTCTCTCTCTCTGCTCGTCTTTAATTTCTCGGGTAGCTCTCTCGGGCCGGTTTCCGCGATCCTTATCTCGCCGCGCCGCCGCCGCCGCCGCCGCGCTCGTCCTGGAAGTGACTCTCCGGGGCCAGGCCGCGCCTGGGCCGGCCTATAAAATAAAGAACGCACCGACACGCCTTGCGTAAGGAGGGTATACGACCGGGGCCACCTATTCCCACACGAGCGCGGCTCTCGCGCGCCTAACGCAATTAAAGTCCCAAGGCCGGAAAAGCTTTGTGCCCTCTCCCTCTCTCTCTCTGCCGATCGATGAATCATTGTTACCGCCGCCTCCCAGATTTCGGATCCGATTCGATATATATCGAAAGGTGGGATCCGCGCGGCTTTCTAATCGGAGGAGGATCCGGTCAGTGGGTTACAAAGCGACGGCGTTTCGTGTTATCGACGAAAAGTCCAGATGAGAGCGCGTGTTCAATTTTGCCTTTGTAAATTGCAGCCCCCCGCGCGCACGGAAGTGATAATGAGCGGCGCGCGGGGTTTTGACAGTTAGAATGGATTAAAACTACACGCTTTAAGCTAATCGCGGAATTTCAATTTTCATATGTAATATTATCAGGCGCACACTGCGAGCTGGAGAGAGCCCCGCGCCGTAACGGTATTTAAATTAAAATTTCTAATGACACAAAGAATTATTTCGCGTCTATTATATACGTTCTTCGTAGCTTCGGGTATCACGTATGCCGTAATTAATATCATTATTACCTCGGCTTTCTTCGTGGGACTATGGAGATACGCGGAGATTTTGAAAACGGTTTTTAGTGGTTTTCGCTCTTTTTTTTTCCCGTTTGTTATGTCATCCCGCATAACTAATGCAAGTTATTAATGTAATTATTATACGCTCGATAAGATAATAGACCGTATACATATCAGGATTATTGCTTATTTCTCGCGTATGAATATATTATAAGATACAGATAATCAAATAGTCGGTGCAATATCTCGCGAGAAAAGCGCCATTCGAAAGATAATTCGCGAGGTAAATTAAAGGCTTTAACCCGACATTCCCGAACCGCTCGAGAGAACCTAAAAATCGAAAAAAAATTCACCAAGACCACGCGACTACTTGTTCCATAAACCCCCTCTCGCCGTCTCGTATACCTGAAACCAAGCCAAGAAGCAAAAATAGCATCGGCGCGGCATTAAAATCAGCCCTCCCCCCCCGGCCGGCATTAGCATAAAACAAAACCCCGCGCGTCCGCAACAAGCTCTCCGAGCTGCAAAACCTCTCAACAAGCCTCCTCGCGTCATCTTCGCGAACCCCCTCGTAGCAGAGGGCCCCCGGAGCCTGGGTCAGGGCTGGAAAAAGAAAACACTTATCACGTACACACACGCGGCGCGAGAGAGCGAGAGAGAGAGATGAGCGTGTGGGAGAGCCCCCCGAGATTTATACGCGCGGCGCTTTTATCACCCGGTCTCTCTCTCTCTCTCTCGCGCCGTTAAGAGCCCGCCACGGAGCTCTTCGGGAATATTGAGCGCGAGGCAGTAAAATAAGATATAGATTTCCATCTCTGGGTGGACTTTCTACCCGCGGCGCGGCGCGCGGAGTGTGTGGGAGTCCCCCTCCGTCCCTCCCTCGCGGGAGAGGAGTCTCTAGGATCCGGTCTTGCTGGGAGGCTCCTCGAGCTGTGCGCCGCGAGGGCGTTTTTCTTGTTAGCGGCGGCGGCTGCGGCGGAGGAGCCGACGGTTTATGGTGGAGCCGATTAACGACGGGACTTTTTTAGGCGAATTGAAAATAATTGGACGGAGCTCGGACGGAGGAGAGAGAGAGCTTTTTCCGCGGGCCGCGACTTTGGAAGAGGCATTCGGCGAACTTTGTTTGTGCAGTGGCGATTTTTTTTTTTTACTTCGGGGGATGCAGACAGCGAAATTTCTTATGAAGCAAACGATGCGTTAAATAATGACCGAGCTCGTTATCTATCCGCGTGTACGTTTATTTTTTTTTCCCGAGGATTTAAATAGACTAAAATAAAATATTGAGTTACCTTAACGAGGAGAAAGCGTCTGGAAAAAGTGCCTTTTTGCATCGAAATCTGGTCTATTAAAGCTCGGATAAAAAACTCACCTACTACCCATAAAACAGCGCGAACCTTATCTTTATTACCCATACGCGCATATTAGTAATTTACGTTAATGCCAAGCCCCGCGCGCGCGCACTCGTCTAATTGGCTCTCCGCGCGGACTTTGTGCAAAATCGGGCGCTATCGACAATGTCTTATCGTTCGTACGTCCAGCGGCTTGTACAAAATAACGGCCCCGAAGAAAGTTATTAATTAAGCGGGCCCCGATTTTCTCCGCGCGGAGAAAACCAAGGAGAGCGCCCCGTCGCGGCGAGGTTTCGGTGTGCCGCTGGAACGAAAGAGAGAGAGATAGAGCAAAAGGACCGGGGCGAAATGTAGGCTGACGCGTGTCCGCGCCCGAGAGCCCGAGATAAATCCATAAGAATTAATTACGTGTTTATTTTCTCCTCTCCGCGCGGCGTGATCTAGTTTGTGAGAGCGCGAGCGGCAAAATCTCCGTCTCTCCGTCTGGGTGTGGGAGCTCCGCGGGCGAGAGCCGCGGAATCGAATTCCGATCGCCGGTTATGCAAATCGCGGCGCGAACCGGGGGACTTTTAGACCATTTATTGACCAGGCGGATTATTATGTGCACTCGAAAGTTCGATAGGTGACGCGGGATTTTATGGACGTGAGAAAATTCGAGGTGACAATACCGCGTGTTTACGCGGGGATTAAATTTACAACTTTATATCGTAGCGGGTGTATCGCTGAAGAAGGAAGTCGATCTAATAAAATTAACTTTGGACTTTGCTTTGAAATTTTTAGATTGCATATTTTGAGAATTACTTTATTAGTATTTATGGTTCCCAGGTGACTTTGAGTAAAGATAAAATGTATTTGCAATTATTTTCCGGATAATATATATTCAATTTATTTAAGACTTTCTGTAAATATCTAATAAATTATTTATCAAGCCTCGACTGTTTGCTTTTACACGTCAACGTTCAAAGAGAAGTTGTAAATGCCATACATAAATAAAAATACAATTATTTCATAAAACTCATATTGTACTAACTAAATATAAACACACCGCTAGAAAGTCTAAAATTACAATCCTTCTTTTAGAAAAGAGAATCTCTATTCTAGAATATTAATTATTCACCAAAAAAAAAAAAATTAAATTTCGAACGCAGACCGTAAATATACATAAAATTTCCACTCGGCCTCGATTTCGTTTCAGCCTACTCAGACTCCTCTTAGAAGTTGTACGAATGGCATTTTTGGCTCATCTTCGTTAACAATTATAAACTCCATACCTTTGCACAAAATAGCACTGGAGAACATAAAACTGAAACTTTAATTAAACATTTTACATTTAAAAGAGAAGTCAATACGTGCATTTAAACAAAAATTTGAATCAAACGTATAAAAAAGATAAATTTAATCTACTTATTCTCTTCAGAATCTTGAACCATCTTGTAAGTTCAGCGAGTGCCATTGTTGGTTCGTTTTCATGGAATCTATTCTACTCGTTGCCTCTTTGGAATCTTGACTCCTCTTAGAAGTTGTACGAGTAGCATTTTTGGCTCATCTTCATTAACAATTATTGACTCCATACCTTTGCACAAAATAGCACTGAAGCACCTAAAACTGAAACTTTAATTAAACATTTTACATTTAAAACAAAAACAAAGTTGGTTGCAAACTTGGTTTTAAGGATTCCTTGCATACTGTAAAATAAAGTAATTTATTAAATTATGTAATCAAAAACTAACAAATTTCAATAAAAAATTTTAGATTAAGCTTTTAAGTTAAATTTCATTATAAATTTTGAAGTTAATTTTCAAAATATAATTTCTACTTACCTTACTTAAAGTAATTGAAAGTACTTCTTGTGTAATCTCAGCCAAATTATTTTTAATAATTTTTTTATTAGATGAGTTAACACACGTCGATTCAAATTCAATAGCGCTCGCTCTTTTTATCGTGAAGGATTGACATCTACATCCGCTAATACAGCTACACGAATATAAAACTTTTTTTATATTTAAAAACAAAATGATTAACCTGAATAACTAAAACCTGTCATTTATTTTTGTAAGCTAAAAAACCTTATTTAAGTTAATTGTATTTATTTAATTATTTAATTAATCATTTTTATTCCATGAAATATAAAATCTAAATTAGCGACTTTTGTCCGAGAGCGACAATTCGCGCCTTTTATCAGGCAGCCAATCACAATCGAATCTATAGAGGCTTCACCTTTTCCGGTCATCACATTTTTAAGAGCGGAACTTTTTTAAGAGAGGATATATTATTCAATAAATTATTCCCATCATTATAAAACGGCGATTACGTAAGCAATTTTATTCACCGGTAAGCAAAATACTCGTGCGCCTCGAAACTCCGACAAAAGAAGCAAATTTCCATTCAGGCCCGGCCGATCGATTAAGCGAAAACAAAGCCGCGCGGCACAAGAAAACGGGAGTTTCGGCCAGTTGGTCACGACGTCCTCGGCAGAAACGAATCGCCGGGCGGAGGGACGCGAAGGTCGCGCGGAAAGAAGCGGGGCAGGCCTTACTTTTCTATCGGGGCGAAACGGGCCGATGATAAATTTCAAAGGCTTTTTCCCTCTCTCTCTCTCTCTCTGTGTACACGCGGAGACGTCAGCGGCAGCGATGGATCCCCGAGTCATTACGCGCCCCTCTCTCTCTCTCTCTCTTTCTCGTGTGTATTGTTCGAGTAAACGTGAATCTCAATTAAACGATTCTAAGAAATTTAAATACTCGCCGCGCTCAAGGTGCCCCGAATCCGAAGGACTCGCGCTCTGTTTGCGTCTTTTCGGAGCGTGTATACGTAAGAAGCGGAAGAAGAGAAGATTCGCTTTCGTTCGGAGGTGTTTTGTACTCGTGGTTACGTCAAATTTACGAAATGGTGTTTGATTTTTTTTCTTGGAAAATGAGTCACGCTCGAATAATTAAGCTCTTCGCTGGTACGATTTAGTTCGAATTGATAAGCGGCCTGATAAGACAAACTGAGAAAAAAAATTGCGTAATTCGCGATAACTACGCGCTTCGATCACTCGGAGCTAAAGTAAAGATCAAGTATTGCAAAAATAGTTTAGAAATACTCGTATTATAGGTCACCCACAATAACCCGCAAATTTTTCGTAAAACAAACAATCCAACCGCGGAAAAAGCACCCACTCGACTCCGAAAGCCAAGAGCCCGCAAACGTCCCGATTCCGGGCGGCGACGATAATATCGTCGTTCCCTCGATATTAATCTCCGATAAACCGTCCCTGCCGCGCCGCGGGGACAAATGGCTCGCGAGGAAAAATCGTAAAAAGATCCCCGTGTAAAATATACTCCCGCCGCGCGAACATTCATTCTGAGACATTAATTTTTACTCCCCCCCGCCCCCTCTCTTCTTTTTTTTCTCAACCCGTTCGCTCTTACTCATCGGGATCGTCGCGGAGAGAGAAAGAGAGCGGCGAGGACTGCCTAATGACCCGAAGTCGACTTCTCTCCTGGGCACTTCCTCATCCCCCCCCTCGCGAAAATGTCTTTTTTCCCCGCGGGAAGGAAGGGTTAGGAGCTCGTTACGCCGATGTTCGATATTTAAAAGTCAACGAGCGCCCCGCGCGGGAGTCTCTCGCCTTTTTAAATCTGGGGTACTCTGTCTGACTTTTTTTTTTTTTTTAGGGGTGTTGCACTCGTTTTTATGGATCAACAGTTAATTTAGTTTTAAATTTATGTCCGAAGAAGTTGTAGATTCTAGCTTTTTTTTATTATTATAGTAATTAGCGTAAATTATGAAATCTTTGAGTTTAAAGAAATTCTTGAAAACTTTTCTTAAATATAATTTTCAATTATTTAATTAATTTTCAAAAAATCATTGTGAATTATATTCTCTACTTTTTGTAACAACTACAAGATTCGATATTTTCTAAAATCCAGAATTTTCCACGAGAATGAAAGACGTAGAATATTTTCCGACCTTAAATAATCATTTAGAGCCAAAGAACTCGGCGTTTAGTCCAACTGCGAAATTTCATCCAAGCCGTAAAAATTCGGGGCCCATCTGAATTTCATGCGCGCCGCGAAATTGGGAATCTTCCCCTCGAAAAAAATATCGCGGAGAGCCTGCCTTTGGCGCTAAGTGGCGGGACGACTCTGTAACGACTTAACGAAAACCGGGGCAGAGACGCCCGAGCTTATGGAAAGGGGTTGCGCCGCGTTGCGAGAAAGAAGAAGAGATGAGGCATCGCGACGATCGTTATTACGTAAAGTCGTTCGAAGGAGGGTGACCTTCGCGTTCGTTTGCGATGTATTTTCCGACTTGTTTAATTTTCGCCGAAAACAGGCCTTGGATGGGGGTTTGACAATTTGTTACGTATAAGCCAATTACGTGCTGTTCTTTGCGTACATCGATTTTTTTATTCTCATCGTTCAAAAATTATTGCTCGGAATTTTCGGTAACGAATATAAACGTTCAAACGAATACGTCGCACAATGCAGAGTTTAAGAAAAACAATCGAGCTCCTCGACCGACAATAGCCGCTCGAAGCCTTTCATCAGCAAACAAATTAAAAGCACACTCCCGGCGGCAGCTTCCCACAAAAAAGGAGAACGTCTCTCCTCGCACGCAACCCTATCTATTCTCCGAAGCGAAGCGGGACAAAAAAAAAAGGAGGTCGAAAGAAAGACGAAGGAAAAGACCAACAGTCGGGGCTGGGCTGCTCGCGTTACGTGGCATCCTCGGGGACTGACAATGACTCGGCCGGCTTTTTTATTCATCATCCGCACTTTTTCCCTGACCCCTTTCCTCTCTGTCTCTCTCTCTCGGCACACCTAAGGACAAAGCGCGCGTCACAATGGGACTCATCAGGGATCGGGAATAAATTACTCCTCGCCCCGTGTGTATATAGAACGAGTCGCGGGGCTCGTTAAAGGAGGCCGCGCGCGACGTGCCATCTGCGTGTCTTCTTCTTCTTCTTCTTCCTCCACTTCTTCCGCGCTTCCGCGCGGGGAGGATAAAAACGAGCTCCTTTCTTTCCCGCGCCCTTTTCTTGCGGGGAGGAAGAAGAAGAAGAAGAAGGCGGCTTTTGTGCGCCTGCAGGCTCGCGTGTGCCTCAGCGCCGCAATGAGTTAACTCGGCGGTTCGATTAGAGCTCGGCGTGATAAGTGCCGGGGGAATTTATTCTTTTAAACGGGAGCCTTATTTGCTTATTGCGGTGTATCGTCGATGATTTCCGTTGCGAGAGGAAGCTGTTGCTCGGGACGAGGAAAGGAAGCGGTGTGTGTCTGTTCCGAGACCGAAAGCGTTTGCCTATTACGAATCTCCAAGTAACAGCGATTCCCTCTTTCGAAATTTCAATGAAATCCCTCCCCAATTTTTGCCTATCAGACGTCCGAACGAACAATCATCCGCATCATCGGAACTCGTCCGTAAATCCCGCTGAATAATCCAGCGGGCGAGCACACAGCCCCCGGGGGCGAAAAATCCCGTCGGGTTCTCAAGAGGCCCCCGAAAAGCGATCGCATCGATCGGAAATTTAGCGAATTAAAAGGTTCATCGCCCCCGTTTGCGCGCGTGCATGTGTGCGCAACGCAGCGTAGCTGCTGCACCGCCGCTTCTGCTGCTGCTGCATGCTGCTGCTGCTGCTGCCGCTGCCGCTGCTGGCCTCTCCTCCTACACACGAGGGCAGCAGGAAGGAAGGCAGGAGAGGGAAGGGTTACCATAGCCCCCGGGGTCAGCGACCACGCGCCCGCCTGCGCTCGACGACTATACGTGCTGCGCGCACGCCAAGTGCGTTCCCTCTCTCTCTCTCTCTCCTTGCTGCACATGCACCTAGACTTCGTTTCTTGCCTTCTTTCTTGGCCTCTCCGCTTCTTTCTCGAGCCGAGAGCGGGGCCCTTTTTTTCTTTCTTTTTTTTTTTCTTACCCCGAGCTTCCTTTGGGTTATCGCGGGGATATCTGGCTTGATGGAGAGCCCGAGGGGTTTTTCGTCTAGGCCGAGGAGCGAGCAGGCTTAGGCTTTGCTTTCGGGAGGGTGGAGAGTGGATAGTTCGTTAACCCTTGATTTCATCAGGCTTTATTTGATGCGCCAAAGCGGAGATGCGGATTCTAGGTGCGTCGACTTTACGGGGCTGGGATTGATGAATTCGGTTACGGAGCTGATCAAATCGAGAGTTTTAGTGGAGGAAACGAAGTGTTATTTTTTTTTTTTTTTTTATGGTGGTAACCGAGTTATTTCAAGTTTTTTCATTCGAGAGTAATATGTGTTACACAAAGACTCTAAATTTTTTATCATCAATATTTTTGAGGTTGCGGGACAACGAAAGTAATTCTTTTATGAATAGTTGACGAGAGCGTTGATTCACAGTCAAAATTCAGTAGATAATACTCGCTGGATTTTTCGAGCCGCACGACAGACCGGCGAAAGCATTAATTGAAAATGAAATGACGCTACAATCGAATTCGCGGACGAGTCCGCTCATAAAAGATTCAGCCGCCGAGGTAGGATTAAACTTTCACGCTAAAGCAAACGTCGCATAATTAAAGACAATTCATAAATCATGACCGCGCATATAGATACCGCACAATGATAACTCGGCAAAACGATGATCGCATAAATACTCGAACAGGA
Organism: Ormyrus labotus; assembly: GCA_035582975.1. Classification (NCBI taxonomy): domain Eukaryota; kingdom Metazoa; phylum Arthropoda; class Insecta; order Hymenoptera; family Ormyridae; genus Ormyrus; species Ormyrus labotus. Next base: position 26,041,486 of record JAWWEO010000045.1, on the reverse strand, counting down.
GGCCCCGATAAATAAGAGCTGCGTCGCCCCCGACAAGAATCGCCGAACAAATACGAATTCCCGCGAAGCGATCGCCTCCATTATTTATCGGGGGGCCCTAGCACCACTACTCCCTTCCCGCGAATATAACGAACAAAGCGACGGAGATAAAGAAAAGGCGCGGGGAGATAAAGCGAGTAGGAGGCATCGGCTATTACGAAAACAAAAAGGAGGAAAGAGGGCTCTCTCTCCGAGGGGCAGGTGGAACGAGTCAACCATATGCTTAAGGAGGCTATATACGCTCCCACCCGCTACATGCGTATATATACGTGGAGCCGCCTTCGAACTGCGCATCTTTGGCCGAACGCGCCGGAAGTCCGGGTGCGGCTATCGCCGAAAATCTCTCGGGGGCTGCTGCAATTTGTATGTTAACTCGTCGAAGGCTGGTCTTCGCTTCTTTTCGCCAGGGCGGAGATCGGCTATCGCGCGCGGCTCGCGTCGTCACTTTAGCGCGCGGGATAATTTGCCGCTCGAAGCTGATTCCGTTCGTCTCTCTGCCCCGTTGAAGATTATTGATTACCGGGGAGCTAGAAACTTTTTGAGGTTGCTGAAATATCGAAGGAGTCGGGCGGTGAGTTTCGGGTTCGGAAATAAAATCTCGCGATGAAAGTTTGTTTATTTAATGTCGGGGTTGAAAGTGATGTGAAGTTTTAGCTCTCGATTCTTATTCTGCGGATTTGAGAAAAAGTTTAGATCTTACGCGTAACTCAATTGTTGTATTTTGTAAGCAATAAAAAAAAAAAAAATATTAATTTAAATTTCTTTGTTGAAAACTTCAAAAATTAAATTAATTCAAAGTTATAAAAATTTTGTGTAAAAAATTTGAATAATCTACCCCATGAGTTTAGTGCCTGACTTTATTTTTGAGTTTGCTAATTCGGTGATTGTGTTGGCATTTTCTGCTCGTAATTTGTTTTAACTTTCATAATTCTTAAACGTAACTTAGGACTGCCGCGTATTACTTGATTTAACGCTGAAGGGATTTAGATTGTTATAAATTTTGAAACTTTTTAATATTCTACTTTGGGTATTGATTTGTTTCCAGAGAAATCGAAAGCGCAAAAAAAGAAGACTTGAATGGTTTTTCAAATTTATTTTTCTTAGGTCTTGAAAAGGAAAAAGATACGTCTATAAGACGTAAACACCCAACTAAATAACTAATAAAAATCGTTCGAGGGAATGTAGAAAAATAAAACATTTTTATTTTATAGTATATAAATATTGTACAAAACTTCCAAGGCAATATAAATTTAATTAATTATAATAATGGAAGCAAAGAATCGTTAATTAAAACAAATACATTAATATCGAAATACCCAAATAAATTACATCAAACGGAAACAATTCGCCTCTCTCTCTCTCTCTCCCTCTCCCTCTCTCGGATTTTTACTTTATTTTTGCCCGAAATTTAATTACGCAGGAAGCGCGTAAAGCTCGCCGGGCAATACATTAATAAAATTCAAAGAACTATTGATTCGTCGGGAGGAGAGCCGCGGCGGCTCGCGAGAGACGATAAATTTTTCGAATTTCAAAAATGCCGCACATCGAACGCGAGAGAGAGAGAGAGAGAGAGAGAGGGAGATAGACGCGCAATTCCCGGGCTTTAATCCTCTCGCGCGCGATATTCCGAATTTTCGAGATTAAAAGGTCCGCTGATCCGCTCTGCCTCTGCCACCGTATAAAATATATACGGGCTTATATTATATAGGCGTGTCCGCGCGAGAAGCGAATTTCGCACGATTATGTACACCCGCGCGACGTATTGTTTACGCCGCCGCCGCGTTTGCGCTTGACAGCCTCCGAGCTGGCAGCTATTTTTCTTTTTTTTTTTTTTCGAAAGCACGTTCGGACGCCTGTCAAAATTGAAACGCGTGGAAGCGGATTCGACGGGGAACGGCGGACTCTTTCGAACGAATTTGTTTTGGAGGTCAACGAGAGGATGCACTTTGGTGGAGAATGATATGTTCTACGATATGTTATGCGAATCAAAGGATATTTTCAAAAGTTTTTTCCAGATCTTCTTGAATTTTGATATTTTTTAGTATTATTCATTCATCCCGCAGTTAGAATTCAATAATTAGTCGGCACAATAGAGAAACGAAAGATTTTTACTAACTATTGCTACTTCAAAATACGGTCGTTTCGAGTCTTTATCGGCATTATACCATCGCCGCACGAGCATCGACACGAGCGCGGCCATTTATCGATGCATCCCACCCACGTAATTTTCGTGTGCATTGTCGTACGTAAAAGCTAATTCGGGGTTATCACTCATCCATTACTTGATATTATTATACCCCTTAATTTAACTAAAAAACTCGAGTCTTACAATTATCTTTCACCCAAATACGTGGCAAAATTAACCCCGGGGTACACGGAGTTTTTCTACGTTTATTCGGACCAGAGGCACGAATTTAAATTTAAAATCATCAAAAAAAAGGCAACGATTACGCGCGGAACACCGCCGCCGCTCTCCCAGTCAGCAAAACCGAGCCGCCCCACCGGCGGAAATCATCGATTCCCCGGCGCACCCACCCCCCAAAAACTCGATGCAGCCCATAAATACCGCGCGAATCGTTTAAAAAATCCGGCAAAAAAGCAGCCGCGGCAGCAGCAGCAGCAGCCGCCATCATCAATCCTGGACTCGAAATTACGTACCCCCCCAGCAGCCCACACCGCCCGCACACACGCACCCACATGCACACACATACTCGAGCGGGCGTTAATTCAGCCGAAAATTCCGTATACGAATTCGACCATAAATTTCTCGCCAAAATTCCCCGGACGCTCTCGCTCTCTCTCTCTCTCGGCTCGTTCGCCCCCCGCACGAAAGAGGCGGAGGAGGCTGTACTACAACCCCGCGCAGCGCCACTACTGATGATGACTGTACTCTCTCTCTCCCTCGCACACACGTACACGTACGAAGCCGTACAAGCACGCAGGTTCGCCAGGGGGTAGAAATCATTAAAGGGGCGTGGCGTGGGGGGGCCAGTTGCCGGCGCTGTTGCCCGGATGACGGTCACGTGGTACCAACATGGCCGCCGCCCCCTCTACGCGCGGGGCCCCCCCTTCCTCCCCCGCTTCCTCTTTGCAACAGTCATTTGTTATCGGCCATTTTATTTTAATGATTTCCATGCATGCGTGAAACGCTCCGCTGCACTGCACCGCGCTGCCGCCTGTATATTTAGGTACTTACCCGGAGAGAGCATCATCTGTTTCTCTCTCTCTCTCTCGCTCTGAAAATTACGTTAGCCGAGAGAGCGAGAGAGCCTGCGTGTGCGAGGCGCCGCGTGTGCGTGTGCGATTTTTGTCCCTCCGCTCTCTCGTCCGGGGCAGGGGAGGCTTTAATATATTCCGGACGCCATGATTTTGGCGGCGCTGCGTCGCTGATTTTGTCATTAAGGCCGGGGCGTGTTCGCCCGTTTTCCGCAAAAAGCCGGAAAAAGGGCGAGAACGAGCCCCGATGGGGGGGAGGCTTGTTAGTCATCGACTGCGTTACTCGGGGGGCTGTAAATCTGGCGTGGTTTACGGGACCGGGGGAAAGCCCCTTTTTCCGAGGCCGATTTTGAATAAATAAGGCCGGAATAAAAGTGGCGCGCGAGCGCTTAATAATTTACAATCTCCCGCGGTAATGCGGCTCTCCTCTCCTCGCTCGCGAGGAGTGAGCGGTGAAAAACGTCCGGTATACTTGCCTTCGATGTAGATGTGCCGGCGCATGCATCATCGCTTCGGGAACGACTATGTGTACCGTTATAAAATTGTAATTACGCTTTTTATAGGTTCGAGCATGAGTTATGGACTCGTGCGTTTTCTCCTCCTCGGCCGCGCGCGCGCGAGAACGCTCTCCTCGCGCGCATTTTTATATATTAATCGCGAAACTATTTCCATAAACTTCCATTACGCCCACGCGCGCAAGTGGAAAAACTTTATTATTTTGCTGCGTGCTTTTTCGCGTTTTTGCGCGATGCAACTTGTAACCGGCGTTGCGTGACTTTCAACTTTTACCAGGCGATTTTGATTATAATTTTTTTTTTTTTTTTCAATAAAAATAGATTAATTCGACGGCGTTGCAGTACATTAGTTTATTACTAAATCGACTGAACCCTGAATTGTTAAGTCCGCGCAAACTTTGAATATATTGATTTAATATGTTCTAAAATTAAGTTTACCGATTCAGCAAGTTATTCCGCGGTGTTTCACTATTTATTAAGCTCCTCACTATACTAAGCGTAAACTTGACCATTTCACACCAATTCTCTCCCGGCGAGTCGTAAAAAATAGCGTAATGAATTCCGCCTACTCTCAGATGGCTGCGGGGCGAAGCTCTCCGTGAAAAAAGCGGCTCTCCCGCTTCTCTCTCTCTCCTCAGGGGCATCGAAAAGGAAGCAGCTCCTCCGTTCTCTCGATAAGAATATTGTCTAATTAGACCGGACCGCTGCGCTCTTCCGCGTACCGCTGATTCAGCAGTTATACACGTTTAAAAGCGCTGCCTCGCTCGCTCCTCGCGCGCCTTATGTAACCGTGAACTTTTCGTGTTCTTCTCCTCCTTGCAATCCCGGCCTCTCTCTCTCTCTCTCTCTCTCTCTCTCGCTCACTCGGCTAGGAGAGTCGAAACTGGTTTCGAAAAAGAACTTTACTATCCATTCCGCCTCCCCTTTCTCGCTCAGGACGACGACTCTTCGCTCTCGCCCTTAAAACCCGTCGAGCCGCTCGCAAGTTCACGGGTCGTACACGTTATATACACGCCGAGCGCGCAAAAATGACTCCGCGATCTCGTTGGCAGGAGAGGAGGAGGAGAAAGAGAGAGAGAGAGAGAGACGCACCGCAGGAGAATGGTTTCTTTATTGTGAGCGAATTGAATCGTTTGCCGGCCGTTAGGAAGTGTATCGTTATTGTAGGCTCGGAAAAATTTATAGGCTGATGCTGAGCGGTATTAGTATCTTGTAGAGCTGTAAGGATACTTTATCGCGGGAGCTATAAATAAATACGTGAAAACTAATTATTCTATTGATGAAATAAGAATTTCTCGATGCTCAGGCTGGGTGCTAACGTGCAATCTTGATTTGAATGAGTTGTTTCGTGCCGTTAAAAAGCAGGTTTCATTAGTTTTGTTCTCGGAGCCTTTGATTATTAAGAAAATTTATTAATAAAGCTTAATAATCGCAGTGTAATTCATTTGTACCGTATCTGCGTAGCTTTGATTAATGCAACACGTGCCATTTATTACATTACCAACAATTATTACATCAATTATTATAAAATACACGGCTAATACGGAAAAATACTTGTATAATATTCCAGAATTCTACAATTACTACTATACCAAGTGCTTTTAATGTATTAATAATCATTAGCTTTGCTCGCATTTATTATTCTAAACGCTACCGTAAATCAAAATCATCGAACTATTACAATAACGCGATAATTATTCATATATTTTAATTTCACCCGACATTAATCCCGAACAAGCGAAAAAAGCGCAATTAACGCAGGACTCGGTCATTTTTGAAAACTGGTAATGACGCTTCATACATAACACAGCAGCCCCGTAATAAACTTCTGTTCTCGCGGTCCTCCGCCCTCCCCCCTCCCCCCTGTGTCATCCCCTAAAACATGCATGCCATTCGAACGAGATTCATTGTAAATTCATGGCCGGTGCTTCGTGCCTCTTCAAACATTAACTCGGACTCTCGCCTGATTAACGCGTCGCCCTGAGAATCGATCGGTGGTCCTCTCTCACTCTCTCTCTCTCTCGTATCTCCTTTTTTCGTCATCGAAAAACGTCGAGGCGGCCGGCGACGCCCCGTAAAGTCATCGAACCCGAGCGAGAGTCAGCGAGTGTGCGTTTCCACCCCCGAAAAGCTGCACGCATGCGTTGCCAAGCGACTCTCTCTCTCTCTCTGCCTTTGAGCGTCGTCGCTGCTGCCGCCGCCGGGAGTCATCGAGGGCTCGAAAAATTCCGGTTTAGCAATGTATCAGCCCTCCCTCCCGGATTAATTGTAGCGTTATTAAATCAATACGCTATTTTTCAATTGGAGTTTTAACCCATTGGAGTGCAAAAAGGAAAAAAAATACGTCCGCGTTCGTACAAAGAGAGGCCAGACACAAAGCCCGGCAAAAAGTCATCGTCGCTATATAGCCACTCCGTTCCCGGGCAGCACTCCAATCATCGGCCGAAAAAACACGCGCGAGTCCGCTGCCAATGGCAACGCCGGGCCGGTTTTCCATCAGCCGCGCGGCGCAAAAAATCTATAATGAAAAACCAACAACAGGGCCGCGCGCTCTCCGAAAAGTCATCGAACCTCCCCCCCGCCGCCGTCGGTAAAAATCGGCGCCACCCCCTCCGACATCGGCAACAAAGCAGAGAGAGACAGGCTCGAGAGATGAAAAGGGTGGCGCGTACACGGCCGAGTCGATAGAGCTTCGGAGCTGGTTGCGGGAGAGAGGGAGGGAGGCTCGAAAACACACCCTCTCTCGCAAGTTTAATGATTTTGCAGACTGGAATTTCGATGACTGTACGGCCGGGGTCGCCGGCGACGGTGTGTGTCTATGTGTGCGAGCGCCGCCGCTGCCCTCTGCGACATTTAAATGCGCCGAAGGACGGATATACACACGCGCGACGGCGGCGGCGCGGGCCGCGTAAATTTTACAGGCCCGAGCCTGCGTTCGTTTGCGAACGAAATGCATTATACATGGATTGCAGGGGACATTAATTTTCTGCCGCGGACGTGTAGTGTGCCACGAGGCCGGAGAGAGAGAGAGAGAGGGCGGAGGGGATGATGTGTCCCGAGCACACGCCTCCCTTCCTCATCCCTCCTCGGCTCGGGGCGCGCTTTCTTTTTTTTTTCGCCGCCGCCGCCGCCGCTGCACACCTCGTGCCGCCGGGTGGTGATTTTGACGAGTGGACGAGGAGGCGAACCGGCGGCCGCCGAACGCTGTGGCTGCCGTGGCCCCGAGTTTTTTGCGCGGGATTTTATTTTTTTGGACAACGAAGGGGAAGCTGCGCGGAGGAGATGCTGCAGGTCGATGATGACGATGATTCCGGGTGGGGAGCAATGGCTATCGATTGGGGCTGCCCGAGCGGACGCCTGGCGCTCTCGTTCTCCCTCGTTCGGCCTCGATTGTTTCGGGAGACTGGAAAATTCGATGTATTTTAACGGCTGGTTTCGTGAAAAATACGGGTTTTTTTAATGTTTTTAAGGAAATGTGATGGTTTTGAAGTTTTTCCATTATGATGATCTAAAAATGTTTTTTCATATTTATTGAGATAAAATAACGTTATTATTTTAAATGTAGGATTAAAAATTATCAATTAGTAGCTTTGAAAAACAAAAATGTTGCAAATTATTTAAAATGTAATAATTTTACTAATTAAAATTATTATATTTATCTCTAAAAATAAAATATTTAACGACTGAAATTCGTAAAATTTTAACCAGTTTTAAATCAATACATAGAAAACAATAGTAGAGCGCATTAAAATTCGAAAAGCACCTTAAAAACCCGGCAAAACCTACAATTCGCCCCCCATCAATCGCCAACAATCACAACACAATAAAAAACCGATTAGTCGATCCACGGGCGCTAAATTCATGCCCAATAAAGCTCAAAAGAATATCCAGGCGGCACCTCCAGTCTCAATCGTACACGCGGCGAGAAATATCCCTCCGTCTCCGAGGGGTCGGCAAAAGGATTAAGGGGTCGCGAGTGCAGCGATTCATCAAAAAGTTCTTCACGACTGGCTTCCTCCTCCTCCTCCTACTCGGAGAGAAAAAAAAGGGGTCGCCTTAATATCCAGCGCTTTTTCCCGGCGAGATTTTAAATTTAATAATTCTTCTCTCGCAAAACCTGCCCGCCGGCCAATGCGGCAATTACTTCTATCGCCCGGACAGAGAGAGAATTTATTTAATTTCGCGCGACGGTGTACATAAGCTCTTTTCCCGATCGCCGATTAAAGAGAGAGAGAGAGGCTTGTTTGTACTAGGCTCTGGGATTCGATGAAAGGAATGAGTAACGATAGGTTCGCGATAAATTCAGGGACTTGCGCGGGATGTGAACTGCGAATTAACGGGGAGAATTGTAGGACGAATAAATATTTTTAATTTAAAACGTTTTAAATTAAGTCAATAAAGCATCGTACGAAGATCATCGAGAAATACTTTCCGCTTCCGATTTTATTACGAGAGAAAATGCGCCGTTTCTCCCGGGTATAACAAGACGTTCCATAAAGTTTCATCGTCATTTCAAAGCCTCCCCCCTCGCTTTTTTATTCGAGCTGCAACGAGGTCAACAATAATCGATTCTCCCCCAGTTTTCTTAGCTCCAACTCTTTCTTTTTTTTTTTCCTTTCAGCTCGCTCGAAAATATGCGACGACCCCTTTAGCTTCGGAGGAACTAAACTTCCCCCGTCCATCCTCGGAACAACCGCTCGATTTTTAAAACGAAAACTAATCGCGGATAAAACCGAATCCGCAACTCCACTTACTCGTAAACAATTTTCGCCCGAGCGGCCCGAGTAATTTTCGTCAATTTCCAGGCGGCGCGGTTAAGAAATTCATTAGGGCGAACTCCGCTGTTTACGCTTCGCGGGCAATTCCAAAGAATACCCAAGGTATACTCGAAAAGTAAAATCGCCTCGCGTGCCAATAATACCGGCGGCAATCGCGCAAAGAACGGCGGGCGAGTATATATATTGGGCGAAAGTTTAAGTGGAGAGTCGATCGTCGCGCGCGGTTTCTCGTACGTTTATCCGCGGAAGAACGCGGTTGGATAAAATTGCCTCGTAAGTGCCGATGCTTTTCCGTCGATTCCTGTTATCAGAAGTTTCTTATTGAATGCGATACCATTAGAGTTTTGAGGGAACGGACGAACGGCTTCTAGAAATAGAAGCGTTCGTTATTTTTTTCGATCGAAGAATAAAGGTAAAGTTCGATACGGAGCGAAAGAAGCAGATACAATTTACTAAAAATACACGGGCGATTTTTCTTACGCTTTTCCTCCGAAACGCGGAAGCAGCGGGGATCTCTCCCTGGAAGCTATATAAGAATCGAAAATGAATTTTCCCGGACGCGAGCGAACCGTTTCATTTTTTATGACCGCCGCGCGGAAACTTTACAAACACACCCCGTCGCCTATATATCCCGCTTGTAATAGCGAAAAATGCCGTGCTCCAAGAATTGCAGGTCATCAATAATAAAAACTCCCGAGCGGCTAATGCAGAAAAACGAGCAGGAGGGGGGAGGGGGGAGGAGCGCTTTTCGCTAAAGACACGGCCTTTTTCCCGTTACGGCGGCGCAGCCCACCGCATATTAATAATGCGATTTTAATTGGCGGAGGATACGCCACCCCCAGTGGGAGGAAAAACGGAGAGAGAGAGAGAGAGAGAGAGAGAGAGAGATGGAGAGAAAAAGGCATATCAGCTAAATAAGTAATTGCCTCTCCTCGGCTCATTGTTATTCGGGGTCTTCGACACGTATTGACCTTTTGTCGGCTCTCGGCGCGGGTGGTTTCTTCTCTCCTCCTCTTCTTTCTTCCCTTTTTTGTTTCCCCTTTATCTGCCCCCATCTTGGAGCGCGGCGCGGCGCCTTTGTGGGAGAGAGAAAGAGAGAGAGAGAGCAGAAAATGCATGCGTGCGCGAACGAGGCCCTCGGACTTCCTCTTGAGAGAAAGAGAGAGAGAGAGAGAGGGAAGCTATATGGCCTTTATATTGTGGAAAAGGGTTCGCCGGACTTCTTCCTCCTCTTTCTCTAAGGCGATGTGATCGCTTGTTATAGCTGGTGATTAGAGCCGATGCATAAATGCCGATGACGATTACAATGAGCAAATTGTATATTTTGTCGGCGGGGCCTTTCCTTCCTCTTCTTTATTCTATTTTTAGAGGAAATTGTCTTTTTTCTTGGTTTTTTGCGGAAGACAATGGCGGTGGAAGGGATGAATAATAACATGAAATTAAAAAATTAGATGTGTATAGGCGCTTCTTTGAAATGAGTATTCATAATTCACTGCGAAAGGACCTTATTGATTCTCATTAATCTTCGGTGTAATAATTCATAAGATGACTCTCAAAAGTATTACAAAATTAATTTGTGCATAAAACATTGATACTCTGCTTTGTTATTCCATAAAACTTAAAATTTTTCTCATTACCGTTTTGTTACAAAGTAAAATATAATTTCGATTTGAATTCAACGAGAAACTTTTTCTCAACTTCTCCAATACTTTTCCACCTCGATATTGTATCGCCTAAAAAAAAATCAATCGAGTCCACCAAGTCGAAAGAACCGATAGAGTTTAATTCCCTCCGGATAAATTATTACTCCAGACTCGTGTTTCTGTCTCAGCCCTGAATAATTCCAAAAAAAGAAAAGAAGAACTCCTTCCCCTGCCGGTTTCTTGACACCAGCAGCTACACAACCCACCGACTCCCCCCCGGTCGAAAAAAGGAGCCGCGCGCGAAATCCGGCCGGGAAGTTATTTTTATTAAAATCGCTCGCTGATCTTTGATGAATCGTCCGGGGCGATTGAATAAAAGATGAAATCGCGCGGCGTTCGCCCGCGTCTACATCCTCCTTCTTTCCTCTCCTTTCTTTCTTTCTCCCTCCCCCCTCGAGATATCGCTCGCTCACGGATTCCTCGAGGCGGCGGCGACCGGCTAAAAAGGCGGCGAAGAATGTCGATATTAAATAAAAGTTAAATTGAGCCAATCGCCCCGCTGAAATTACAATGGACTACTGCCGCGCGCTCGCTGCGAAAAACGACTCGACGGCGATGAGGGATGGAAAAAAAGGACCGATAAAAACTATGGAGTTCCTCCTCGATCGACGGATTCTTTTTTATGGATTATTATACTTGATAATAGTCGATGGATTTTCTTGGGTATTCGACAAATAATTAGAGTCTCGAAATCTATATATCCTCTGCTGCTTTCTTTCCCGATCGCCCGCTCGTTCCTCGAGGCGGAAAACGGTGAAAGAGGAGGCGCGGAGATGTTGATATTGGTAAAAGCTAAATAGAGCTAATCGCCCGTGGAAATTATAATGGACTCGCTGGTAAAAAAAAAAGAGGGGCGAAAAGAACGACTGCTCAAAGTTTATTCAGTAATTTAAGCGACTTATTGGCATTCAAAGGCAATTGCAGCCTCGAAGTGTCTTTCTTCTTCCCGTCGTCGCACATTTTTCCCAAGCCGCTCCTCACATTAGAGACGTATATATTATAAGCATCGGAAAAACTTTATTATTAATAAACTAAAAATCGACCCGCAGCCCATCAAGCCTGGCGCATAGACGTCGTAAACAGATTTCCGCATAAATCACGGCTAATAATATCATTAAAAGTTTCTCCCGTCGAAACTTCCGATAGCACACCGGGGCAATTTGCATACTCTATGAGCCCCGATACTATTATTTCGCATGAAAATTCAAATATCACGGGGAAAAAGAGACGACGCGCGTATCAATTAAACGCGATAAGAACCCGGCGTAAATACTTGATAACGAGCCTCGCGTATATCCCTATTAATTCGCGTGCCGATCGACAGACTCTCTCTCTCTCGAATTTTTCCGAGCGGCCGGCATAAAGAATTAAACGCCCGAATCGAATTAACGATCGCGGGGCTTGATTGTCGCGAGCTGATCCGCGTTCACGGCCAACTCCCGATGAATATTGGAGGAGCGAAACGAATTCGCGAGCGACGGGGGACGCGATGTACGGTTAATTCCTGCCGATTAACCCACCGACGAGTTACACACTTTGGATGGTAAACGGTTCGGCGCTCTTTTTTTTGGGGAGGCGGAAAAAACGCTTTGTACGAGTCGGACGAACGGGTCGATGAACTGCGTATATATCAAGTGCTTGTTTTGATTCGAGCGTTTATTTACGCGTTAAAGTGCGTTAAGCTTCGTTCGAGGGAAAAATGTCGCCGACGAGAATTCTCCTTTAACGTTTACTCCTTGACAAATTTGTGACTGCGGAAATACAACGAACTCGGAAAGAATAATGAATTGGACCTAAGCTCGAACTGATAAAAACAATCGAAATTACATATCCGCTTAAGATACTTCGGCTTTAAGCGAGAGCCCTAACGGCGCAATCCAAGAATACCTCGCCCCGTCTATTTTCGACTCCGTTTAAATTTTCATCGACAACATGTTTACTCGGCAGCATCTTAAATGCAGCTGGCACATTGATTCCTGACCAGAGGCCGTGAATAATTGCGCCTCGAAATCGATGGTCGAGAGAACCGCCGCCGTTCGATCGACTTCGGACGAGGCGAAAGCTCATCGATGCCACAATGTAATTCTCTCTCCTGAATTTCTCGGCGCTCCGTACAAAACTAGGATATTTATGAGGAGCTCACTACTTGAAAAAAGGGCGATCTCGGGGGGTCGACGAACTTGTAAACCGAGCTAATAATATTTATCCGGCCGATGCGAGGCGGGCGATCGGTTATTGACGTTTCTTAAATACCGCCTTGTAACATTAATTGTCGAGTTTACTGTACTCGTAACTTTGACAGATCGTTATCCGGCGCCTTTTTTTTTTGCAGGAGCTTCTCTTTATTACTGTCGTCGTGCCGTAAACGCTTGATTATTTAAATTATAAGGCTGATTTATTGTTCATTAAGTAATGAACGGGCAGCCGGGCGAATAATAAAATTTAATGAATTTATATATTCTTAATTACCGCCGCAATGAGCACGTTATTACATTATCATTATTTTTACTGTGATTCGAAACGAAGGGACAATAATCCAATACATCATAATAAAACGAAGCGCATGCATACAAAATGAATATTAAAAAAATAAAATTCTAAAAATATTCCCATTGTCCATATTGCTTTACACCACCAATAACAATCCCCTTTTCCCAAGCAACAACAGCACTCCCAATCCACGTCATCTCCCCGTGTCCTCCCCCTTTTTTTCGCCCTCAATTATCCGCTTCCGCTCCTCGCTCCTTTTATCTCCGGGATACACAAATACGGCCATCCAATAATTTTCGGGCTTTCGCGATCGATGCTTGCAGGTGAACGGCCGTACAAGTGCCACCTACCGGACTGCGGCCGGGCGTTCATCCAGCTGTCGAATCTCCAGCAGCACCTCAGGAATCACGACGCGCAGGTGGAGCGCGCGAAGAACCGGCCGTTCCACTGCAACATCTGCGGCAAGGGCTTCGCCACGGAGTCCAGCCTCCGGACCCACACGTCGAAGGTCAGTCATGTATGTACCAAATCCGACGTCCATTGGTTTTTTGTTGGGTGTGTATCTTTGGACCTCAAAACGGGTTGCAAAGATACACAGATCTCTCTCTCTACAACGCTCTCAGAGATACAAGTATATCAAGGTTTTTATGACAAGGCGGTGCGCCGCGCCCTTTTCACTTCGGAGGCCTGATTTTTGTTGTGTTCTTTTTTTTCGTCGGGGCATCTTTGGAAATTGGGAGAGATCGGCGAAGCTTTTTTTTCGTAAATTCAGACTCACGTTTTTCCGATTCCGTATTTCCAAAGATTCCTCTCTTCAAAATCAGGCCATTTGGAGTTTTTAGGGTAGGCGAACGCCGAGAATTACTTATTTTGCCGGCCACATACATAACCATTGTAATATATAACTCTATCGCTCTCTGTATCTTTTCTAATAATCTCACACGAACGCGACTGCCAAATTTCTAATTATATAATACTCACACCCACATGGAGAATACACACGCAAAAGATTACATGATACATCACACCTATTTTTTTTTTCGTACACGCTCAATAACAAACCTCACCAAGACCTCATGTAATATGTGCGCGCGTTCGTTTTCACGGTGATATCTACGCTTAACTCTGGAAAGGTCAAGGCAAATATATATATATATATATATATATATAATATATATCTATGTATCCTCTGCGCAATAAACGCTCATGCCTCACATGAATTAATTCAGCCAAGCTTTCGAACTGTACGACGACGAGCGTTAATTGCGCAAGTCGTGTATCGTTGTTTTTTTTTTGATCGGTGATGGTTCACGCTTAACATTGACGGCAGGGGGCAAATGATAATAATAACTGCAGCGTCCAGCTTCTAAAACTCTCACACTCGCCGAGCTTTGTAAAAAGAACCGAAGGGATATATATATATCAGCCATATTTGTATAGCCTCATCGCTGCAATATTACAACTTACCGCCACATGTATAAATCTCCCGTAGAAAGCAAAAAAAGAAAAATCTATATATAATCCAAAAAGCAGGGCCAGCCTCGACGTCATCGACATCTTAACCGACGAAGGAAGCGGTAAATAAAGGCCCTCGCTAATCGCATTCATCCCTCCCCCCCCGTCCCCCCGGCCCCCGTTCTGCGAGGAGGAATCTGCGCAACCCTTTCCGCCGCTCGGCACATGTTCCTCGAGCCGGGGCAGATGCCTCGCGGCCCGAGAGAGAAAGAGAGAAAAAGCCAAGCCCGATCGCACGGCAGCGTTTTAATCCGGGAGGAAGGAGGCGATCATCCTGCGATGCTAATCCCTCTCTCCGGCTTTTGAGTTCGGGGCCGGCTTCTTTTTTTTTTTTTTCTTTCTTTTTGCGACGCGCGATGCATTTGCATAGGGTGGCTGTTTATTTTTTTTTTGGCCGCCTTTTTGCTCGCGCGTTTTGTTCGCGAGGAGCGAGAATGCTAGGCTAAGCGTTTCTATTGTTTTGCGGACTTCTTTCTTTTTTTGTACGTCTCGCGCGATAGAATGAAAGAAACGTTTAGAACGACGAGGAAAGGAGGTGGGTGCGCAAGACGTGGCCGTTTATTCCAATGTCAATCTTACGAATAAAACGAGATGAGTTAAGGTGTCACTACTTACATTAAAAATAGCCGTCGAAGCTCAAAAAAAATCGGCCGAAAATTCAAACGGCGCGCCATAAATAAGGAGCCGCGGGTCCAGTCAACCCTTCATCGCGCACCTCCCACCCCCTCAAGACTCGCATCCCCCGCCTAAACGGCGTCGTCGCTTAGCGCCTCGCAATAAATAAATCTCTCGCATTCCTCGGGCGTCCGTCTCTTCCGGGATCCTCCTAATTGAAACCTAATCCGGCGGCGGCGGCGGCCCTAAAGCCCCGTTCAATTTTCGCGGGCGGCGGCGGCGGCGGCGGCTCTCCTCGCGCGCGCGTCGATAAATCTCGCGCGCCCGGCTAATCTGACTTCCTAACGAGGCACTTACGGCCCGCGCATAGATCAATCTCTCGCGGGGGCCCGGCTCTCGCGTCTTTTTTGACGAGCGGCAGGGGCGACGACGCTGCGAGAGAGCCGATAAGCCGGTTTTGGGGGCGGGGGAGGTTCACTCTCTCTGTTTTTTGGGCGACTCTGCGCCAAAGCTCTGTTGCGCCGCCGAGAGAGAGAGAGAGAGAGAGTCGCTTCCGACGATTTGCATGTAATGCTGAAAAATTGAGGGTTGCGGGGGCGTGATGGAGCTGCGATGGAATTTATGGTAAAGAGAGCTTGTGTTTTCGATGTTTATATTGATAGTGTCTTTTTTTAGTTTTTGAGTGGATATATAATGTCGGTAGTAGTCAGTGTTGCTGTTAGATTATGTGCTTTGTAAGGATTAGATAATTTTGAGTATAAAGTACGTTTTTTTAAAGGTATCGTAACATCTAGTAGAAAAAAAAAATGTACTTTCAAGTGATCACATTGTACACCAAACGCCAGTTTATCAAAATTTAAATCAAGCCGAGTTTTAGCAGCCGAAAAAAAAGGAAAAAAAAAGAGTTGTCGCCCTTAAAACATTCCCTTATTTACTCTCTCTCATTCATTTCATAATACAGCGATCTCGCATCTCCTCTCTCTTTCGCGAGCATCCAACGGAGGGGGCGGTCGAGATTGCTGGGACTCGTTAGCCGGTCCATTTTCGCGAGATCCGACAGCTTTTAAAATTAGTTTCTTTACCGGAGACACGACGACTTTCCTCCCTCTCCCCCCGGATTACCGCAGAAATAAAGTATCGCGTTGCAGCGTAATTAAAACAACGCTGCGAAGGTGAGAGAGTTAAGTGGGGGGAGGGGGTGGGAGGGCGGGCGGTAGAACGAGAAAAGGGGTGGGAAAAAGCTCTTGCCGCGCACCGTTTTAAAGGGAAAATAAAACGGACGGAGTAACAAACGGGAGCCCATCTTGGCCCGGGGACTAATCGAATTGCCGCAGCCGGCAGATTTCTTGAAATTGTTTTCCTCGTTTCGCCTAATAGATCGCCTCCTTCTGCGCTTCGTTCTTCCTCCTTCTTGCCTTTTTCTCGCTCACTTTCTTTTTTTTCGAGATAAAAATATTTGCCAGCCGAAAAGTGTAACGAGAAAGTTTAGATTGAGCTCTTTTAGGACGACAAATAATTGTACTCGATGTAAATTTGACGATTAACAAAAAAAAAAAAAAGATCTCCACGGCCGAACTATAAATTTAGCGTTCTCTCGCAAAAGTCATTCGGAAAAAAGAGCACGTACCGCAGAATCGAGCGATCCCGGGCGAAAGATTAAAGACGTCGTGTAAAGCGCATTTGTCTAATTAAACAGAAACTGCACCACCGGTCTCGACTTTAATCCAGCAAATCGAGTCTGGAAGGCTCCCGCAGGTCCGATTTTTTTGCTCCCCGGGTCGTCGATACTCTCTCTCTCTCTCTCTCGAATAAAAATGAGCGTCGCGCTCGCGTGTCGGCGGGACATTATCCCGCTACGTAGAAAGGCAATACAACGGGCGGCTCTCTCTCGGGGAAATCGAATATTATAATAGAACGCCGCTCGCGAGGGGGGGTATTACGGCCACTTGCTGCCCCGTGTGCCCCTTTTTCTTATCCTCTTTTCACCTATTTTCCGCTCGATACCGCCGCGCACTGCGTGCTGTATACGAATTACGTCCTTCCGCCTTTTTCGATGAAACCGTAGTCCGCGCGATAAAAGGGAATAACCTAATTTAGCCCACCCACCGACTTTCCTCCCTCCCTCGTCGGTGTTTTCTGCGCTTGTAAGAGGAAGGCGAGGAGAAAAATACCGCCGGTAGTTCTAACGATAACATCTATCTCTATTTTCTTCTTTTTTGCCTTCTTACACCTCTGGAGTATTTTGCGGTTTTTCTTCGAGTCGAAACATGCTGCGAGTTCTTAAGTCTGTTATTTTAGAAAATGTAAAGAGAAGCATTAAAGGAACGGTGGACGAATAAACATCGAGCGCAAATAAAAAGTTAAACGAATAATTACATGTAAAGAGGGCACAAAATAAAAAAAAATTTATTTAAAGATGCAATAAATCATACAAGGAGTGACACGTTAACTCGTCGATTACTCGGATACATTTGCCGAGCGAACAGAGCAGTCTTGACGCACGATTACGCACGAGAAACGGCCAGGAAAGGTGAAAGAGCGCGCGAAAAATAAGCAAGTCGCCGAGAGCGAGGCGGAGGGGTGCCCGGGCTGGCTCACCTACATTTTCGGCGAAACTTTCCGAGGGCCTCGGTGTACTTAACCACCCCCACCCCCCTCCCCCGCCCCCTAATAGTTGAGAGCGCGATACAGCCCGACGCAACAGAGAGGCGACCCTCCCTTAATTGCCCTTTAGGAGCGCCGTAAAAACTCGTTAGCCGTCACGATTTATACTTTGCGCGGCGGAGGAAGCTTAAAAATGAAAACTTAATCGCCCGACGATGATGGTCTTGCGGGTCAGTCAACAACCCCACCGCCCCTCCTCCCCCCCCCCCCCTCCGCCCCCGACGATTTTTAAATCGATTAGTTGTTCTTGCCAAAAAGTGGATGGAATTGGAATTCACTCCTGATTTAAAAATCGTTTTGTCTCTGTCTCACCAAAACGAAAAACGAGTGGTTTCACCAATATTAGTCAATCGTCAAGTTACTGCAACTTGAACTTTCCTCGAAAACTCTCGTTTCTACAAAGCAAAAAAAAATGAAAAACACATGTGGAAACGAAGGGACACGATAGTGATTGGAAATACACAATTTGTCTTTTTTACTCTATTTTTCATGGTACAGAAGATCAAAGAAAAAAAAAATTGTTGGACGTTTTCGGATCTGTTATACATACATTAAAGAAAAAAAAAAAAAATTTCTCCACCATTTTTTCATCGACTAACTAGTGAAACTTCAGAAAGGTCTTTTTTTCATTCTGTCCAGAATCATTGCCAAATGCTACTTGCGTCACAATTACTGCCAAATCAAGTTGACATTTCGGTGAGTTCATACTTTATCATAAACTAAAAAATTCACATATCCGTTTTTTATACTTTTTCCAAGATTATTGTTATCCATCTTTCAACAGTTTTGTCTTCTCTCTCAATATTTTCACTATCGCATCCTTGCATATATTAAAAAAAAAAATTTTAAAACCCCTTACGAAAAAAAACCACGTTGCTCTCAGCTCTCTTCACTTAGTAATCACCAGTGTGATTTTTTTCGTAAGGATCATTTTTTCTCTGTATATCTCTTCTGTATATCTCTGTATTTATTCACCACCACACCGCACACCTCGAACGCGCACCTAAAGAAAAAAAAGAATAATAATAATGACAATGAAGAAGTACACCTATCTGTGTGTAAGTCCATCGTAAGTGTGTGTGCGTGCGCGTGCGCTTTGCGCGTGTGTTCGTGTGTGATGCGTGTGCAGTGCGCACCCGAAAATATATATCAATCGCCGCGCGCCTTTCCAATTAGCCGCGGCGATCTTTTGCGCACCCCGACATCGACGCCTGGCTTAACTCCAGAAGAGGAGAACCCGAGTTTCGCTCTCCTTTCTTCGTTTTCAGTCCCTCCTTTCAGCGAGGCGCACACAGCAATTTTAAAATAGAAAACTGGGGCGGCCCTCTCGCTTTTTCGACGTTTTAGGCCTTTATTAATAAACCGCACTCTCGACAATCGCGGCGGCAAGTCCGACTTGATTAGACCGCGTACGCGATACGCCAGGCGGAGCGAGACACCTCTCGCTTCCTAACTTTTTGGCGGGAGAGAGAAAGCGCGCGAGCCGCAAATTATATCCGGCTCCGGAAACAAAAGCGCGAAAACTACCGGTCGATCAGTGTCCGAAAAACAAAAAAAATCAATCGCCGCGAACGAAGAGATATCTCCCGCGAATCAATATATAAAACTCGCGCGCAGCCACGCGCGTGGCAATCGTCGAAAAGAGAGAAAAAAAAAGGAGAAAACAAAGAGCCTCACTTTTTTTCGACCCCGCCCTCGACTCCCCCACCCCGTTTTAACGCTCTCTCGCCCCCGGCGGCTTTTTTGCAACACCCCCCCTTCCATTGTGTTTACGTACGCGCGCCGCCCCGGTGTCATGGCAATTTTTTCTCACGTTCGCCCGACTCAATGAAATTACGATTGCTGCAAAAAACGCGGGCGCGAGGCTTTGTGTCGGGGGTTGATATTTGCACGGGGTATACGTAGGCTCGTATTTTTTTTTTCGCTCTTTTTTTTTGGGAGATCGGCTTTAATGGAGTTTCGCGCTCGACAAAGTGGAAGGATTAACGATGTAAGAGATTTACTGAGTCATAGTTGGCAAAAAAAAAAAAGCAGGGCCCTTTACGGCGTGACACGAGACGGTTGGAGTTTAATGAACGCAAATTTAATTAAACAGAAGAGCGAACGAGGCGTGCGAAAAAATTAGATATCGTTCGACGTTGAAGTTCAACGGTGTTCGGGCGCGAGTAATAATAACGAGTTTCTCCCGGAGGGTGTCTTGTTTTTTTTTTCGGAGATAATTAAATACAAAAGGCAAAGCTCGGAAAACAATTGCGGCGAAAGTCAGCGCCAAATTCCGAAAAGCCGTAAACTAAAAATAAAGCGCGCGCGGAAAGCCCTCAGAACGAAAGAAACAAAACGCGCACCGGCCGACGCGCCGAAGCGCTGGTCATAATCCCCCGCGTCTCGCTCGGAAAAAATCCGCTTTTAAGATCCGGCAAACTGAAGCGAAACGACTCTCCTTATACCTCCGTGGATCCTCACAACAAAAAAAAAAGAGCAGCGCGAAAGAAATAACCGCGAGAGAGAGAAAGAGAGAGAGAGAGGCAAGATCGTAAAACAAGGCGAGTGTCAGTAATGACAGAAAGATTCTGCGCGCCAACATGAAAACTCGCGCGCAAGAAAAGAAGGAGCGAAGGCGAAGGTTGTCTGGCTCGAAAAAACGAGGGAAAAAAGAGCGCGAGACCTTCGCTCTCTTTCTCTCTCTCTCTCTCTTTGCTGCAGCGCCTGAAAAGAAGGAACGCGAGGCAGCGGCGCGAGCGTTTGCTTTTCTTTTCGCGTGCGCCAGGCGCGATTAAAATTTTTACTCGAGTACTTACTTAAAAAAAACGACGATCGCCGACGGGGGGAGGCGAAGGGGGAGGGGGGGGGGGGGAGAGAAAAAAAAACGGCGGCTGCCAGGCCTTTCTTTGAATTATATACTCCGCAAAGTATCTTCTTGTAACTCTGTGTGCGTAGACTCTTAAAGCAAATTGACTTTTAAGGACTGTCGCGGAAAAGAGCTTACGCTCGCGCGTCCCTTTTATTACGCCGCGCGACGCTTTTTTATATACCGATATGCGCCTTGCGCAAACATTTCGTCTTCGAAGAACAATACGCGAAGTTACAAACGCTCCTCAAATACAGATCGGTTCGGTAAATCAATCGTTAGACCGATAAAAATTTCGTTTCAAATTACAAAGTCGATTCTTAAAAAAAAACAAAAAGTAGATTACACTGCAGCGTCCGCAAAAGCTCCTTATACACCAAAAGCATCGCAAAGCCCGCCGCAAAAAGGGCTCCATTAACCAGAAAATCTCTCCCCTCCCCCCCCCCCCACCCCGAAAAGCCCCCGTCTCGTCGCTCCTCGTCGAAATTGAGAAAACCGCTATACGCGCTCCAGCTTGCGAGTTAATTATAATCGCGAAAAAATCGCCTATCGAGCCATTAACTTCTTCTCTCCTCCGCCTCCTCCTTTCGTTCCCGCGAGCGAAGCGCGACTAGAGGAGCAGAGCGGACCGTTATATTCTCCCCCTCCTCCTCCACCTCCTCACCCGCCCGTCGCGTTCGCGCGTGTGTGGATAAAGCGAATACTCGAAACGGGATCGAACTCCGGTATAAGCCGGCAGCGATCTCGATGCGTGTCATATATATACACATATACGCGGGTTCCGCGTTCGCTAATTTTACATACGTCGCCGCGGCGAGTTTTCCGATGGTTCGCACAGGCTCGCGTATGCTTACGTATACTTTGTGGTAGGTCGTTCGTAAGGAATAAAGGTTTGCGGGTGAATTGGATGGTTTTTGATATGGGATCATGCTTCTTAAAATTCTTAAACGAAAATCGTTCGAATCATGGAAAAAATTCAATATTTAGAAACTTCACCGATTTTTTCCACCTATACAAAAGAGCGGGTCGGGCGCAAAAACCGAGCCAAAAAAAAAGGTCCCGATTCAATTACCGATCTTTCGCCGAGCCCCGGCAAAAAGTGCAGCGCGCAAAACAAAGCAGCACGCACGGCCCGCCGTCGACTTTCCATCCACTGAAAACGGAGCTCTCTCTCCCTCTCTCTCTCTCGCTCGCGCGCTCGCACGCATCCCGATATATATCTCGGTCCGCGATCGGCTCTCGCGAGTAAAAAGGATCAAAGACGCTTTCCTCTCTCGGTCTCTCGCGCGCAAAATGGCCACACACAAGCAGGCACGCACACTCCTCTCTCTCTCTCTCTCCCGCGGCGCGTCACGCACCGCTACGCGGCTGCTCACACCCACTTCCTTTTTACGCCACTCCCTGGGCGCGCAGGACCCGCGCCGAGCGACGGAGGAGGATTATTTTTTTTTTCTTTCCCCGCCGGGGCTGATTTTTTCCGCGGCTGGGGCCCCCCCCCATCCGCCTTTTTTGCTCGTTACCGGCGGCGGCGCTCGTCTCCGGTCACGCGATCGCCGCTCGGCCACGCCGATTAACTTTTAGGCTGGGGAGAGAGAGCGCTTTTTCTCCGCTGGAAATCGCGCGCGATTTGCTTTTCGAGAGCGCGGAGCCGTTCGCGAGGAGGCGCGAATCGTGGTCGAGGTATAGAGCTTCGGGAGCTTCGTTAATGATGGAAGGTATTAGTCGCCGGCGCGGCTTACCGTTTGGCTTGTCAAACGGTAAATTTTAGCCTCTCGTCGACGCTGCATCGCTGAGGTAATTAATAAGGAGCGCGTTTTTTTAAAAAAAAAATCTTGGTATTAAATTGAGAAGCGATCGCAACTGTATAATGCTGAAACAGTAAATTAATGCTGCGGAAGCTCGTAGTTGAACTGATAAAAAATATATTTATAAACTCCGCAAAGGACCTCCACTCGGAGATTCAGAAAAATCTCAATAATCTCAAGTCGATGTGTTCGATATTAAAAATACCCCCGGCTTCAATTTCCGTCGATTCTCCTCCTAGAATATTTAAAATCCCGGCCCGAAAGGGAGCCCCGGCTGGCTTCGATTCCTCGCTCTTTCGCTTCGTTCTTTCTCTCGTCGAGGAGGAGAGAGAGAGAGAGAGTCCGAGAGCCATTCTAAATCAGTCGCCGCGGGTAGCAGGAAGTAAGGAATCGTAAATATAGAATCCGAGATTAGCGAACGAACCGCCGCCGAGGGAAAGAAGGAACGAGAGAGAGAGCCCGAGAGAGGAGCCGCGGAAAGATTTTCCGCCGCCTTAATTCGCGCCGGGGATGTTTAGTCTCGGGGCCGCGGGCAAGAAATACCGTATATATACAGCGTGTAAGCGGCCCGCGAGCGGGGGATGATCTCGTGTTTTGATAAGCCGACTGTCTTGTTGCGTACGCCGGACTCTGTTTGCTTTCGTTAGGCTCTCTTTTCCTCTCCCTCTCTCTCTCTCTCTCTCTCTCTGCCTGAGAAATTTCATTGAAAAACCGAGGCTTTTTGTACAGTCGCCGATTGAAGCTAATCGATTTCGAGATATCGGGACGCGGGGCTCTCGCCGATTTATATCGGGACGCAGATTTCTTGGGAGGCTGGAAGCTTTGAACGCAAAACTATTGATGCAACGAGAATTATTCATCCAAATATTGGTTTTTAATCATTACCCTCTAAAACAAAATTAATTTAAATCAATAATACCGAAAGAAAGCCTCGACATAAAGGCACGATCACCACTCGATACGTTAGCATTCGTTTTACTGCGCCTCGCCGATATAAAAACTAAAAGCCTCAATAAAAATTTCATCGAAAACCATCATCCCGCGGCGAGCGGCGATTTTTCATTTTCCGCGCGATCCGCGCAGCCTCGTAAACGGCTCGTAAATCCCTCCGATTATTCAAGAAAACAAACGCGAAAGCCCATCCAAAACGAGTAGGTGTCCCGCTGCCCAGCCGGCCGCGCGTCGTCCCCCTCGATAACAAGGCTCTCTCCTCGGCGCGGACTCCCGGTCCGCTCTTCGAATTCGGCATATATGGACAAAATCGGCAGCGCGCGCTCGGAGAAACCAAGAAAACTCCCGCGGAGCACGCGAGATGAATTTGCAGCGCGGCTCTCTCGGCACACGAGTCGCTCGCCCACGCTCTCTCTCTCTCTCTCTTTTCACGGTTGCTCGGCCACGGAGCAGAAAAAGAAGAGAGCGGCGGCGGCTGATGGAAAGCGCGAGCGAGAGAGGAGCAGGCCAGTCCTTTAAGGAGCAGGAGCGAGACGCAAAAAGAGCGCGGCGAGGAGATGCTGCCGCGCTGCCGCTGCCGCTGAGCGCTCGGCGCAAAAAAGGAAGAAAGAGCTCTCGCGCGCGCGCGCGCGCAGGAAGAAACCGGTTTTTTCCACTTGGGCCAGGTCGGGGCGTCGAACCTTCTTTCTCTCCTGGCGCTCTGAGGCTCTCCCCGCGACGCGAGCCCCGCCGCCGCGGCAGAGCAGGCATACACACCGAGAATAAACTTGCATGCGGAGGAGAGAGAGCGGAGGCGCGGGACGCGCTCTCCGAGTTGCCCCAGGTCCGGGAGCGAAAAAAAGGGAAGAAAAAAAATGCGGAGCAAAACCGGGCGGCGGCGGCGGCGGCGGCGGGCCGCGAGAAAAAAGCTGCGCACGCAGCCGCGCGCCGGGGCGAAAAGGAGGATATCTCGCCGCGCGGCTTCAAAGGAAGCCAAACTTTCGGGTCGTTGCCGTACCGAGAGAGCCGATGGGACGACGACTATTTTTAGAGTCCGAGGCGGAGAGAGAGACGCGAAAGAGAGAGAGAGCTTTCGAGGGAGTCGTCGCTAATCATTGGGGCTTCGGGGAAATGATTGCCGGTTTCATAGGTGCATAATCGGCGCAATAAATATCCCGGTGGGGAGGGAACGTTGTCGTTACGTCTAATAGGAATCATTAAAATTTAGTGCGATGCCGCGGAGTCCTTTACCCAGAAGAAATAAAAGACCGGGGCCCGAGCCGACTAATTAGGTAAATACAAGAAATCTATAAAAGTCCGCACGGATGATCGTATTTTCTGATGAACAATAAGTCTTTTAGAGTTCATTCTTCGCGGTAATAGAGAATAGTAGCTCCGTAGCTTGACGATAGAATAATACATCCCGACTCGATGGATTACTCTTCAAAAATATAATGTGTACAAGGGCGTTTGGCCGACTCGGTAATCTCAAACCCGTTTCGAACCCGAAATCGCCGAGCCCGTATAAACGCAAAATCTCAGTAAATCTCGAAAGCCTGGCAATTTTTCATCGATAAAGGGGGGGGGGGGGAGGCGGGGGAAAAAAGCCGGCCAGGAATATCTCTTAAAAGCGAATAACCATCGTTCGAGCTCGTAAATCTCTCCTCGGGGCAGGCAAGACGCGGAGAGCTGCATATCGCCTCGACGTTAAAAATACTCCGGGCAGCTCTCTCGCTCGGCGTTAAAAACTGCGCTTTGGACGTATATATACACACCGGCCGGACTCTCTGCAAGGCCGTTTTTCCGCGACCTTCGGCGCGGCGAACGTCGTCGCGAGAGAGAGAGAGAGCGCGAAAAAAAAGAGAAAGAAGAAGGAAGGACCGGAGGAGGCTGCGTGAGCGCAGTTTCTTTTTTCTCAATGCCGGAGCGACACGCGCACATAAGTACCTTCGTATTTTGTTCTTTTTTTGTTTTTTTTTTATTTCTGTTTATTCAATTTCGCACACTTTTGGTTTGACACGAAACACACACGAATATACGGCAAAATACTGGTGCGCTGTTGAGGGATATAAAAGGACGTCTGATTATGGATTAAAACATGCATTTTTAATCATATACTGATTTTTAAGTTAAGATGAATTAATTGATCGAAGCCAGTCATTGGATTCTATGCTTTGCGCAAACGCTCGATTCCCGTGTCCCGTTCATAATGTTATTTTTTCTGTCTCGACGTAACTGGTGGGCCCGGAGAAGTCGATCCACTTGTCATTAGTTACTAACAATGTAATCTTTCGGACTGTAGATTTTTAATTGCTTTTTTCTACTCTGTACGCACATCCTTGTCGAGGATAAGAAAGTCATTGAGATACAGGTCGATCGACTTCCCGACCCTGAGCTTTCATTCACCTTAATCTTGGGCTTATTGCTTCTTGTACGTTATGTCCTTAAATCCTTCCACTCCCACTGCTGATAAATGAATTGATGAATTATTTATGTCTTGTGCACTTTTATCTACGAAATATTAATTAAACAACTTTTTATTTTTTTTTTATAATTAAGAAGCATTATTTTGCTATAGTATTTTCAAAAATACAAAGTTAATACAAGTTAATCGTTCGAATTTCAAAACCATTTAAGCAGTGCTCCACATCCTCCCTTCTTTTCGAGCTTTTAGGATCGAATAACAGAACATACCGATGAAACTTAGATTCTAAAAGCAAAGGTCAGAAAGAAAGAAACGACCCCCCGAGAATCCTAAAAGCCGAAAGAATCCCTTTCCCCGAAGCCTCGTTGTGCAAGGCGTAGCAGCGACAATGGTGGCGGCGGCCTAACTAAAACCAGAAAAGGTGGCCGTGACTCTCACGTTGGTCTCGTGTTCTTGTTTCTGTGTTCTGCCTGCGCTTCTCCTGGGGCCCACTCGTACTTGCGCGCGCACACACAAACGCGCTTCTCCTCTTCGGTACGAACGAAAAATATATCACCTCACGGGGGCGCTGCTGTCTGTCTGTCTCTCTGGTTCTGGTGGTGCTATGTTAAAAAAAAAACCGAAACGAAAAAAAAAAACGAACATAACCCCGGCGTGCGCTGTGGTGGTGTGGGGCTATTACTTCTGTCTGTCCGCCTGTCTTCTGACGCACCAACAAAAAAGGAGCTGCAACAGCGTGTCGTGTTCCAGCAACACAACTCCCTCATCGGCGGCCCCAGCGCCACCAGCTGTCCCGTTTGCCACAAGCTCTGCCTCGGCGGCGAGGCCCTCATGGAACACATGAAGATCACGCACAAGGACCCGAACGCCTCCGGCGTAGCCAGTAAGTGTTATAAGCCGAGAGCGAGGGAGGACAGCGGGGTGAGAACCGCCGCCTCCCTTACTCCAGGGTTTGATTTTATATATTTATACTTTGATCTATATAGGGTTTAAGAACCATTCGTTGGCAAGAAAGACCAAGTGTTTTGTAAAATTGAATGTGTCCTTTTTTTAAAAAAATTGAATGGTTCTTAGCAACGATTGAACGATAAAGCGCCACTTTCTTCGACATCCGAACGGTAAACGTTTAAGTAAAGTTGAATCAAGGTAAATTTAAACGCTCCTTCACTGAAACTTACAATCCATTCTTTCGACTAACATAAAACATTCATTCCTTTAAACGAGAACTGGGATAGATTGCATTTTCCCAACTCAAAATCCGCCTGAATTGGTTCAATGGATGTAGCTAGAAGTTTATCATAAAACATAATTGGTTTTGGGCTTGACGTGATCTAACAATAAAGCTGGGTTATCATACATCATAGGAAGTATCTCTAGAAAGTGGCGCGTTTCAAGAATAGGATAAAATTTCAAGTCAAAAGAGGTTACCGATAAGATCGTAACTATTATATTATAAGTCCCAAAATCGCTTTTGGCGCGGGCAAAGTCTATCAGCATGTCCTTCTACTTTCTCCTTCGAATTTCTATTATATTATAGTTACATTGTACGCTTGTGGACTAAACTAACGGGGAACTACTAACCTCATTGTCCACGTGCTTGAAATTTTGATCAAAGTCTGGTCTATTATAAGAAAAAAAAAAGATTTATATAAGCGTGAATCTGTGTGTGACGAGAATGAATTGTGCTGCATTTTAACGTGAATCGATATGCGGTTGAAAATACCAGTCTTACGGTGAAAAAATAGATAAATTTTAAACGACGGGTGTAACGAAATAATCGAGTTAATATATATGACGTGAAGAGCAGTCTTACATTTTCTCATATCAAATAATAAAAGCCGATTGAAAAATAAAGCAATGCTGATTGATGCTTTCAATCGCCACGTTCATTAAATCGGATAATGACTTTTTAAGTGCAGAGATATTTTATTTCGCAGTCATCTAAATATAGCTGTCGTACAATAATCAGCCTGTAGAATTACAATTATCCGACGA
Source organism: Ormyrus labotus (assembly GCA_035582975.1). Lineage (NCBI taxonomy): Eukaryota > Metazoa > Arthropoda > Insecta > Hymenoptera > Ormyridae > Ormyrus > Ormyrus labotus. Next base: position 26,013,948 of record JAWWEO010000045.1, on the reverse strand, counting down.
TTGCATTTAATAATTGAATCGAAGGTATAAATACATTACACAAAATACTCAGGAAGTATCCCGACGAATTTTTGCCTCTAGAAATATTCACTTCCTGATAAATATAAATGATGTTATTTGTAACTATAAAAAGATGCACTTAACCAAACAGAGTTTCCACGTCAAACCAAATTACCGATTTATCTAACTAAAATAGATACTGTAAACGTTAAGATCAGCACACAGTGTGTACGTTAAATGTCTGATGTCTCATTTTGGTGATGGTTCTCATCCAAAAGAAAGAGAGAAAGAGAAAGAAATTCAAAAAAAGTCCTCTCTCTCTCTCCTGGATCGTAAATTCGTCCTCGCGGTCGAGAGGCTCTCTCCCCTCTCCACTGCGAAACGGCGAAAAAATGGGGATAGAATATTGGTGGTGGGCCATCCTGTGGGTGAGGTGGTCGGGTGTTCCTGCTTTTGCTGCTTGGCTCTGACCTTGACAATTGTGTCGCCCTATTGTTCCCACCGCTGACTGCACGACCTCCGTTGCCGGGGTTTACTTAGCAAAGCGGCGCACCGCCAACCATCCCTGTCCCGTCTGCGGCAAGCACTACGTCAACGAGGGCAGCCTCAGGAAGCATCTCGCCTGCCATCCAGAGACCAGCCAGCTGAGCACGAGCCTGAGGATGTGGCCCTGCTCCGTCTGCCAATCCGTCTTTACAAATGAAAGTGGTAAGTACGGCCGGTTCGAGTGAACTGTGTATACCTTTGTCCTTTTTTTTCCTTTGTTTTAAGTTGGACAGGAGATTAATTTTTTGATGAAACTTCAAATTCCGCAACATTCTTTAATCAATCAAAAACGAACACCCTTCGATCCACCAATATTAACAAACTCCGAAAAATCCCAAATCGGTAAAAAAAACATCGAAAAACTAACGAGCTCTCGCTCGCTTCCAGGCCTATTAACGCACATGGAGCACATGAGGATGGACCCGAAGCATCAGTTCGCAGCGCAGTACGTGCTGAGTCGAGCTGCCGCGGAGAGGCGGGAACGCGAGCTCCTCGCGGGTTCGAGTCTGGGTAAGCATCCTAAATAGGTCGAAATGGACCTAGAGAACAATTAGACGGGTATATTATAATCGTGCGTGTCGTTCGATCGGGCAGAACGTTATCTCTCGTGTTCAGGGGCCGGACTCGGCGTGCTCGGCAGTCAGATGGGAGGACCACAGAACCTCCAGCAACCACCAATGTGCCCTTCGCCCTCGGCCCACTCCGACAGCAGCAGTGGCAACGGAAGACTGTCGTCGGCTGGTAGCGAACCTGGTACGCTTTAGTAAATCGCTATGTCTTTTTTTTTAAACTTTTTAAGTTATTATTATAGATTTAAAGAGAATTAGTGATTTTACTTGAAGAATTCAAATACTAACAATTTTGAGTGCAAGTACTAATTTGCATGCAACTATTTTTCCTTTTTTCTACAATTTTATAGAACTAATTTCTTTAATTGTCGATCTTTATTTCTTGTTCTGATTTGTTCTGGAAAGTATTAATTAACAAACAATAGACCACATTCCATGAGCAATTCAATGCAAAAACTTTGATTAGTACGTAAGTTATCGCTTGGTAATAAACCGAGAAACTCACATAACTTGTACTGACGAGAGCAGATTTTTACGCAGGCGCCGGTTTACTAAACAACAATAATAACAACAATAACAACAACAACATGGCGTCGCCGGGACCGAGCGGCAACAAGCTCAGCGAGATGCTAAGGGCAGGAAACCAACAGACGACGGCTCAGCAATACCACGACGAGATGCAGACGCAACAGCAACGAATGGCCGTCATGGCTGCCGCTGTTTCTGCAGGTATTTGCTCGTTCTCCGTCAGTTTATATTGTTGGCAATTTAGATTTTACCAGTTAGTTATTCTAAAGCATAGATTTCCACTTCTTTTGCTCGATACTTTGGAATAAGAAGCGTACAAACGACGCGGTATTATGCAGTATAATATTGCAACGGAAGATAGGAAAAGCATCGTTCTCTTACGTAGTCCGGTTGTAATGGTCAGTGCGTCGCGAAGCACGTCAAAAATAACTTAAATGATTAAGTGAAAAATATGTCACCGGTTATCTTGCGCCGAAAGAAATATAACGAAAAAGTATCGGGGAATCGGTTTTCGCGGCGCGTAAACGCGTCACGCCATTATGGGAGCGATAAGTATTTATAAGCGAGCGCCTAACGGCTTTTATCGAGACAAAGAGGAAAGAAAACGCCGAGGGTAGAAAGATCGCGCCGTTCTAATTACGAGGCCGATACGCGGCGCGGCGATCGATGATTTATAATTGTATTTCCCTCTCTCTCTCTCGCGCTTATTTATGAATATTTATCGCGATCTCTCAATTGCGCGCCGCTCGTTTTCTCCGGAGAGAGAAGCCTTTGCGTATCTTTTAAATGAGCTCAATATTTTCTCCAGCGGAACGCTTTTCGCTCGCCGAGCCAAGAGCGTCGGTCTATTTTTAAGCGGTGTTTGTTTGTTTTGGGCAGAGAAACGTCAATGTTTTATATTCGACGTTTTTTTTTTAGCGAAAGATAAAGTATCGTTTACTGAAGTCATCGACGAGAAAATAATGTCTGAAGTCACTTTATGAATCTTTCGATGGGAAAAGCGTCGCGAAGACTGCCAATTTTTAGTTCGTTCGGGCGTTGAGGAAGAATTTTGTTCTGAAAAAGCTTCAACCTTAATTAAAAAGAGTTCAGTGTAATGCGTCTCTAATTGAACGAAATTGCATAAGGAAAGCTTTCAAGAAAACTTTTCAATTTAAAAATTATTCTTTGAAATAAAATTATCCTTTATTTCTAAAGTTAGCATAAAAAAAGATGCCGCTCAGTGACGTTAAAAATTTATAAAAACCTTTGCTTCTTTTAGCTTTTCTCTCGAAATGTATGTCAATTTAATAAATTCAATGAAATTTGCTAAGAAACTTTTTATACTGCAACTATTGCGACACTTCCTTTACGAAGAGAACGTTCCAAAAACTCAAGTCCTCCCCTGAAAAATTCCCTCTCAACACCCCAGTCGCGAACCCTTCCACTCAACGAGAGCAACTTCTCAGCTAAGAATCGACTAACAAAAAAAAAAAAAAAATCTCTCCGCCCTCAGGTCTGCAGAATTCCGTCTCGCCGAACCTATCGCCGGTGGACGTGGCCTCGTTGGCGGCGGCCATGCGGATGAACAACAACGGCGACATGGGCGGCGCGGGCCAGGGCTCGACGGGCGGACCGGGACAGCAGCAGGGAGTCCAGTCGTCGGGCACCGAGCAGGCGCTCAGGTTACAGCAGGCCGAGGCCCTTCTGCGCTCGCAGGCCGAGCACGCCCTCAGGCTCGCGGTAATCGCCACTTCCTCCTACCCCTACCCCCGCTCTCACTCTCTCTCTCTTTTTCTCGTCCGCCCTCCTCCCCCGGAGGGACTAGCGCGCTAATTGAGGGGTTAAACCAAGGGGATTAAAACGCGCGCCCGGGCTCGCTTTTTTCGCTGATTAATTTACCACCTGTTTCTTTTTTGCGCCCCGCCGGGGGGTTTATTAATTCTTGCGATTTGCCGCGGAATTTTGCAAGGTGGGCGGGCAGCGTTTAAGGGCAGATTTGTTTTGGGTGATTTAACGTTGGGATTAGAGGGGAATTTCAGAGGTGAGCCGAGGATAGGTAACGAATAGTGGAACTGACGCATTCTCTTTTACAGGTATCGCAAGCGGCTGCAGCGGCGGCGAGTTCCGCGACCGATATGAGACATCACCTGGGACAGCACAATGGAGGTGGATCGACTGGTATTCCGGGACATCACACCAACCAGCAGCTGTCTCAGCAGGATACGATTTCTCCAGATTTGGGTAATTACTCTTTTCTTCCTTCTCATTGTAGACGTTGGAATTCAACAGAGGAGATGCAAATATTATTTAAAAAATTTAAGCACTATTTAATAGCAGGTATTTTCTATTTTTGAAAATTAGAATACACATAAAAAGAGAAAAAGTAATTCGTAAGCTTAGTTAAACTTTTGTCGCTCGGCATATCAGTTTTCCCTCTCTTAAGGGATACAAGTCAATATATCACGATACAAGAGAATCTCACATTTTTCAACTTCAAAATTGTCCGATTGAATTAAGAAACCAATTGTTAATAAATGAACTAACTTATCTGATTTATTTTTAGGGGAAGCACTGAGACTCCAAGAGCAACGGCTGGAGCACGCCTTGAGGCTTCACGGGGACCCACGAGCCCTGAGCTTCACCCTCCAGCACGTTGTCAACCAACAGAACAATCAGCAACCATGAAAATTCAGTTACTACTGAGACGAGTGGACCCCTTGGACGCAGGACAGTGCAGCGTCCGCCTCCATCAACGCGATGGACACCCTGCAAGCCCAGCAGCAGCAGTTGCAGCAGGCTCAGCAACAGCAGGCGCAACAACAGCAGCAGCAGCAGGCAGCTCAGCAGCAGCAGCAAGCTCAGCAACAACAACAGCAGTTGTCCTTGAGCAACGACCAGCAACAGCAGCAGCAGCAGCAGCAACAACAACAGCAGCAGGGAGGCGTTAAACTGTCGATTCCTCAAATCCACGGCGATCAACGTGGCATCAAAAGGAAGGCCGACGATATGAGCGGCAACGTCGTCGAGAACGCATAGGCAGCTTCTCGACGCAGCGTCCAAGTGAGCGGTCAATTCTCAATCACTCATTGTCTCAGCTAGTAACGGAAAAAAACGTACTGACTCAAATTTGCAAAGATATAACTCACATGAACAAAAAAAAAAAGAAAAAACAAATCGTAAGCTTAAAATAACAAACTAACAGAGAACCCGGAGTACAACTCAAGTATTTTCCACGAAAGACAATATACGAAGCGCAAAACCGAGAAGAAAGCGACTGAAGCAGTCAACGGCAAGCGGATCGCGGGCGTGGACTATGTATACGTATGAACAATTAATTGTACAATGAACTTGTTAGGACTGCGCGAGATTATATATAAGAGACGCGCCGAGCGACGGGACCCCCGCCGTGTTTCAGCGATCGCGCCATTTTTTTTCTCAGAACAATAAAAAGAAGATCGCTCGCTGGATCACGCGTTCGCGTCCCGCTTAGAACCTAAGTTTGACTGTTTTAACGCGGGGCAGCCGTTGGTCCTCCAATCGCCAACGGTCGCCTTCGGTTTTTCTTCGGGAAACTACATTAGAGAGAACGATATCCGTTGTTGGGCGCCAAAGCGCTCGGAGACCGTCGCGACTAATTGAGGTTAGGATTCGATCCTATGTCGCGTCGGTCTCGCGCCGGCGCTCATTAGACGTGCCATAATTAATTAAAAAAAAAATATACGAGCTAACTAAGCCGTGCACTGCTACCGAACCTCGAACGCTCGCCACCCCTTCGCAGTTAGACCGACCTTAGAGGTTAGGAATCAGCTGACGAACTGGCGGTAAGAGCGTTCGAAACCTCTTTGAATACTGAAAAAAAAACACGTACAGTGAATGGATTCGCGGAGCCACGGGTCTCGGGCCACCCTGGCTTTACCGCGAGAGGCTCATCCAAGCTTAAAGTTTAAGCTTAATTAATTAAAGAAACTGAACATACAGACATTGTATAGGACTTTACCAGACTTAAGGTTCCCCCACCCCCAAACCCCCAAGCGTAATTTTTAGGAATCGCGAGATACGAGTTGTTTATAAGCCTGTATGATAAAAAAAAAATAATAATAATTCGCGATGCGCGACGTCGTCGTATCGGTACAAAGTGACGAGCGCCGCGGATTTAATAATTGAAGACGATAATAATAAAGGTAAAAAAAAAGCCGCGGCGTCGATTATAAAGTAGAGATAAAAGAATGCCGAGCGGGACAGACAGAGACGTCGCGCGTACGCGGTGTGTAAACAATCGACGGTTTTAAAGATGATTCAATTGAAACGAAAAAATGAATAATAAGGACGAGACGCTTGACTGACTGACACTATATATCACACACTAAACACACATTATGCGTGATTTTACGTACTACACGCATGTGTATGTATATTGTACATACATTTGAAGAAAGACACGTTTTTGAACATATGAAAAATAAACGTCATTACGATTGTGCAAAGCGACACAGCGTTGATGATGGTGTAAAATCGTTAGTAATATACATGGAGCCACACGATACACACTGATACATACACACACTCATCATAAAAATGATTAAAAAAAAAATAAAACATTGAATGATGCGCGCAAACTGTGCTCGTTAAAGCACAAAAACTATTAGCTCGTAAGCGAACAAACAAAATATAATTATTACAAACAAGTTATATTATATATATTATATATACATGCAGAATATGACGAGAGGAAAAAAATTAAGAAGCTCTAAGAAAGCGTAAAAAATCATCGCGACAGATGGTGACGAAAAGATGAAGAGAGATAAAAAATCTAAATGCTAAATATTATATATATTATATATATAAATATTATAAATAATGAATATAGGGTCTATGAGACTAGCGTAGTTAGGCGAAAAAGATAAAGCGAGTGAGAATTATAAAAAAAAAAGTGCGTGAGCGGGAGAGAATGTAAATTCGCGCGCGTGAATGTGAATAAAAAAAAAAACTAAGATACGCGAGCGTGAATGCGATTAAAAAATAAATGGTGCGAATGCAAGAAGCGCGAAGAGAACAAATTTTTCTGCGACGGGCGTGATTGAGCGTAATCTGAGGTCCTGTGATCGTTACTAAGCGAAATATTTTTTTATTTCCGATATGTAAACGCGTAATGAAATTTTGCGTCGTTTCGAACTTTTTACTTGCAATATATACCGTTACGTTCTCGCAATACTATTAGGGAAGGCAAGAGTTAAACGAAAAATGGGTGGGTTTTTTTCGGAAAGGGTATAGACGAAGTTCTAAAAAGTCGAAATATCATCGATTGTATAAAAAAAAAACGGCTAATTGAAGGGAATTGAAACAAAAAGATAAATAATGGGATTTAAAACGATGGCAAAAAGGCAAGTCCGTTATAGGTTCTAACGAAGATAAAATTAAAAGGGCTCAAGGCGATCCTTCGATGAGGCATAGCTTTATTGACGGCTCGCTCGCCCTTTTAAAGTCGTGGTCGTTCGCGCTTTCGATGGGGATACCTTTCGACGAGTCCAGACGATAGACAGAAAACCGGAACATCAATTAAAAAAAATGAAAATCATTAAAACGAAAAACGACGGAAAATGCCGTCGGCCGGGAGTCGCGACGAATGTCGGCGTTCCACTCGATCTTGAAAGCGCGTTGGAAACGAGCGATCGAAAATTTTTCAAGAAAAATAAATTTTTAGAAAAAATGTTGGATAATCAAAAATAGCGAATTTTTCTACTGTAAACGTTAAAAAAAAACGAAGTAAACAAATAGTGTAAAAGGAACGGTGATTTTGAGGTTCGCAAACGATCGCGATCGCGAGAACGAGTATAATGTTGACGATTCGGAACGGTTTCGGGTCCGGCGATCATTTTTTGGTAGAGAAACACGCGTAAATTTAACAGCCGCGTCGCCCATGGCCTTTCAAACTATCGGGACGAGAAAAAAAGGAAAATTTTCAAACGATCGCTAAAGGATTCATCGTCAAAGCTACATTTTATCGATCGGCACCGCCTCGTCGCGGGACTCGCTTGATATTACCATTGTGAATTATCATTTTGGAAAGTTTATTAAAGGAAAATGATATTTTTCAATCAGTTTAAAAATTTTTTCGGATTTAAATAGTTAAAAACAGGTTGGCGGGAGGAATTTCATGATTTAACACGATTGAGGAGATAAAAATTTTTTTTAAAACAAAATTTGAGAACACGAAAAGTAATTCTAAAAAAAATTTAGAACATTTTCTTAAAAAGGCAAGTCGAGCGAGTCCCGCGTGATGCACGCGCGACGATCATTGGTCGGTTTTATGTCGGTTTTTCTTTAATTACAGGAATATAATATGAGTAACATAAGTATTTTCCCCCAATGATGAACTTTTTCGTTACAGAGAGTTTTTTCCTCGGATTAAGTAGTATGTAAATACACCTCTTGATATTCATGCAAGCATAAAGAATTACAATAACTTAAACGAGTACATAACGCAATAGGGTTAGTTTTTCTATGTAAATACCTAAAGCGCGGCGGCGAGTGCGTACCCTCGCCCGCGTAACCAAACGATAATATACTTTTATCGACCAGAGCTTCTGTTTTGTGCGTCGATTCGCGCGGGCAAATAATAAATGGAGATTTAAAAATGATTAATCAGTCGGACGCGCCATTGAGCGATTATTACGTCATCTTCCTTTCGTCAAAGTCCTTCGAATATTTTCTGTAAGATCCTCTTTTTTTTTTAAAAAAAAAAGAAGATTGGGGTAGAAAATTATTTGAGAAACTAAACCGAGAGGTAGTGGCGTTTTACATCTCAAAATGGCGCGTTCGAAGTTGTCAAAGGGCCAAGCGGCTTCGATCGGGAAAATTCTTGTTTTTTCTTTCTGCGAAAAGTTAAGAGATAATAATGCAATGAGAAAAAAACGCGACACGCGGTATACATACATAATACATCATTCACACTGACACACAGCCACTCACGATTAAAAAAAAAGTAATTCCACACACTGGCATCGCGATGGATTGTACAGAGCTTTTACAATATACACTTCGCACCCACCGGCACCACGACTGGCCGCCTCCACACGATATTGGTAGGGACCAATGTTATTTGTATCCACGTTTTTTGTTTTCGATTGTCAAAGTGCAAAGCTACACACCCCCAATTAATCTCCCAAAATCTTTTCCCTTATCCCTCCCTTACCCTCCAGTGCGACATTTGGTAGCTGATGCTTTTCGCACTATACTTTCCTGGAGACTAAAGAAACTAAAGTTTACGCGTACAGGAGATCGTGAACACTTTCGATGCATGGAAAAGAAACTAAGAAAACCGAATATTCAACTTTGAATTGAACTTCTAAAGTAAAAAATTTTTTCTAAAATGGACTTTTTGACCTTTTTTGAAAGAGGCGTGAGAAAAATTTTGCAAAAAACATTAAAAAACTGAATTCAATAATAATTTTGATGATTAAAAAGTAAGATGAAACATTGCTTAAACTCCGTCGCGGCTTCAAATCAAAGTACTTGTTTACTTTTCCCGGTCCCTAATTGAAGATCAACGACAAAGATCAGCAAAAGCTTAATGTAATTCTAAAACAAAACAATACAAAAACAACAAACGATACAAAAACATCCAAGTACCAAAACAAACATACAACACCACGTCGAAGACGATCCTTCGCAGGAGAACATCAAATTCCATGAGGCAACATCACAATGACATGGACGACTATTTCGCAAGAAATGACAAATCGAAGGAACGGAATCGACGGAGATCCGGTGCATCCTCACGCGTTTTTTTGAACGCAGGCCGATTATTTCCACGAAATTTGGCGGCCGATATTTCTAGCAAACAAAGTAAACAAAAATTTTTCCAAAAAAAAGTAAACAAAAAAACCACACGTTGTAAACCCAAAAACGAATTCGCCCGTTAACGCGAGCCGTGCCCCGCGAACGTGTACAATAAATAAAAAAACTCTTTTTTAAACATTAATGGAAAGGTGAATAAAAAAGACAACGGAAGGAAAGAAGAAGCACAATTTACAAATAGCTCGTAGTGTATGTTCTGTAATCGATTGAAAGTTAAACCGCGACGATTCTTAAACGAAACGTGTAACGTAAACAGTAAAGTAACGAAGTAAATAAATGAATAATAATAAAAAAAAATAACGTCGAGGCGTCACAAAATAAGGGATCACCCCCCGAAAAATCGGCGACCGTACCGGCGCGCGGCGGTCGTCGCAAGTAAAGCGGAACGAGAGTGGGGGAGCGTCGCCGGACTTTTGCGACGCCGAGATGACAAAAAGCACAAAAAAAATTTACAAATATATTGATTTACATATGCCCGTAACTCGTAAGGGGGCCAGCGGCGCAGAAGACGAAACTCCTCGTAAATAATGAAGCTCCGACTCGCGAAAGAATGGAAAAAATAAACAGTACCCCGTAGGCTACGACTGCATACGCCTCCAAAGTAACGTGACGCCTACGGAAGTTTAAAGCGAGCTCGAGCTAAATGATGTTTTTAAATGAAAGTGAGAGTTTCCCCTCTGCAAAGCCAGCCCTGCCCAATAATCTTAATCTACTTCATGTAAATTTGCCTAAATGTTTATTAATCTAAAAAAAATGCCATAGCCCGGATGCGCTGGTGCATACTCCCAGCGCATACACACTCACAAATACGACTCGACTTATAAAAAAAGGTAAGTGCCGAACTTTCCCCGAACGTAGGGAAGCGGCACAGGCGAGGCGGCGAAATTGGTGATCGCTGGCCGAGCCGACACAGACGAAATATAATAATATCAACAACGATACAATGACATTCAACTATATATGCCACCCCAATAAAACACACAGTTGACGGCGCGGACGCGGCAATGCCCATGCCGACGTTACGGCCGACCGGATTAAAAAATAAAAAAAAAATCAAGCCCTGGATTTCTGGAAAAAGGCGTGTGCGACCCCGCACGCCCTTTCATTCATACATTCGCATACACGGGAGCTCAGCTCTCACAACACATTACACTTAACAAATATACACTCTTTACACTTGAAGCACACTTAAAATAAAAATACACACGCTACGGATATGTAAAGCCAATTGATTTTGTAAATTGCCCAAACGTTTGTAAAGCATAGAGGATTACATATTTGGCACTTACGATATTTACATTTTTACTGGGAAGAGGCAAATTTCGATCGTCGGCGTTTGGCGTATTAAAAAAACAAGCACAATCAGATTGAGGCTTCCGAGAAATAATCGTAAACGCTGGAATACTGGGCGCCAATTGGTGGGGAAAGACTCATTTCCCCACCAATAAGACACGAAAGTGAACAGCGTGTAAGCAGAGCCAAGATCCTTGTTTTTTGTACGCCGAATGTTCGTCGAACCTATTCGGAGATGGAAGGAGCAAAATTCTTTTGTAAAAAAAAGCAAGAAAAAAAAGGAAAAAACTTCGTTGCACAGAGATTTACATTCAACGGCGAATTCGCGGCCTTTGTTTGGATGCACGAAGAAACACTGTTGAAAATAAACAACACCCGAACACGACCAATAACAACACTCAGTACTCAATAAGAGTTACACACTTAAACCCCGGATTATGACATACTCGGATATGACCATATATAACAATCATTCATTCACGTAGTACAACAAGACCCATTACTATAGATGAATCTAGTGACAAAGATGAAAGCCGACGCAAAGAAAGAGAGACAGATAAATGCGTCGCGACGCAAGGAGGCGAAATACAATAGAACGTCGCGACGCCCCACACAAAGTCCGGCTTTAAAAAGTATATATAAAAAAAAAGTATATGATGAAGAAGCAGTAAAAATGCGGCTTTAATCAAGCAAAGAAAGTTCGTTTGTTTTCGATCGGGTTTTAATTTTTTAATGAAATAATCTTGCAGTAAAACGAATGCGCAGCAGCGCGCAACGGCCTATCATCCGTTTTTCCGAAGCACGACGTCGACAAGATGGCGGACGATGGACGACCGAATGAAAGCCGCTGTGGCGCGCTCGCGCGCGTATTCGTCCGATATACCGTAATAATGCGCAGCAAATGAAAACCGACAGTCTAGCAGTGCGAGCGCCTCGGCGTCTACATGCGTTTTCACGCGTGCGGATTTCAGTCCGAGCCTCCGTGATTAAAAACCGGAATAAGTTGTTTCAATGTCCACTATATAAAATGGGAGAGCGATAGTTGTTAAGGCGGTAGGTCCTTGCCTCTAAGCGTGTTCAAATTATTAATTCGGGCTGTCTTTCTAAATTCTAAACGAAATTTCGATGACCATTTTTGGGAACTTGTCAAAAGAAGTACTAAATCAAATCACGTGATTGAAATCTGACGATAAAATATTTAAAAAATAAAGTCTCGGGAGTAATATTAAAGCATGAGCATTGCGCTAAAGGTTATAATAAGAGAGCAAAAAGGACCTGCCGCACCAACGCTAGTCGATGGAGGCCACGTCTGGAGATTTTCCGATTTCCGGATCGTACCTTCTCCCTCGGCGAGCGCAGCTCTTTTCAAAATATTCTCCGATGTTTCGTTCAACGGGAATATATTATTTTGTCCCCAACTCCACAAGTACATCCTCTGTATGCGAGTCCGAGATGTTGACCGAGTCACTTCAAAAAGTCAAATAAAAACTTTGGTCAGGAAATGTTGGATCCTTTGATAAAGATAAATTGGAAAATTATCGCTTCGGAAGATAATTGGTCCTTAACAATAAGTATGATAATTAAGTGAACCGTCGAGTGGGTGCCTCTGTAAGGGTTTTTCCGTTACAGTAACAAAGATTTTTCTCAAATATAAACCACAACAATTAGTAGTGCTAGTAGGAAACAGTAATTACAAGTGTACCGCAGTTAAACAGTTAATAAGTATAACTTATACAGGAAGCACGTCGTCGTCTTTCTCAGTGTCTGCTCGTCGTGTATGCAACCGCAGTCATTGCGTGGAACGTTAATATAATACATACATATTTATCGAATTTTCAAATCAAAAGAACCGCGACAAAAGCAAAAACCAGAATACATTGTCCCCCACCAAGAGTCCTCCCATACTCTTCCTGGTGGTATCCTCCTAATGGAGGATTCGCCTATTCTTTTCAAACGCAACAAAAGACCAGAGCCTACAAAATTGATCTTCCAATCCAGAGACGCAAATCCCGAGACGTTCTTCCATTGTTTCGAAGATCAGAATCCAAGTTCCCAGTCCCAGAAAAAAAGCACGAAAAAAAGAAACAAAAAAAATTCCCCAAGTCCATTAGGCCCGTGTGCTCGTTCCACTTGTCCGAACAACACAGAACACGCTAAACGTCACGCGGGATTCTACGCATAATGAGTAATTTATTAATAAAATAAATGTAACTAAGTGTTCGTAGTCTAGAAAAAGTACGTTGTAATGTACTCCGAGTATAGGTGAGAGATAAGGCGCGATGGAGCCGTTTATTAATAAACTTTTAACAGGATAAACAATTTCAAACAGATTAATTATACCATAACCGCTCAGCTCTCACAGCTATTCTTCAGCGTACAGCCGAGAAATATTGTTGATTAACCACAGGTAAATATTCATATTCGCATACATGCATAACTACTTAATTAATTATTACCGTATCAAGAAATAAACAGTGTTTAAATAAATAAGCGCGATCGCTATATCACATACGTCGCGCACTACAAGCGCGGAGGCACTCACTGCGGAAATGGGCGTTTATTAAAAAATAAAGCCATCACAGACTCGGCACTCGGACGCGAATCAGAGGGTATTCGTACACGAGAGTTGCTCTCTGTTCTCGAACTTAAAATAGCTGCTTCAACGAGTAACATCTCAAATGGACTAATGACATCTAGTTACATGGATTAAAAGAACTCTGAAAGGGGCTTTCTTCTACGTTGAACAGATTGGGTTCGAGAAAGGGGTAAATCCGTGTAGGAATCTCCCTTTTTGATTGAACGTTTCAAACGAGTGCAGCCTTGGGTTCTTTCACTTATGGCGTTGCTTTTAAAGAAAACACAATACAAACCCCCCACAACCCGCCCAACCAACCCCCCCTCCCCCTGGAACCCCTTCAAAAATCCCACAACAAGCAAACCCCCGTCCACGAACCCCATAACGATACCCCTCAGTCTCACAATAAACAACGCGTTGTTTCAACTTTGTTCGCGAACTTCTGAGTTAAGCGTCGGCATTTTTAAGTCCTGGGTACGTTTCTTTAATCATTAAGTTCGAACGCGAAAAAGGTACTTTCGGCAGAGAATGATGGCGCAAATATTCTTAAAATTTTGGATCTCAAAAGGTACGAAATCTACCCAGGAATCTAGTGCCGACGTACAAGTCGAACGTTATGTTTCAAACTTCAAACATTTACGTACAGTTAGTTACCATGTAATACAAATACAGATTATCGTTGATTTGATAAAGGCCGGACACGCTCATGTCGTTGATTTGCATACTTTCAACAGCAGCGATATGACAATAGCGACATAAGTGTGAAACCGACTGGATTTAATGGTATCGATTGAGTTTCGTCAAAGTCCCCTTTTGGGCAAACACACCGACGCACTTCCGCATTTTATCCACAGGTTCGGCCGGACGCAATTCCTTCGCAATTTGGTAAATACGGAGATGAGGTCGCTTAAAAATCGACGGCCCTGTCTTATTGTTTATTTGTTATAAGAAAAAACGCGAGCTTCCGAACGAAATTGTATTCTAGTCAAAAAGGTACAAAGTGACAAATCGGTACTTATTAATTCATTGCGTGTAGTGGAGAAAAAAAATGTACAATTAGAGTTACGCGAAAGGAAGTTCCTATGAAATTGATATTCTTAATAGGAGAGAAAGAAAAAGGGGAATTTCATTTGAGAAGGAATTGCCGGCGGACATGTGGAGGAATCTGCGAAACAATATCAGCGTTGACAAAATATAGCCTCTTTTCTTTGCATCAACGTCGATCGATCCGATTCTTAATATCGCGGTCGATCGATCGATCGGTCGATCCCTGTATAAGCAAAAGCGACACTCTTTCAAATGGATGTACAGTGCGAATGAATCTTTCAAAGCTTCTGTTTGAACAAAACTTCTATGTATCCCAGCGCTTTTAAATTTGCGGGCCCAAGTTCACTGTAAGGCGCGAATTCTCGCTTCGCCGATGTTGAGAAATAATAAATAATGTGACAAAAGATAATAAATATACGTAAACGAGAGAGGAGGATTTTTTTTTTCGCGAGCGAGAATCCGCGCGAACGCCCGGCTAATGTTCGATATCGCGGTTGACTATTGTAGTACCTTCTTTAATTTGTAATTTATACCACTGGAGGCAATTGAAGGCGTATTTTACAGAAAGAAATGATGAAACTTTTCTAGATACGGGATTTGGATTATTAGTCAAAGAAAGCTCGGTGAACTTTGCTCGAATCGTCGAAGCTTAATAGAAAATTTCGGACGGAGGACGAAACGTCAGGGGAAAGGATGAAAATTTTTTGTCGGAGCCAGAGTTGAGAGACAAGAGGGAAAGCCACGTGTTTTTTTTAGAGATTCTCTTTTTTATATTAATATATGTTATACATATTATATATTTAAGATAACTATTTATATTACGTCGAGCGGAACTTGTGCGTAAACTGATAATTAACGTAAGTAGAACAAAACGTGAGTTAGCTCTGATAGGGTTAAGTTTCTTTTTTTATATGCTCGTGGTAGTGTTAATTAATTAATTCTAATCAGTTATTGTTGACGTTGAAGGTGTTTTTTTTTGTGACGCGTAGTAGCGGATGCGTCGACACGACTGAATGTTCCGTTTATTATTATTTTTTTCTTTTTAAGGTTAACTCTTTAGGATGACGAAAAAGTCGGTTAAAGCAGATCCAACTTGTCATTAATTAAGCCTGAAAATCGTTCCCTGTTTCTTTCTTTTTTATACGCGTTTTCTTGGCTTTTACTTTCTTCTTTTTACCCTCTTTGGGAACGTAGTTTAGCGAAATGTTTTTATTGTTCGTGCTCTTGAAATTCGTTCAGCAGGTTTGTCGATTTTTTTCGAATAAAAAGTTCCTATAAACAGGTTCGCGGAAACAAATCAAGACGGTTTAGAAACTCAGTCGAAATCGATGCTCTCGTCGCGAGAAGTGAAGAAAAACAAAAAGCGGGATCGACGAATTTGACGAACGAATTCCTACGCTTCGCTGCTAGTCAGAATTGGTTTTTTAAAACGCAAAAAAGAACGCAAAATTTCCTCATTTCTAATTAACCCCTCGTGTAATAAAAGTAAAAAAAAAAATGACCGATCTGCGTCGAGCCTGAGCATCAACACTGCGGTTCTTTAGTTACTATTTTGGTAGAAAGTATCGCGCGAACGGCGTCGATCACGCGCCGTTATTACGTTATCATTATTATTAATTACTATTATTACTGAAGCGTTAAACTTAAATAAATTTACGTTTCTTTTTGTACGAGTCACAGCTATACACTTTTTTTTAGCGATTTACATAGAGTTGCATTAAATTTACGTTTTATTATACTAAAACAAGAGAAATGGTTTATAGAAAAGAATGGACGTAAGCTACCGCTACTTGCTACTCGCTAACTAGGAATTTATTTTTTTTATTACCCTTACTTTTATTTTTTTATAGATGAACGTGTTGAATCATTATTTTGCCTTTGTTCTCGCGTGTGTTTCTTTTTATTACTTGATGTGATATTTCTAGTTTCGCGTGTGTTAATAATGTTCCCGTGGAAGCTTTTAGTAGATTCTGAAATTGAGGGAGTCAAAGATTAAACGAGCTGGTTCCAAAAGCAGAGTATGAATATACATCGATTGTTTGATAGTAAACTAATATCTCTAAAATACGCTGACGATTGTCGTACGAAATTTAGGACACGTGCATTTATTAAACATTATATCGTTAATACTATTAAAAACAGTCGCATCGAGAGTTCAAGATGATTTTAAAAAAGAAGCACAAATTCATTGTTCTTCCAGTACAATGTATTTTAGGAAATGTGTTTGTTTTTTTGTTACAGTATATAAAGAGACAAAAGCAAATCAATTTTTACATATATAGTACGTAGACAAATAGATGAAACTTTGTAAAACTTCTCGAACTTCTCGTTGCGCTAGTTATTATTAATAATTATTATTGCTATTAGTTACGATTAGTTATATTATTGCTATTTCTATTATTGTAATGATAACGTCTATTATTATTATTATTACTATTATTATTGTCAATTATTAGTTATCGCTTTTGATCGGTTGATTGACGGAAGAACTAATTGATCCCAACAATTTTTAATCTTATTATCAATCGTGTTTCGGCGAAAAGCGAGGTAACTGTTTCGAAAAGTGTGTTATTGTGCCTCGAGTTGCGCGGGATCGAGTAAGTCATGAAAGCACGGAAAAAGCAGAAAAACGCGGGAACCAGAAACTCGCGGCTTTTTCGCAGGCGAACTTTTCTGGTTCTCGCGTTCGGGAGGGAAAAAGAGATGGAACGCGGGACGCAAGAACGTACAATTACAGATTTTACAAACAGTTTTTACCGTAACGACGCATAAGCTTCTTTCGAGAGGAAGAAAAGAGGGTTTATTAAGGGAGAAAATAAGAAATTTTATGCAACAAGAAAATTTGCTATAGCCTTTGACCGCCGTCGAAAAATTTCCGATTGACCCTACGACGCATTTAGGAGCTTTTACCTGTTTCCGAACGAAAGTTTTCAGGCATTGGGAGGTTATTATTAGTATTAGAGAAGTTGAAATATAAATTACAAAATCTATAATTATTTTTATACTAATTATATAAGGAATAGGATTATTTATTAAATGAAAAATAATAAGTCAGCGATATGATATAAAATTTGTTGTTCAAGTTGAAATTTAAATGTAGGATTTAAACGGGTAATTGAAAAACGTCGATTTAAAGTAAAAGCTTAAATTAAATGAAAATTCATTATTGACTTATTAATAGTTTTAATAAATAATTTGATGCGCTATAAAAATAATAATTAATGTTTACAAGTTACATAAAATTAAATTTATACTTTTATATATTTAATAATATATAAGAATCGGTTACAGAAAATTATAGCCGAACAATGCTCGAAAACTTTCGCTCGAAAACCAGAAAAAAAGATCCGTAAATTCGCTCGCAGGCCATCGAAAGTCCGTTCCGCGGCGGACCATTTAAAAAAATAAAATAAAATAATAGAAGGGATAATAAATGAGCGAAGTACAGCACGGAGAAGTGTAGTTACAGCGTGCGTATAATGTTCCAGTCTCTTTCGGTTACGAGCCACAGTTCCGCAAGTGTAGAATTTTGAATAAACGAATTTCGATATGATGATGGGAGAAAACCAATGATGATAAAAACGAGTGCATACCCGGATAATCCAGATGAGTATAGGCGAGAATACAAGTATGTCTAGAACGTGAGAGGTATAACAAAAAAATAAAAAAAAAAAAACAAATCTTTCTTCATGGACACTGATTATGAACGATGAAAGTCGTGGGAATATAGAGAAAAAGCGTAAGCGACCTTTTCCTGGTGGAAGAAAATCTGTCATCGCGAGCCTTTTTCGCAATTCTTCGCGCGTCGCGCGCGCAAACCGGTTATTAAATGACGATTTCGACGGAAACGAAAAAAAAGACACCCATTCTGACGTGTCTCTTAAACTTAAAAAAAAACTAAAGGGATTTTTAAAAGCACTTCAGGACCCCTTGTTCGAATTGTAAATAGAAGGCGGAGATTTCAAGCAAAAAAAAAAACGAAAAAAAAAAGAAACGGACGAAAGCAGCGCCGTGTATAAATTGTTTCCCCCCCTAGGCAATGTTTTTAGGCTTGTACGGAAAATGTAATAGCCATCATGCGCGGAGTTGATTCACGCGGAGTTGAGAAAAACCAAGCCGTTGAACAAGATAAACAAAAAAAAAACACTAATAAGGCGACAAATTTATTCTAGTCATAAGGGAAAGCGCGAAAATTCAGAGCCTCCGAATCCACGTGGCGTCGGCTCGATCGTTCCGTTGTCCGCGGAGAATTTATTTATCCGAGTTGCGCAGCTCAACTCACCGACAGGGACACTTTCGGACGACTCGAAATTCTGAGGGGAAAAAAGCCCGCCACATTGTAAATAACCGCATAAGAATATATCTTCGCGCCGCTCTGCGCGAACGATCAAATCCAGCATTCGGTCCGGTTCGACACTTGACACACGAAATACACGATAAAACGGAATTGTCGAAATTCGACGGAACGACTCGTGCGAGCGGAAGCCACGCGGAGGTTCGCCTTAAAATTAAGGTCTTATAGGAATTATTAAATGGTGGAAAAGGTGAATGTGGGAGAGATCGAGTGAAGAAGCAAAAATTTGCGTGCGAGTGTGTGAGAGTGCGATGTGTTTTGAATTAAAAAAGGAAAAAAAAAATAATACGATGAAACGACAGAGGCGAATCGTAGAAAATGAATGAGAGAATGCGAGGGCGCTTGAGTATGTGATTGAATTTAAATACAGAAAACAAAATTTTACTACCAAGTGGACTAGAATCGCAACCGATGGGCATTATTAAAAGCGAAAATAAATAAACAAAAAAAAAAAATCAAGTTTTTTCGGAGCGTTTTTTCCGATATTGATGGAATGGAGAAAAAAATGCGTCCAAAATTGTACCTATTTTCATTTTATAAATTATATAAATATATATATATATAGATATACGACGACCTCCTAGACCGATTAAACTATTATGTGAAGTATATAATGTAAAAGGGTCAAAAGAAGATTATTGTATCTATATTCAGGACTGACGCAGATGACGATAATAAATATTGTACTCGAGTCGTGATGATGATTGCGATGATAATTATTGTATAGTTAAGTCTGAGAGAGATAAAAAGTAAGCAAAAAATGTGCTAATCACGAGAAAGAGAGAGATGAGAATTAAAAGAAAACTCATGCAGCGGAATCATTGTACTTTAGGCGAGACGCTGGCGAAAAATTGTATATCTCGGAAAAAAAAAACTATTGTGGCAGCGACGTCTTACGTATAGTCAAAAGATTATTTACGAATTCATGGTTGTAAATTTGTGTGTGGGCAAAAAAAAGCGATATCCCCCTTTTTTCGTAATAGTCCCTTTGACGAGCGATCATTAACGGCGGAAGTTGATAAAGAGAAGGACGGTAAAAATGGAATATCGTGAAGACGACGTAAGTTTGTAAAGGGAAAAGCTAAATTTCGAAAAAAGATGTCGTAATCATTGGTGTACCTTGTTTCTTCTTTTCGTATAAATATATATATATACATTATAAATAGATATCCATAATTATATGGCGTACGCGATTGGCCGTTCGCTTCGAGACCAGAAATTTATTAAAAGAAAAGAGAAACGGTAAGCTGCGCAATTGCAAAAGCCTCGGCCTCGGTCGCGAAATTTTCACTTCTCGGTGTACCTTTTTGAAACTCAAGCGAAATTGACGGACGTAAAGTATCGACTAATGGTCTCGGTGCAACTTAAACCGAGGTGCCGCAGGACTTTGGGCAATCGCATTTGCTTCCAGAGTCTCGAAGCGAATCGTCCACAAACGGAGAGATCGAGAGAAAAGCAGAAAAAAGGGACGCAGCGTAACTATATCTCTCTCGGTGCATTCTTCGAGCTCGAAGAATTTCGGTTGTTTTTTTGTAAAGTAAGGAAGGAAGGCGATTAAAAAAAAAAAGAGTATGATGATAAGAACGTTACACACCCTTGTAATAATGCGACGCTGGAAGCTAAGAGACGACACGATGAAAAATACAAAGTAATTATTATCCTTTCGTTCTTTATTATATCGTCCAATTGTTATTAATCTTCGGGAAAAAAAGAATCTGAGCAAAAAGAGACTCTTCTTAAGAAGCAAAAAAGAAGACACGTGATCCGTATTTTTCACATCGTTCACTCTTTCACGTACACTGATATATTTGTAATATTCTAGTGCGTGCGCGCGCAACACGACTTTCGCCTCCCCCCTTCACAAAAGCATTGCGAGCAAAGAGTAATTAAAGAGATGACCGTCGGCCCAACTTTATATTAAAAAAAAAAAAAAAACGACGACACAGTTTATTGTTGAGAGTATCGCGAAGCGCGCCAGCCTTTGAGCTCCTCTTTTTTATTTGGATCGAAGCGTTTTCGAGCGCCACCAGGCGGCGCCCCTCGCGAACTCGCTCATTAACACCCTGTGTGAAGTGTAAAACGACCATCGACATCCCCGCCAAGAATAAGCAACTGCCGGCCGACGGTCGTCGCTGAGAAAGCTCGTGTCGCGCGCGTTCGCCAACCACGAAACACAAACACAACATTAGTAGAAGAATGGAGGTAAAGTGGGCTGAATTGGAACGCCTGAGCTTTGCCTCCGTTCTTGAGATTCCCTTTCTTCCGTTTTGCCGCGGCGAAAAAGAACAAACGATGAGGAATCCATCAGTAATCCTCGTTTCTTATTGTTCCCCCCACCCTCCGAACCCCTTCTCTCTTCATCCTTTATGAACAAGCAGAAGATAATACGTTAGAAGAGCGAGAGAAGGAGACAGGAAGAAGCATAAAACTCCCATTCCAATCGACCGCATTTCTCCCATATACGAATATAAATATATATTTCAGAGAAATTTTTTCAATTTCCCCCGCGTTCCCCTTCCTCTGATCCCTCCCACTCCTCGTCCTACCCTCACCTCTCTCCTTCTCCCCTCCTCGTCCTTAACCCGTTTCCACGATTCCTATACCCGACTACCAGTGTGAATGAATGTTGAAATGAAAAAAAAAAAATTGTGTAAAAGGGAAGCATCGAGCAAAGAACGACTAAAGCACATATTCGTCGGACCGTAGGGACATTTTGCATTAATTGTGTAAACACGAGAACTTAAGGGAAAAAATAAAAAATGCAGAAGCGAAAACTAACAAAAAATCAACAGACGTTGTATCAACGTGTGTATTCATTTCTATATATCTTATATATACATCACGTTCCCTGTCCCTTTTGAATGTCGTCTCTTTTATTTGTTGTTTCTCTTTTTTATGATTTTATTTTGCGTAGTACGAGCTTTTTTCATAGCTTGCTTTTACGTTTTCTTGTCTCTTTTATTTGTACATGCCATTTTCATTTCAACAAATATTGCTGCAGCATAAATAAGAGTAAATAAGTTACGGCGCACTATTTCTGTGTTCGAGATGCTATGTAATTATGTTATTATTATTATTATTATTATTATTAGTTATTATTATTAATTATTATTACTATTATTATTACTATTAGTTAATTATTCAATAAAGCCTACTGTTATTATTTTGCCACTGCTTATATCATCGACGCTCATTATTGTGGTTATAAAAATCATCATTACATTTTATTATTATTATTACGTGGTACAATAAAGATTTACTAAGAGTACTCCAAGTCTCGTGCTTAACCTCGATTTTTTATTTGTTTGCAATCAATCCCCCTCGAAGCCAATAACATCGGCTAAGATACAAGTGTTGATCTCTTCATACGTTTTTGGCTTATCTTTCTTGACCTCACATCTTTTTAATTCTGTTGCTAAACTTATCATTGATATGGAAAGTTTTTTGAATTTTCCTTTAATATAATTTCAGTTTATTTCTATGAATTAAAAAACTGTTTTTTTTTAACAAGGTAAGTATACATAAGTAAAAAATAACTCTAAAAAAAGTTAGATATGTATGTAGTGAAAAATAAACCAGCAACTTAATTATTAAATTAAAAATTCTCTTAAAAAATTTCGTAATAAAGATTTGTATTAAAAATGTAATTTTTAATAATACTTTATACTAATCGTAAATAACTTATGCCATTTGGTGATTTTCATTAATGATTGGTTCAGCTAGAGACCGTTTTAAAATTTATTTGAAACATAATCCACCAAACGATAACTTACATTCATTATATGACTTTCAATATTGATAATCTAAGAGCATATCATAATTTTGCTAAGAAGAGAATAGATGAATTTAGCTGTATGGACACGTCTCTTGCATCAAAAGAAGAACACTAATACTAAAAGAAAAATGGGAACAATTTAATTAATCAGATAAGCAAGGGATTCTCTTGAATTGCGTAGACTTTAATATTTTAAATTAAAAGAAAACAATCAAGAAGGTAAATCACAAGTGTATTAGATTTAATCATAAAGCTTTTATTTGTGCACCAAATATACACGGTGAACGGCGCCCCGGCAGACTTATAGTTGTTGAAAACTGTGAAGACGCACGGACCAACTTTTCGGATTGTCAGCACTTCGACTTTCGGTAGAGCGGCAATCTCGGTCGATGGAGATGTTCGTCCCCTTCGTTCCCTACTCTATTTAGCTTGGTGGAAAAAGGGAAACGCTACTTCACCTACACTGCGGCGCTGCAGGTCTGCGATCTGCTGCGACAAGCTGAAGAATCATGAATGGCAACGTCGTACGGTCCCCAAACTTTCTACCTGGGAAATAGACACCCCCCCGATGGCCATCATTCTGTCGAAGGTACAGCCAGTGTGCAGGCCGTGTTTCTACAGTTAAGAGTTTACTTTTTAAAAAGTATAATTTTCTTAAGGGACTAGAAGCCTTATCTTGTTTCTACTTAAAGAAGTGTTTAGTGCGATTTTTGTGAATTGTTTTTGTACGAGTTTGCTAAGAGGAGAATAGATACATTTTGCTGTAAAGGCACATTTCTTAAATAAAAAAAAAATTGAAATAAATTTAATTATAATCAGGTAATTAAGGAATTCTCTTGAATAATGTACGCTTGAATATTTTAAATTAAAAAGAGGCAATAAAAAAAAAGATATTAAAAATAACAAGGATACTGTAAAACTTTGACACCAAACACACGGTAGGCGGCGTAGTCTCCCAAAGTATGCGAGAGATACTTCTTTAGGAGACTTAGTCTTTGAAAACTGAAACGATGCACGGAAAAATTTTTGGATTGTCAACATATCGACTTATGAGAGAGCGGCAATCCCGCGTCCCTGCTTCGTTTAGCTTGGTAGAAAAAAGAAATGCTACTTCACTTACCGAGGCGCTGTGGAGATAGCAGCGTTCCTAAAATCGGAAAGCAGCACTATCAAAAACAGATTACGTATCCGTCACAGTAGAGCTGCTTTCAGAAAAGTTTTTCCGTGCAATTTATCGATTTTAAGTGAGTTCTACCTACCATGTGTTTTATGCGTCGATATTAAAAAACTTTCTTTCGCGAAAAAACTTCCGAATAATTTCTATTTATATATATTTTGCCTCTAATATTAAATGCAGATATAAGGGCTGAGTAGCGCATTTCCTATTTTTACATAAAACTTAATGTTTCTTTTTTTATTTTTATCCAATTAACTCTGAAATAACTGCAATAATTAATTATTCCTGCAGCAAAAAGAAGCGCAATTTAATTTCTTAAAAAAAAAAAACGTAAAAAGCTAACAAATTCTAAATTCAATTAATTAAAGCGGATGGAACTTTTATTTATTTTATTAACTCTTTTAAGAAAACCCTCCCCTCTGAACATTCAACGAAATCGGAACCGCTCCGAATCCCGCCGATCTCCGCAGAGGTCAAACTCCACGTCTCCGTCTGCGCGTCGATTTCTGCTCGGTGCTCGCGCGTACAGCACGCGATACCCATCCTCTGGCAATTGGCGCACGCGTCGCTCGCAAGTGACGCAACCGCGAGCCGCGCCGTGCCCCGAGCGCGCGGCGAATTTCAGTCGGCGCCCAGCTGCGAAGATGGGATCCCCTGGCCTCGCGTTCCTCAAGCGCCTAGGAGGCGCCAGGCGTCTTGCTACCGGAGCTGCCAAGGAGCCCAGGAAGACGTGTCTTTATGATCTTCATGTGGATAATAATGGTAATTGTGAATTTTTTTTTTTATTGGTAATATTGTTAAGTTTTGGACGGATTGTTTCAGGAGTGGAATTGTTGCTAAAATCGTTTGGTTAAAAAGATACTTTTTATAATATGTTTTTTGATTGTAAATTAATGCCATTCGTGGCATTTCTGAAAAATTGTTATGTCACTTACAGTTATGATCCTTGTCACATTTTAAAAAATAGTTTCTAGATTAATGACAACTATTAAACTGGGTTTCAATTATTTAAGAGAGCATTAATAAAATTACTGCAATTCTTATCTATTTTTAGTTTGCATTACGATCATAAGAGCATATTAAGGAAACTTACGGTAATCAGCTGTTTCTGTAATACAGACATTAATCTACGCTTCTCTAGACAATCGACTAAAGATGTACGATACTCACTTTCATTTCTTAATGATGTTATATACTCCTCCAGTCTTATAACCGCAGTGCATTTTTAAACTGCTAATATTTTTATGCACAATTAATGACGTGGAAATTAAAATGATATTGTAATTAAAAATTTTTAATAGATTGACTCAATCTTTGGAGGATTATATCTGCATAAACATCTTTTCAATTACTGCATCGGAATGATGACTGATGATTGAATGTAAACGAAATTGATGATAGAATGCTATCCGCGAATGAATGAATTGTTTCGTGAAATTCACATTGCTCGACGCATGAAATATAACTGTAAACTCAAAATTGATTATTTATGCCCAGTAAGCAATAAATGAATCGTAATTTTTTAAATTCAATACAATTTTTAATTCTTATTTTATAATTATTTTATCATTCAGAAAGGTTTCTGTTAATATTATGTTGGAAGTTATATAAATACGTGTTCATATTACATATAACTGAATATTAAATATAACCGAAGTCCGTAAACAGAGAATTCTTGAATCGTATTTCCACAAAAAACATGTGATAAGGCGTAAAGCAGATACTACAAAAACTGCTGTGATGAAACCGCGTAATAAAACTATAACAACAACTAGTCTTAGATTAAGTAATCCAATACAAATGAGCAACATTACTATATAACAACTATCCTGTCATTTGAACATAGATACATACGTGTAATAATATCATATTTATCGATAATGATGGATACGTCACATACATGTAAATTTTGAACCAATTAATCTTAATAGTACACTGGAAATGAATAGTAGATCGTACATTTCTTATAGGCGGAATTCTGTTTTAGCTCTAGAACTAGATAAATCTATCAGAATGAAGCACAAACTAAATTTTCTGCGATAAACGCGAAGAGAAACTTTGATAAATTTACGCCAGTCACAAGTATAATTTTAGACAGAAAATTTAACCATAACACATTTGAATACATTATTAGCTTTCCTGTAAAACGAAAATTTATTAAAATGTGATGACGATAAATCGAAAGAAAAAGATTTTTGCAATTATACATATATTAAATGCGTATTCTACATACTGATTTTTATATTCGTAAAGTATTAAATTACGATACAGAGCGTGTAACAGAAATACGGTAAAACAAACTGTACCTAAAAACGTAACTCTGCCTGATTCTCTTTTTATATATGGACAGTGCAGTAATCGTATTTTACGCTCTCATTGAAAAAATATCGTACCCAGCACGCGCGTCAGTTTTACGCACTTGTCGCGTAATACGCCGTTGTACACCCTTTTCAAAAACTCTAAAAATTTCCTTCACAGGCAAGATAGTGGATTTCGCAGGCTGGCTCCTCCCGGTCCAGTATCGAGATGCGATCGCCGCGTCTCACCAGCACACGCGAACGCACGCCTCCCTCTTCGACGTGGGCCACATGTTGCAGACGCGAGTAAGCGGCCGAGACTCTGGCGAATTTTTGGAATCCGTGACGACGGCCGATTTGCAAGGGCTCCCACAGGGTGGCGCCGGACTTACCGTTTTCACGAACGATCAGGGTGGAATATTGGACGATTTGATTATCACGAAGGACGAGAACGACAGGTTCTTCGTTGTGTCCAATGCTGGAAGAAGGGACGAGGACACGGAACTTTTACTTAAACGCCAGGTGAGGAGGTTCAAAAGCATGATTTAAAACAAGATAATTGAAATTCTTTAATGATAGGATACCAGCTTTATAACTTTTTATGAAAAGCATCAACAAAATTGTCCTCGAATATTTAAATAATGCATTAACAGCATTATATAAACAATTATTTGAAGCTAAACTACCTGTTTACAGAGTGAAATGAAGTCCCAGGGCAAAGAGGTCAACATCGAATTTCTGGATCCTCTCGAGCAAGGTTTGATAGCTCTTCAGGGCCCGAGCGCCGCCACGGCACTTCAATCCCTAGTCAGTATCGACCTGACGAAATTGAAGTTCATGAACAGCGTGGAAACGCAGATCGATCAGCGTAAGGTCAGGATATCGCGCTGCGGTTACACCGGCGAGGACGGATTCGAAATATCCGTACCCGCGGGTCACGCGAGGACCATCACGGAGATGATCCTCGCTAAACCGGACGTCAAGCTCGCGGGCCTCGGCGCCAGGGACAGTCTCAGGTAACCATTTATTCTTGGGTTTGATGGATTATTCGTAATTGGGCCGGATTTTAATTTCATTGTTTTTGCAGGCTGGAGGCTGGTCTGTGTTTGTACGGACATGATATTTCGGAGGATACGACACCTGTTGAGGCAACGTTATTATGGCTTGTCGGTGAGTGTAGTAATTGCATGATTTGTCAATCTTTTGTGCGCAACAATTTATTGACAAATTATTAATGATCGAATTAAACAAATTGTAATCAAGAAATGGAAAAAAATCTGGGCATGCAAAAATTATCTGTTAAAGTTTTTAGTCTATCCATTACTAAAAATTATAGACATTTTTCTTAAAGGGCCCTTAATTTTTCTGTATTTAGAACTTTTTAATGTCAGTCTAACTTTAACGCTGAATTGATAACAAATTTGTGAATTTTTAGCAAAGCGACGTAGAGCCGAAGCAAACTTCCCAGGTGCCCAGCGAATTCTGGACCAAATAAAAAACGGTGTGACAAAAAAACGAGTTGGACTAATGCTTGGCCAAGGACCTCCAGCCCGTGAAAATGCAAAAATTTTAAGTGAAGCAGGTGAGCCCATCGGAAAAGTAACTTCCGGTGGTCCCAGCCCCAGTCTGGGTAAACCAATAGCCATGGGATATGTTCCTCCGGAAATGGCCAAAGCAGGCACCAATGTACTTGTTGAAATTCGAAGTAAAATGTACAAGGCTATTGTTACCAAGATGCCCTTTATCAAATCCAATTACTATACTGGCAAGTGATGTCGGATGAAAATGAATAATGGTTAATGTCAAGAGAGGCGGAAGGACTCACTGTTTAATTTAAGCTTCTTTGAAAGTGCGATAATTTGTAATATACAAATATAAAGTTCAATATTTTGTTGTGACCATTAGGAGTTTTATGTACAAAAAATATTTCTGCAATTTTTTTAATTAATTTTTTTAATTGATACATCTTTTTTAATAATAGTTAACGTAAATTAATTGTAAATATTAAATAGAACTGCTCTTAAATCTATTTTTCTAATAAATCTGTGAAGTTTAATACTTACTTGTACATATATTTTACTGATTGAAAATTATAAAATTATTAAAATTATAAATTATATAATTTAAATAATTGATAAAAATTATTAAAATAAAAGTTATAAATAAAAATAAAATCTTTATACCAAGTAAAAATAATTTATCTAATTTTATATAAAGATTTTATGTAAGTTTTGTAAAGATTTGATTCTATACAATTTATATAAAATTTTTATATAAAAGTGTAAAAAATATGAGTTACTCTAATAGTCATCGGTTGCTAATTTTGATGTGAGTGGTTGAAATTGAAACTTTCATCTTAACTTTTTATCTCTCACGTCAAAATTAGTGATCGATGACTATTGCAGCACATATTTTTTGCATTTTTATATAAAAATTTTATATAAATTGTGTAGAACAAAGACATCAACTACCAGATCTATTTTATATGAATTCATTCAAATTCATTAAAATTTTAAATTAAATATGAAATAAAATTTGAATCCAACTTTTGGCCAATATATTGTGATAATATTCATAAGAAATAAGAATTTTTTATTCTACAAAAAATTTTTTTAAATATTTCAAAAGAAAGCTATATATTAATATGGAAATTCAATTTGCTCCATAAATAACTCGAAATAGACCTTAGCTTAGATTTCACAAATTGCACACTTTTTAAAAAAGAAGATTACTTATTTTAAGGTTAAATTAATAAAAACTATAAAAATTCTCCTTTCACTATGTACAGTTTATTAGAATTCTTGTATCGGCCTTAATTAGTCGAAGGAATTTCTTTACAATAACTTAAACTGTTGTAGACTTTTATTTTGTTTTAATTAATTTATTCACGTTCTAATAACATTAAACG